>OY365807.1:46870907-47263407 GCA_959347315.1 Bimastos eiseni | reverse complement strand
CGCAGATCCGAACGAAGCTTCATCAGAATCGGTTGCAGCACAAGACAGAATTCCAGAGGTCCCAAAGGATCGCCTTGCTGCGTTCCTTCTTCGGATCGAATTGTGTTTGAACCATAGCGCAACAGTGGACGGTTTGAATAGGCAGCGTGAGCAAAGTGGTAGAGCTCTGGGATCTCTCTAGCAACTGCCTCTAGAAGACAATCTCTGCGCAGAGTGTTAAAGGCATTGGCGAAGTCGAGCTTCACTAGGACGCTGTCCTCAGGCATTGTGGAAATCCAGCGACGTGTCGCATGGACAGCTGCCTCAGCGCCTCCTGGAATGCCTACCCAAGCTGAATGGGGGCGAGCAGTTGAGACAGCCTTGTTACCGCATGCGAATTAGCGCACTTTGCCGCCAGACGACGCCATGTGTAGCCCACGGCGATCGGTCTTATGCCTCCGTCCTTCTTGCTCAGGGCTTAAAGGTTTGCCCCATAGATGACCTCATTCACCTCTTCGGATAGACCTCCCTTTAGGAGCAGATTGACAAGGTCAGATAGATGTTGCCCGATGTTGTCATCTACTCCATAGGCCATCAGATCCTTTAAGTGTTGTGGAGTAATGCCATCTGGACCACCAGCCCAACCCGCAGGGAAAGAGGAGATTGCCCTAGCAACATCTTCTTTCGAAACTTGAAGCGGGATGAAGCGATCGGAACTGTCTGGATCACATGGGGTTCTCCTGTCCACTGGTGCAGGCGGGTGCTTTTTCTTAAGCGCGGCCAGAGTTTCAGGTGTGTCCAGTGCCGGTTTATCCTCGCTGCAGATGAGACGGATGGCTGCCTTGAAATTGCCTTCCTCCAGCTTGCTTGCAACTGTTGAGGCTAAATACCTGGCGTGGTCGCATTTAGCGGACTTGAGCTTACGACTTGACGTCAGTGGCAATTCATCGTTAGTTGACTGGTCTGGTCCCTGCAGTCCCCATTCAGTAATGCGGGACAAAATCATCTTGGTCATGTTGTGCTTTCGTCCACCTCTTCTTGGCTTCACTAGTACAGTTCCACCGAAGGCCAGCAAATCGAACCATTTTGCAACGCAATTTGGTTCTCTTACAATTGCTTGGATTATATCGGCCAGGAGAGCAGCACAAGATGGCCTTGCTGCTTTTGGGATTCTCTTAATCAGAAGACCGGGTGAAACAGGATGTGAGAGCTGAGAAGCGATCGGCCCAACGTCCGTCGACAGCTCCCGTGAGTAAGAAATCTGCACGCTAGTGGTAGAAGACGACTGTCTTGTGGTATTATGCTTTAAAGGGCCGTCCGCCGGTGGCTGGTCGGAACCTGGACAAGGGGCGGTTCGAGGGCCGTGCCGGTGCATCGTGCCATCTGAGGCATGGGTTTTGAAGGACAACCAACACACCCCGCAAACCCCCTGGCCCTTACAAGGTTTTTGACTCATCTGAGTTTCAAATCGGTTTGTTTTCAAATGCGCCGCCATTTAAACAGTAATCGTTGCCATTGGCAACGTTGACGTCGCTGGCCTTAAAGCATTGCAAGCGGCCATCAATTCAAATGCACGGCTACATATAAGTTGAAACGAAAGTTTGACAAACCAATCGTGTTGTGGTCTTGGCGAATAAGATGTGGTGAATATAATCAATCGGGTCACGAGTTGTTAATCCATTAGACGATGCTAAAATCCAACTCTGACGATTACTCGTTACGCGGTATTTTTGCAAAATAGTCGGACATTAAAAATTTTCCGTCCACCACGTCCGCTGCCTCAAATCGATTCCAATTATTATTATTATTATATTATATATTATTATTATTATTATTATTATTATTCATTGGCATTGCCAACGGATCTGTCATCATGCTATCTGAGTCGCCGCTTGTCAGTGGACTGTAATCTTGACATGGTGCCCTGAAAAGCCACCGCATTGAAACGTTGGATCAATGCCGACAAGTTCTGGAAAAGGAAGTTTGTCTCTCGGGTGTCACCGGTAGTTGTCGAAAGTCGGCGTCCAGTCTCAGACAGAAAGGCGAGGCCCTCACTATTGAGGGGACCGAAGGTTTCTATAGCGATTGGAACAAAAGTGTATTTCTTCTCTAGCTCAGAATATTTTGTGTGTTTCCTTGTGGCTGCTATCTCCGCCGCTCCTCCAGCTGTGGAAGCTGTTTCGGGGATATAGGAAGCGGCTACTGTGTCCACCACAGTTGCGTCCCAAAGTAAGGTCCGCCCCCCACTCCACGGTATCAGGGTCTGCCCGTCCGGTCTCTTTCCATCTAATCTGGAAAGACCTGACGGTTCCTTGACTGCTGGAATACCGGCTCTGTTGAGGCTGCGATGGATTAGGTCGTTGATGTTACAGTGTCTTGCTTGACGGCCAAAACCCAAGGAACAGGACAGGCCATGTGCCCCTCTGGCTGAGACGAAGGCGCCGCATGCGCAGGTGTGCGGCTCACAGATGGCCACCCCTAAACGTAGGCCGACCGCCACCCTCACCGTATCGTCCTCCAGTCTGAGATCGCGAGAAACGAGCGGGAGAGCGTATAGCCAGTCCGAGGCGTGTGGTGACTGCAAGGCCCTTAGTCTCGCCTGGTCGTATGGATCCTGTAGCTTTTCTTCTAGTGCAGACAGAACCGCGTTTAACAGCGGTCTGTCAAAGTGGGCTTGTTTATGGCCTGGCGTCGTCGGGGCAGAAGCTTCGGTAAGTTGAAGCCAGGTAAACATCGCCGAGTCGCATGCTGAGTCCGATTTCACCGCTGCTGATTCTAAGATGAGGGACTGGATCTGGAGAGTGCCCGCGGCTGAAGCCAAAAAGGCGGGAAGTGCCATCGAGGACGCCCTCCTAATTCCCAGTCCTCCCATCCTGATCGGGAGAGTGGCCTGACTCCATTGGTCATCGGTCATCGAAATGTTGAAGATTCGCTCGATCCCTCCTCGCAGCAGATCGTCGTAAGCCCATAGACGCGGGTGGTCGTGGCAAGGGGTGCATCTCAATAAATGCATGAGTTTAGGCGAGCCGATCGAATGTCTAAGGGTCAGTAGAGCGTCTTGTCTAGCGATTAGTTGCAACCTGTCGAGGGCAATTCCGAGGTCGCCACACAGGTGTCGATGGCTGAAAGCAGGGCATCCGTCGGGGAGAGCGGAGCCCCTAGGAGCACGGCCGATGATGCATTGACTCGGGCGAACTGTTCTAGGAAGCCTTGACTAACGTCGTTGATATGGGCGTCGGAAGATATGAGTTCGCATTTTTTGCGGTTGAGCGCGAGGCCAAGTTGCAGACATCCCTCTTCGATCAAGTTAACATCCGCCTCCACCACCTTAGGATCTCCGCCCAAGGTGAGGTCGTCGAGGTATCCAAAGGCCAATGGTGAAAGCAGGTGGTTAAGGATCGGCTGTAGCGGTAGGCAGAAAAGGAGAGGTCCCAAGGGATCGCCCTGTTGCGAACCTTCTTGCGATTGTATCGTGAATTAGTATTATTATTATTGTTATTATTATTATTATTATTATTATTATTATTATTATTATTATTATTATTATGTCACATATAGTGTTATTCATCATTGGCATTGCCAACGGATCTGTCATCAGGCTTTTCAGTGGATTGTAATCTTGACATAGTGCCCTGAAAAGCCACCGCATTATTATTATTATTATTATTATTTTTATTATTATTATTATTATTATTATTATTGTTATTATTATTATTATTATTCATCATTGGCATTGCCAACGGATCTGTTATCATGCTATCTGGGTCGCCGCTTGTCAGTAGACTGTAATCTTGACATGGTGCCCTGAAACGCCATTATTATTATTATTATTATTATTATTATTATTATTATTATTATTATTATTATTATTATTAACATTATTATTATTACTATTATTATTATTATTATTATTATTATTATTATTATTATTATTATTATTATGGTCTTCAATGTTAATTAATGGTGATGTCGTCCGGAGTAGCCCTGCTCGTTGGACTCCTGAGCAGCGAAAGTTCCCTTGAAAGCAACTGCGTTGTAGCGTTGAATAATCATCGAGATGCGCTGGTAGAGGAAAGTCGTCTCCCTCTGCTCCCCAGTGACGGCGCTCAGTCTGTGTCCCAGTTCTGAAAGGAAGCTTTGGCCTTCGGAATTGATGGGGCCAAAGGTTTCGAATGCCACCGGTGTGAAGACGTACGTGGAGGCAAGCTCGGCATATTTCTGAGTTTTGAGGTTCGCCGCCCTCTCGGCCGCTCTTTGTGATGTTTCTGGCAGATACGACGTTGCCATTGTATCTGACAATTATTATTATTATTATTATTATTATTATTATTATTATTATTATTATTATTATTATTATTATTAATATCATCATCATCATCAGCATCATCCCCCAGATTGTTTGCAGACCAGACCGTGGTGTCCTCCTTGGTCCGTCGTTTCGCCGCATTGACACTGGTGTGGCGCGCGTAGGTTGAGGCCTAAGCGTAGGCCTATCGCCACCCTGACGGCGTCGTTGCTAAGACATAGACCGCATGATCTTATGGGTACTGTAGACAGCCAGTCGCCCGCGTGTGGAGATGTCACTGCCCCTAATCTTGCCCTGTTGGGTGGGTCGTTAAGTGAGAACCACACTTCTGCTCTGTCTAGATCCAATGCTTCCTGTGTGCCGATCGTAGACTCTTCTCTTTGTCTTGTTCTCTTCCCTTGGGCTCTGGTATGGACTTCTAATTATGTTCTTAGGTTGAAAAGACTTGTTTACCTTACAAAAAGGGCATTGAGAGTTATTTCGGTCTCTTTTCACTGTACCTCCTCCCTCCTCCCTCCTCCCTCCTCTTTCAACAACTTGGTATCCCACGACTGGATCAAATTAAAATCATACAGATTTGCGAATTCTTGTATAAATATAATTCTCCTACTTTAGATGGCTACTTCCAACCAATTTCTTCAGTTTACGACTATGAAGTGAGATCTGCTTCATGTACAAGAGGGGTTTTTGCAAGAACTAACTCACCTCAATTTTCTCATAAATTTGTGGGTGCGAGTTTATGAAATGGTCTTCCTTTGCAGCTTTGAAATTTGTCTAGTCTTTATGCATTTATACAGCATCTTCGTATACATGTTCTCTCACAGGCTTACTAATTCCTTCTCGTGTGCATTTTAGTTTATTAGTTAAGATTATTTCTAATTATACTGCATATTTGACCATATCCGTCTGCATATTTATGTTATTTCAAAACTACTAGGGGGCCTAGTAAGCGGGGCTTAGGCTCGTTTTGATTTCTGCCTTTGAGCCATTGGTTCGGCATTTTCTTGTACATATGTTGAGTTTTGATATACCTTCCTTGGTTTCAATAAAAAAAACGTGACTTGACTTGACTGACTTGACTTCGACTCGGCATTGATGCACTGCGGACTGCAGTATTTCCTGCAACAGATCGTCCGTCCACTCCCCACCGTCGAGGATTGCGGCCCTGAGATTTCTGGTTGATGAAGCTGACGCTAGATAAGCAGAAGAAGCCAGCATCGCTATTATTAAAATTATTATTATTATTATTATTATTGTTTATAGGTTTCGTCCCCATCGGGCTGAACAAAAGAGCCCCTGAATGCCACTGCATTAAAACGTTGTGTACAAATAGACACGTTGAAAAAGATGAGTTCTTTCGCGAGAGTCTCCCGTTGCCTGTGTCATACGGCGGCACAGCTCTTGTAGAAACTTCATTCCGGTACGGTTTATGGGGCCCAGTGATTCGATGGCCACTGGCACAAAATCATGCGTGGTAGGGAGGGATGAGTACTTGATGCACTTTCGTTCTGCGACATGTTCTGCTGCTCCACCGGCTGTTGATGTTGATGCTGTCAGATGTACATAAGAGGATGCGCATGTGTGAGTGGCTGTTGCGTCCCATGCTAGGTGTCTGCCTCTCGCCCATGGGATTAATGTGGCGCCATCTGGTCTCTTATTATTTTTTTATGTTTTTGTTTTTCTAATGCTCTGATGTACTTCATTCCCCAGGGACTTAGAAATTATTATTAAAATAGTTGTCCGGAGGATCAGGTATCAATATCTGGGTCAAAGGAAAAGTGCCATTAAAAGTATCCAGATTGTAACGCTGGATGCAGATAGACGCTGAAAAGAAAAGCAATTTCGCGCCTGTCACCACTGATGAGAGAGGTGCGATTGCCAATTTCGCCAATGAAGTCGTCTGCCTAAGTATTAAACCGGCCCACGGTCTATAGGATTAGTATTATTATTATTATTTATTCTAACCACAAAGAGATATCATGGATTTAACAGCGCCTCTCACAGTAGGCTCTACAACCTAATCAGAGGCGCCTGTCAGATGGTCCTAATTAAGTCTGTAATATGCAGGGGCCTCTACATGCATATCCTTGGAAGCAGACTGCTTCCAATTCTTCATGGGGGGGATAACATTCAGTGATCTTGGGGGAAATATTTTAATTAATTAAGTTATTGTTAAATAGATTATTAACTCGAGTACTGTATTTGACAGTGGAGCTGCTATGGAGGATTCCGTCTGAGATCCGAAAGACTGGAAAGTGGTGTTCACTGGTGTACAAGATGAGTTTGGTTACAAGTTCTGTGAAACTATAGTTTGGAGCAGAGGCCTAGAGCTAGCTGATTGCCGGATGGTAGATAGAGAAGCCTAATGGGCGAGCAGCGATGCTATAGACTAATCGTTTAACCTCTTGTTGCTGGTTGGCCCACCATTTTACGGCTAAACGCAGTAGGCCTAAATTGTTTAATTTGCAGTTGATTAATAGGCTACTATAATTATTCTAATGTAGGACCCTTACGTGAATCGATCAGCGCCTCGAATAGAGGAAGAGTTCTCCCTTCATCGAACCTACATCATCTTCCGAACGCTGGGTCTGCGCCATCTGACGGTCGTCGACATGGTCAACAGGGTCGTGGGCATCATAACGAGGAAGGACCTGATGGGATTCAGCCTAGAGGAAAGGCTGGAAAGACGCAAAAGACGTGGATACAGCATCGTTGGCGGGATGCAGAAGATCCTTCCATCAGAGGAAAACGCGGCCACGGCCACAGTCAAGCAGTCAGAAGGAAAGAAAGATGCCGCCTGACTGATCTATAGGGGGCCTATATATATATATATATATATATATATATATATATATTACTTTCATTTTAACAGCATGATCCAGCAATTTACAAAAAGTTTCATTGGATTCTTATTCAAATTTGAAGAATAAGAAATTCGTAATTCACTAATATTAGAGCCAAGCTAAAATTTAATGCGATAAAGTTATACGATCGGTTTTTCGATGTTATAGTAAGTAAGTAATGGAGACATTGGCTCGATCGCAGAGTTCATCAAATGATAATTGTTCAGAGGGGAGCATATATATATATATATATATATATATATATATATATATATATATATATATATATATATATATATATATAGAACTATTCCTGTTGACGAGCAGAATGGTATCTAATTCATAATTGGTGTTGTAAAACTTCAGCTTATATTCTAGAAGTATGGAAATCGAATCAGCGTCCGCATGAAATTGTTCTCGAAGACTTTAACAAGTAAGTACGTAAGACTACTCTTTATTAGACTACCAGCAAATTCACAATACATGTAACTTACAAGGGGTAAGCTTATAAAATAAATAGCATCAATTTAAAAAAAAGTCGAATAACATTCGCATAAAAAAGTTCTCTTGGCAGAGAAATCAACTCTAGGTAGGATGAGGTCGTGTGGCCTGTATGGATCACATGTTGTATGGGGTGTTCTTATGGGGAGGGAGAAGGCCATGAAGGATGTGAAATGGGTTCAATAGGATTGAGCAGAAAAGAGCAGTCAGCTTTAGAGCAAGAGCAGTGTACTACAAAAGAAGAAAAGTCAACAGAAACGAAACCAGAACGGGTCAATTTTCTTAGGAGACCATTAAGGCGATTGTAGACTTTTTACGGCCCCATACATTAAAGAATCCCCAAACGGAGGGGAGAGGCATGAAAGTGGTCGTGCGAGGGACATTGAGGGTAGCGAATAACATCGAATTCACCAATTTCTTTAGCTTATAAAAATATCAGGACTCTGAGAAGGATTGCTAGCTTTGTCATTTTGATGCAATCTAGGTCTAATACTGCCACGTTATTGCTGAAGTACATGTTGATTTATGAAACATGAATGACCAGCATCATCCCGTTTCACACCTACATAATTATGTACATCTGTATCCAGCTGCGTTGCCTTACTAGGCCTTCACTCCTCATCAACAATAACGTTGCAAGAGAGGATGACCTGTTAGGTAGGCCTAAAACCTACCCAGAAGAAGAGTGCCAACTGAGCGAAATCCTGGTGGTCACTTTAGAACTATGTAGGGAAAATTTAGAGTAAAGGATTACTTTCATTTTAACAGCACGATCCAGCAATTTACAAAAAGTTTCATTGGATTCTTATTCAAATTTGAATAATAAGAAATTCGTAATTCACTAATATTAGAGCCAAGCTAAAATTTAATGCGATAAAGTTATACGATCGGTTTTTCGATGTTATAGTAAGTAAGTAATGGAGACATTGGCTCGATCGCAGAGTTCATCAAATGATAATTGTTCAGAGGGGAGCATCCCGTGTCGCACCAGCTTCCTAACAACTGCATTGAGGCGAGCACAGTGGGTCGAATTAGTGAAACCATACCATGCTGGAGACGCATACAGAAGGCGGGCTAGAGTAGTAGCCGAAACCAGAACCCTGGATGATCCCTGCATTAATCAAACAGAGGAGAGAGACGACACCCATGAACTTTGTGCTGTGAGAACGATTAGATAGTAGTGAGAGTATCCAATTATAGATGAAATCAGGTATTGGGAACGAGGCGAGCTGTTCAAAAAAAGGTATTCATGGCTCACCATATGAAATGCACGGGAGAATTCGAGTGAGATGAGTCGGACAAACGGTTCAGCAGTAAGCATATCTCGAATTTGATGGAGAAGGGAGACCAGAGCAGCAGTAGTTGAACCATAAGGACGAAACGCATATTGGTCTGTTAAGTCCAAGTTGATCAGAGAAAATCAGTGAAGATGGGGTACAAATAGCGTCTAACAACCAGCTTTTCGAACATTAGGTAAAGTTTAGCAGTGATGGAGATCGGCCGGAAATCACCCTCAGTGGCAGGACGAGGAATTTTAGGCACAGGGGTGATTCAACTGGCATGCCATTGAGGCCATAGAGAAACTCTTATAAACAGCCTGAGAATATAAATGCTACTACATCTGACAGACCTAAACGTTGCACCTAACACACAAGACAGAGACGATAAAAGATGGATTGAACGGAATATGGAAGAAACTGGTTGAGAAAAGGAAGGTGCAGAGGAGGGAGAGATCGTACAAATGGAAGGAGAGAGAGGATAAGAAGGAAGGGCTACAATTCATATAAAGACGGAAATGGATTGGCATAATAAAGATGGGGTGCATAGAGACTGGGATATGGAAGCACAGTTCATTCCTTCTGGACACTTGCATAGCGCCCCTTCAAGAAACCTACACAGAAGCGCTCCCAATACAGCCATGGCTTGAGAAAAATGACTTCGGTGATTTATAAAACCCGGTTTGATTGGTCAGAGGTAACAAACGCAGCTCTGACGGGTGGGTTGGAGGGGGGGTCATTCCATATGGAAGGTCTTGCAACTGAGAAAGCTCGTCGTTGCCTGGCAGAGAAGCAAGCCCATGGACCTAGACAGACAGAAGTACATCCTTTGTTGCAGAACAAAGCGTTCAACACCCTGTAACATCGGGCAATGAACGGCAGAGACAACACAGGTATTAAGATGGTGCACAACCAAGGATACAGTGTGAAACCAAAGCAGCAATACGTTATGAGGTCGGTAAACAAGTAGCAACAGAGGATTTCTCTGCTAGCATAGCAGTGCTTTGCCTAGGACAGGCTAGTTATATTCTCACTGTATGTCATATTTTCCTTGTATCCAAGGTATTTAAAAAAATATTTGCCTATAGATTTCGAATGGCTCATCTTTGCTGATGGTTTTATCAATGAAAAAGATGCAGGAAATGACATGGCATTGATGATCTGGATGGAATAGATATTATGCTTTAATGAGAGCAAGTAGCATCGATATTAATGACCTCATTAACATAACTAAAAATGATTCATCTTATCCACTCTGACCTTCCTAGCAAACATCTTCAGCCGGTACCACAGGTATATTAAGTTTGGAGGCTCAACAGGGTCTCATGCTATAAGTATACATGTATATCTTCACAGAAGCAAAAATTATCCCGGTTCCAAATACAACTCAGAAATATCTTAAATCTTAGATGGCAGAAAACGCATAATACGAATTATTTTCATCAACGTACTTCATGGACGACAAAATAATTGGGCCGCCTAGCGAATGCAAACGAAAAGGAACTGCTACACACGCATTCGCTAGGTGACAGGAAAGTTTAAAAACCATCCACTTTATGTTGCATAAAGCAAGCTTATCTATCTTAATCAATGAATCAAAAAATAAATAAATGCAAAAATACTCAATTATTCAGATAGTATGTTAGTCAGAAAAATGTCAGGCGATCAGTTCTTATGCAGTGCATGGTGTAAAAACAAGAAAGAGAAAGAAAAATATAGCAAGTGAAAGAGATCTCATATTTTAAAGACAACTTAATCCGTTGAATCTGCAGTATCTTCTTCATCAACCTGTTGTGTGATACTGGTGCCGCCGGTTGGTGACACATTGACTACAAAAAAAATGAAATAGTTTAACCATAGATATCAGTAAACTCAATGAAACTTCTATGCTTGTTGTTGGGTCAGGTTCCGTCTTTTGGGCCTGTGTACTATATTCTCCACACCACTGATTTCAGCTGGATCATTGTACCACAACCTGGTCACCCTGTACCATACAAGGAAAATATTTTTTGGTCCGAGTTCAAAGAGACAGAGATATATGCAAAACTGCCTCAGGAAACATGAAAAGGACTGCAAACTAAGCATAAGCACCAAGCTCTGTTAAACACAGGTAATCAGTTAATTTCCACAGTTGGGGGCCATAGCCCCATTGGCCCCTCTTTGGAGCCGCCATTGCATGAAACAGGATGTATGACCAAACCTAACCTTAATGCCGATCGGTTGAGCCACAGCATGTTAAGATATTTTACCAAAACTTTTTAATGCAGTAAGCAGTTAGACCTATATAAAAGGTATTGCCAAAGTCACTCCCAATGTAACAACACTCAGCACTATATGAGACACATCTAAGCTCAATAATGAGAGTAATGACAGATGAACATACTGGGTGGAAGAGGTGGAGTGGTGATGAGGGACGGACCTCCATGAGTCGGACTCATCCGGGATGAGGATGCTTCAGTCTTTGATCCATACTGTGTAGGTGTTGATGGTGGAACAGAATTTAAACCTAGAAACAGCAACAGTGAATATAACATGGCAATAACCACTGCTACTGCTATCACTGACAACATCTAAAACATCATTCATACAAGCATTACCTTCAACAAAGTCATAACGGCCTCAAATCTAAATGCATCTGTCCGCCTTCCTTGCTTCGGCTCCCAGACGCATTCGGTTTAAAGATCTTTTCCTGACCTTCAGAGTGACCTTATCTGTGATCCTCCTTTGGACACCTCTTGTCATACTCTTTGTTCTTTAGATCTAGATGGCCTCTTGGTATCTCGCCTTTGCACTGCTTCTGTCAATATCGTGCTTATGCACCTTTTGCATCTTTGTTTTCAAATGATATTGCTCTACTGACTCGATTCTAGATTTTCACTGCATGTGCTTCTATTTCTGCCCGTATTCTTAAAACTTTTCCACAGGGCTTTTCGCACTGGGCGTGCTTCTGATTAGGTTGTGCAGTGAGAGGCGCTATAGTAATCTGCAAATACAATATAGAACAATAATAGTTAAGTGAGTCATTCCATGTATAGGAGTTATCATTTCATCTTTGTTTGTAATAATGGCTTAACCCCATTTGCCCAAGGTTTCAAAGGCATTTCAGTGAGATTTGTGGGTATTGCGTCAATTGATTCCCCATCAGTTGATCTCCGTCAGTTGATCCCCTTGTCAATTGATCCCCTCAAATCACTAGGCTGCACGTCACCAACTTGTAGCTAATACTGTTAGTAAACAAAAGATTGATTTTACAGATTTTCAAAATAACATTACAAAATAACAAATTAATGTCCAGGATTCATGTCGCTCCGCGCTGTAACCGCTAACGGCCGTTTGGAGATTCTTTTATATCTCAGAGCAATGGCTCATTTATCCCATGCATAGACGCTTATGCTTAGGACTTTATGCTCATAAAGTAATCATAATTATGATTCTCAATTACGCTTTTGTAATTTCTTATCATTTTAAAATGTCGTGCACTGTTACATCGTTTTTTTAATAAATGGAGAAGGTGGCAATTGGAACATGAATGTTGTATCAATTGGGCTGAGTTCAATAGGCAGGGAATCAATTGATGAAAGGATCAACTGACTAGGGGACCAATTGACAGGAGATCAACTGACGGGGATCTACTGACGGGGGATCAAAAGATGTAGAACCAGATGTGTGACTGCATATCTATTATGATCACACAACCATATTTCAGTAGAACACGAGTGCTGAAATTAGTAAGTACTCAAATGCCTCCGCTGGAAATACCTAAAGTGTTTATCTAGTTTCAAAACGTCACAGTTACGAGTGCTAATAAAAGATACACGTAGACCTGCAATAGCTAAATACGTAAACTAAACACTTAAATGGAAATAAGTAAAACCTAGAGAGCAGCAAATGGTCAGAATAATGTAGATCTCCAGTGGCTAAAATACTTTTCTATGTAGAGCTTTGCCTATGTCGACCCTTCAGCTTGGAACTGTCTTCCACAGTCCCTGCTTTTGGAATTACTAATCCTCCCACCTTTTGCCAGTTTCAGAGACACCTTAAGACATTTTCTGTTTCCTTGCCCGTGCACAGACTCCCATTGAGAGCGCTGCTGATTTGAGCGGCGCTATACAAATGCTTCATTACATTACATTACATTACCTGAAAACTCAAATGGAAAATAGGCAACACCCAGATAGCAGTAAATGGTCAGAACAATCATGTTTCAGCAGCAAATCTTGACATATCTGCAACCTTTTTAGCACAGATTCTTCTTGCTCAATAAAAGAAATCAGTTGAATTCTATTACGAATGCTACAATGACAAGAGTGCTAAATGAACTGTCAGAGTCCAATATGTCCTGGAATCGACTGAAATCTTTCCCTGTAATGATTCAGGTGGTAGATGAGATGAGATTACCTGCAATAGAAGCCGACCGGTAAGGAATGGCTGATCCATTTGGTCGACTGGCTGCTACGTAAGACCTGGTGCCAGATGAAGTGCTAAGTGCTGCAGATGAAGAGTTTGGATGCAGTTTCACACTTCATAAGACAAAGCACAAAGACTTATGTGACACAAAGACTTATGTGACACAAAGACTTATGTGACACAACAAATGCAGACAGATGGAGAATTACAGTTTTGAAAAGTTGTGTGATTTGTTGTCTGGTCATCTTGTAATGCAGTTCCTCTGATTATGATTATCTCGATTTCTGTATGTTTGGCGCTAAGCTTTCCTCAATCGCCTTTATTGAGAGATGCAACTAGAGCTGTACCGATATGCATTGCATAAATGGAAATGGTCAATAATTATATTTAGAACAAATGGCTATAATCAGCTACAATCGGTATTGGTAACAATAATTGGCACCAATGTTAAAAAAATATCTAGTTTAGGTGGCTAGTGGACAATAATCGTTGCAAAAAGAGTAAAAATATCAGCATATTTTGTTTGTTATTATTTATTAAGCTCCTCAGTTTATCTCTTCCACAGTTTCGTAATTTAACTGGTACTGATCACAATTACGATTGCATGAAAAATCACAATGCTGACAGTCTGAGAAAGTCTTAACCATTCCACTGTCAAGTGGTCACTGACTAATCCAGATTGGCAGGAGGGAGCGAGAAAAGGATGAAAATAAGTTCTTTTGATCTACTAACCTGATGTTGTTGTTGCCAATCATGACTCGGTTGACATCAAGCTCAAACAAATGCGGAATACTTGGCTGAGACCGAGAGTCAATCATTTGATCAGCTGTAGATTCAGACTGCTACAAAGCCCAGAAACTTTGATCTTAGCATATGATCTATACAGACAATCTACAGCAAAATTATAACTTAATTGTAGCCATTATCACCTGTGAATGCAACACATTTATCAAACTTTATCAGTTGCATTTGAACTTTGTCACCATACAATGCATTCAATAGAGGAATTCTGTGAGATTTAGAACAACAGGGTGTCACCTGGGTGTATTTTGTTTTTCCTATGTACATGAAACTGATAGGATTTCATTGTCTTCTAGCTCTTTCAGTATCTGAACCACAACACTTTGTGATGGCTTCCTACATGTCTCTTCTCACCACTTCTTGATACATCTAAGACTGAACTATTGGGCTACTTGAAACATTTCAAACATCAGCTGAAGAACATCCTTTGGCTGAGGTCAGTAGGCCTACATTTAATCAGCTTCTTAGATATCTGATAGATATCTGAACTAGTCTAGACAAGTATTAATCATATTTCACAACATCATGCATGAAGAACATGAATAGAAACAACGCTACAACATGCCTTCCATACAGGTCTTGTGGCTTCTCCAATCAGTTGCTTCGCCGTTCCTTGCAGACCATTTTCCAGTTGGTCACTTGATTTAACTGACATCGTTGAACAGTTGGTGCTCTAAAAACCAACAACAAACGTTTGGTTGACCAGTACCTTGGCAATAAAATATTCTCTGCTAAACCATGCAATCTCGTCTGAAAATTTCTGTAGCCACAGATCTCCCTAAACAGACATGCACACATGAAAAGAACTTCTTAAATAAAACATATGTAATAAAAGATTTGAACCAGTGTTTCGCCTTGAAACTTTTCTACCCGACCTTGATCAAAACAAAATATATTCTGGCATATGTAGTTGCTGCAAAGCACCAGGAGTCCTCTATACTACAGGACTAATTAATAACACAGTTTTGAATAACTGAATTCTCCTTACAGATCAGACTGCAAATAAAATTCTCCCGTAGAGTTCTTGTCTTCACCTTGAAATTTGATTTATAATGTAGCATCATATTAAAAAAGCACTTTTATCCAACATCTTTACAGAACCATTTTGTCTTCCCACATGAATGAAATTCTTCCTAAAGACTTTAGGAAATGCTGGTCTAAACTATGAATTTCAGTCCTCATCTAATCTCTTAGATGACTGCAATCTGGAACATTTTGACAAGTTATAATAAAAATACTGCAGCTAAAAGTCCTAACACATACAGGCACAGTACAACTAATGTTAAATCATGTTGATAAAAGTGTAGTACAAAAATAAAGAAGCTAGTACTAGAAGCATTCATTATTTTCAATCACAGTCTGTAAGTCTTTAAACATCGAGATCCACCCGACAATGGCCATGATATTCCACAATTCACTGACAAAGCAAGTAGCAACTTAATTGCATTCATTAAAAGTGGATTAGAAATAGCATTAGGCATTAGCATTGTATTCACACACATAACCTAGACTCATGTAATTGCAAGCATTAACTGCATCATGAAACATTCAAATTTGTAGCATGATTTCTGTCATTTACATCCTGATAAAAGTGAACCTGGTAACATAGTGATTATTTAAACACACATGAAAATTTCAACTGCTATCTAGCAGTCATGTGGGATCTTGTACCAACTGTATGGGGATGATATTCAAGCATACCTTCACTGCCGTCCAGTCGAAGCAGTGGTCACTTAGGGCTTATGTGTCGTTCCATTGATGCCCTATCTGGTTGGATGGCCTTAAATCGATTACTTCTGAACCATCCAATACCCAGTTCATTTGGATTGGTGGTAATAGACAGTTGGCTGGTCTGGACCCTTGTCGGTTAGCTAAAGCCTTTCCCTAGGTTACTTTTTCACTTACTGTTCGTGACCCTAGAGTGACGATTGATCAAGAACTTAGTCTTTCGCAGCATGTTAACTCGGTTATGCGTGGCTGTTACTACCAGCTTCATCAGTTGCTGTTGTTCTACGTTCCCTCTTCCCTCATGCTGCCATAGTTCTTGTTCACGCTTTTGTCACCAGTAGGGTTGATCACTGTTGTTTCATTTTCACAGATCTTTTGGCAGGCCTAATAGGGTCCTTTGACCGGGTCCTTCGCTCTGCTGCCAGGCTTATTGGTCATATTTCTAAGTATGCCCCAGGCACAGCTTCCATGCGTGATGTCCTGCACTGGCTTCCTGTCTCGCAGCGCATTAGTTACAGGATAGCGGCGCTTGTCTTTTGGTGTCTTATTGGTAGCCGCCATCCTATTTAAGTAGTCTCTGTTGCCCGGTTTCTGCCATATCCTACCGTAGGGTCCTCGATTTCTTGGGTAGGGGGAGCTATTGGTACCGAGAGCTCGATCTTCGATCAAACATCACCGAGCCTTCTCAGTTGTGGGTCGATCCACTTGGAATGGGCTCACGCTAGCACTGCATACACTCCGTAGGAGCAATCTGCCAGCCTTCTACCATATCCTTAAGTCGTTTTTGTTCAGCCGCAGCCTGGCTGAGAGTGCCTCTAAGTAGGGATCCTGAAGGGCGCTATACAAATTTTCTGAATTTATGAATATCTGCCAAATGCACTAATGAAAACTTTGATCCCAAGATGCAACTGCATTAATTAATATACAATAAGTGGTCTATTTTATACATGCTGGTCACGCATGGTTTGTGAATGAAATTATATACATTTCGGAGAATACAGGTTAAAGAGCACATCACTGGTTCTGGAAATTCGAATAAATGGATATAATATTTGTCATGATACTTGTGGGAGTTTGTTCCAAAGAGGTGCGGTAGCTTTGACTATAGAGCGATTTGCAAACTTGAGTTACGAGGTGAGGAAAGGACAGCGCTGTTAGGGTGGAAGAGGAGTGGGTTCAATGATGTGTATGCATTTGTCAAAATCTGATATCATCTATAGCATGCATGTGTCAAAATCTGATATCATCTAAAGTATAATTAAAATATTGCAACATTCAGAAACTACCTTACAATTTGTATAATTTTTAGAGCTGTACCGAGTAATCGGCCAGCCGATTAATCGGGTCGATTATAGAGATATCGGCAATATCGGATATCGGCAAGATAATCGGCGTCGATATTAAAAATTACTTTTTATATTTTATAATATTACTTTCAGTCTATAAAAGCAAAATGACGACAGCAACATCACTGGGTCTGTGAAGGACGGCATTTCGTTCCGTTCCCATATCGTGTCGTCGAGCCAATGGCTTCTTCAGCCCAGTGGTGAGACCACCCAGTGTGCTAGCGTGTCAACATAGGTCTTGTGCAGAGTGAGTCATAGTGCCTGCTTATGGGCCAAAGAATGGCTGGCCAATTCAAGCCAAGGAATGGCTGACCAATTCAACAGAGAAACTGATGACTGTACATCATGGAGGCACGCCTAATGAATACATGCCAGCTGCCATTCAGATCTCCCTGTAACATTTCAGTCCTCTGAGAGGCTGACACTAGATGGGTGGCTGTGAATAGGCCAGCCATTCCTTGGCCTTTAATAGCTCTGGGCACAGTTCGATGGTGGGTGGTGTGCAGGGCTATTAACAATACTTTTAAAAAGTATTGCAATGGCAATACCAATACTTCCTAAATAAAAGTATCGCAATACCAATACCAATACTTTTTCTCAAAAGTATTGCAATACCAATACCAATACTTTTACCAATACTTTTCAATATGCTTGCTGGATTCGATCTTAGCCTAATTTATAATTCATGCACCGATAATAATTGCAAATTTCCCACAGAATCGCTTGGCCCAGCTTGGGCCAATCATTAGATAAGAGGAATGGTCACTCGTCAAATTTCCGTGTACACACTTTTCTCTTAAACACAGATGTCGCCCCAATCTAAACTTTTCTTGTATTTGAAAATATGGTGTTTTGAACCTCTAACGTCACATTTTGTATTTTGCTGACATACCCGGTAGTCATTCGTAAATCTGGCTTCACGACTAATGGCTGATGAATTAGCTTGTTATTTTAAAAGGATCTAAAATTTATGACCCTGAATATCTCCCCAAAACTACTGACACGAAAGAACATGGGAACTTTCCAGTCCTGTGCATATTGGTGCTTGGTCCAATCACAATGTCTTTGAAGCAGCCTTCAGGCACGCAGCTCGAACACAATGCTCTGATATCGCACTTGGAATAATTGTTTCCTCAGTCCTATTCATTATCAAGATCAACTAAATTCGCAAGCACTCTAAAATTAATCAGCAAGCCACTTCTACCAGTGAACGCAAAAGGACATAGCCCTACTATGGTCATTTCCTTATTTATGCCTATGCAATATTCCATCTATTCGCACCCAGGTTTATATGGCCAAAAGAGGCTAAACATGTACATGTATATAGAGGCTTGAATTTATCAAAGCGCAACGATTGACTTCGCATATTTCTTGAGAAACCATATAAATTTTAGTGAGAAAAAGGATTGGTTTCGAGTATTGCTGACAGGCTAAAAATAGGTATCGCGATACACATGCGATACCAGCAAAATAAAACTCACGATACTCGCTGCGATACTGACAAAAGTATCGCGGTACCAAAGTATTGCGATAATTTATCGCGATATTAACAGCCCAGGTGGTGTGTCTAATCTGTATTGCCTGCCTAGGATTAGTCCCCAACTACATGCATACGTCTCCTACATAGCAAGTGTTTTGCTTGTATCACAACAATAGGCAGTAGCAGTAGGTCTATCTTTTGGAACCGGACATCTTGGGAAACACAAGGAAATAATCCTCAAAATAAATTGGGTATCAGTAAATGCTTAATCAGCAATAATCGGTATCGGCATAATCGGCAAGAAGTGATATCGGTACAGCTCTAATAATTTTAAGTCAATTACAGATAAAGTAAACAATTTCATTGCCATAATAATAGATGTGACCAAAAGGATAACATTGAAGATCAGTGAATTATTGAAGGCAGAGAATGGCTACCAAGGATTGTTTAGCAGGTCCATCAGTTGCCATGGAAATGGGAGGCATGTGCGGTCGAAGTTGTCTCTTAACTGATTGATTTGGCTGGTTCGGTCGAATTCGTTTCCACTGAGAACTCTGCTCTGGATCGTAACTAATCAAACACACAGTAGAATAGTATATATCAGATTATAACACAGCAGGGATATCATTTGATGACAATGTGCATCTTCTTATAGGTGACGAAGCCGATAGGAACGTATGAAGCAATTTCAATGCATGCAAGCGATACAGAACTATCTGACATTGGTAGTGATGAAGTAGAAGATATTGCATGATGATTTAAGCAAATGATCAAATGAATTGGCTGATGATTACTGAAGTAGACCAGTGCCTCCTGCACTTTCTTCTCTTTGCTGATGACACGAGTCTATTCACCTCGCACAACTCTTATGAAGCCCTAATTTCTCTGATTAACAATGAACTCTCCCATGTCAATGATTGGTTTGTCACAAATAAGTTATCTTTGAATTTATCAAAACTAGTTACATCTTGTTTAGATCACATAGAAAGAAGGCTCCTGCCAATGTTAGTGAGCTCCGAATCAACAGTGTTGCTATACCTTGTGTTTCCTTAGCCAAGTTTCTTGGAGTCCAGGTTGATCAATTTCTTTCATGGAAAGATCATATTGCTAGCATATCATCAAAACTTGCCAGAAACATAGGAGTGCTATCGAGAATTGCTTATTTATTACCTATCAGCATTCGTACCAACCTCTATTACACTATGATATATCCCTACCTTACTTATTGCAATATTATATGAACCTCCAACTATCCCACTAGATTACGGTCACTAAGTTTGCTGCAAAAAACAGCTGTTCGATTTATTGCTGGTGTCCCTTTAGCCTACTGCTGTTCGTCGCATTACCTTTCTAAGAATCTAAATATTCTGGATTTGCACCAGATTACATTACTCCAAACGAATGAGTTTATGTATAAATTTGTCCACAAACAACTACCATCAATCTTTGACTATCATTTTTTCCCATCTCTACTGTAAACCCTTACAATATACGATCCTTGTCCAATTACAGACCAATCCTCTGTCGAACAAATACGGGCAAATTCTCCCTTAAATATAATGGTCCATCGACTTGGAATGCTATACCAGTCATTATACAACAAATTTGTAGTCTCCGTCTGTTTAAGGCTGGACTTAAAATGCTTCTGTTACACTATTCATAATGAGTACGTGTACTGGTCACACTTTCTTGGCTTAGTTAACTAGTTAAGTTAAAATTACTCGCATTTGTCTGCCTCATTTCTTCAATCTGCTGCCCAAATACTATATGAAAGGGTGTCCTACTACAAGCGGAACCATATGGTTCTTTTGGGGATTTTTCTTTCCCAGTTGCCTCCCACTTCAATACCAAACTAATTCAGCATCTTGTTGTTCGGTTGACATTTTTTCTTGTCCATCGTGTTATTTTTATTTTTACTGAAAATGGTTGTATGTATGTACTGTTAATAATTACTGCGTTTTGGAGTCAATAAAAACGATATTGATTGATTGATTGTGTTGTTTTGGGTTAGACATGGGGTATAAAAAAACAAAGACATTTAATACAAAATGACAGTTAAGCAATTGGAAGTGATTGAGGAAGAATGAGACTTGATAGTGTAACTATGCATATGTGGGTTATTAGCAGGAACAAGGATACAAATAAAGTCACAAAATTAAGTCACATTTTCATCGTTTAGAACATCGGTTCTCAACCTGTGGGTCACGACTCCCACGAGGGCCGCCTTACGATTTGCCAGAGGTCGCCTGGAGCCTGCAGGAATTTGATCTTGAGTTTTGAGCTAATATATAATATTTATATAATCGTGATTATTACACGAACTAGCCTTCTAATTTGTGACTTTAATTAATCTTTACATATTTCTTGTACCATGATTCCTTTAATAGAATCATTACCAACAACAAATTTTAAACTTTTCTGTTAATTAAATATTGATTTTGCTGTTGAGATGGGAGGGCAATTTGAAGGATCAGAAAGGCCTGATTTATGATGTGTGAACGAATAATGGTAGACACTTGTGAGAGGTAGATACATGTAGAGTAGTTATGAAAAGCTAGCAATCTATGAGCAGGACTAGGTGGCAAACACATGGCAAAGGAAACAAACACATGGCAAAAGGATTTCATTAGCCAGACTGGAATGAGTCTAGCTGGCAGTACTTGGTGGAGTCACTAAGGAAATTATCAACTTCAGGCAAAGTGCCCTCATCATAAGCAATAAAGCCAGGAAAATTGAAGTCATTAAAATTGCAAGAAGTGAAAGTGCATCCTTTGTGAATTGGCGAATTGCTTCTCTTATGATGAACTTAAAATGATAACATCAACGGTATGGCCTAGGTTGTGGTTAGGTTCCAGTATGAGTTGAGTGAAGTCGTGAGACATCAGGAGGCAAAGCATGTGCTTGGTGTTCAGGCTCGGAGGTAATTCTTAGAAGAGCTGCAGTTCACGAAACTAATACAGTTAGCAAGACATAAAGCTAGCCTTCAAGATAGATAGCCAGTTAGCCAATCAGTCAGTTGATAAGTCAGTCAGTAAAACAGTCAATAAATAAATATATTGATATACTCAGCTCCCAAATGGCAATCAAGCCCACAAACAAACTTATTGGGACAAACCCCAAATAAAAAGTCACTGTTAATCTAAAGAGTATACGCTTCTGAACCCTTAAGGACGCTTTAAAGCAGCTTTGAACCCACATTCAGTCAATTGGCTCTTTGCACTCCCAATTAGGCCTACCTTCTGTGGTCAGAGTCACTAGGGGCCTCCACCTTGGTGTACTCCTTTGTGAGCCGCATCTATGCTGTTGTGGCAAAAGAGTGGATGGCATCACCGTGATCCTGTGATGAGCCTGATTGAGCCTCATTTTGGATACAATGAATACAAACTCTCAGGCAATTCATATCAACTGAGCAATTCTCTCAAATGGCTGTGGCTATAGCCAAAGCTGGTAGCAGGTAGAAAAAAACATCAAATACAACCACTCTGGCTTTTGAAACCTTGGGTCCACTGAATGCCAATGGCCCAACTTTTAAATTGTCCTCAGCAACACATCAGAGGACGCACGAGAAGCTTCCTACCTACCAGTTTCATCAGCTGACCCTATGATCCAACATTCGAATATAGTGGCATTCTGCAGAACTTTTGCCACACTGAATTTAGGAGAATAGGGGTCATTTTAGTTATTTTTTTCAATCTTCCTAATTAATACTCTTATGGACCTTAGGACATAAAAGAAATATTTACAGACATGTAACGAATAAAACAGTAAAAATCAAACAATACAGCACCATTGAGGGTCTCTTGAAGAGCAGGGCTGTTAACAACATAGGAAAAAAGTTTTGGCAAACAGCAATACCAATACTTCTACCACTACTTCTCGATAGACTCTTAGCACACTTAAGCCATCAATAATTATACAAAATTTCACATGGTATCACTCAGGCCAATGGCAATGTATTTAAAGTAGCCTTCACGTTTTCGCTACCATGAGCGCCAGATATCAGGAGGAAAAATATCCAGCATTTCTACGATGTTTGCTTTGAGATCTCAGAACATGGGAAAACAATGTTCACGGTGTCTGAGATCATGTATATTGAAGCCTATGAGGTTATAAACTTCCTCCCAAAAATTTACTCTGGGTTTTCGCCAGATTTCTGCAAAAATAGGGGAACCAAAACATATAGATATGGAGGGATAGATTGCGACCACGTTTATACTTCTAAAGGTTTTGTCTGATAATAATGGGCAAGTAAGAGGAAATCCTATTGGTACTCTCAAAGAAGTTGTAGAATAGCTTCAGAGTGACGACTATGATGACTATGATGAAAGTGGAGATGATGTTGATGAGAATAATGAGTCAAAGAGCAAAGAGTTGGAGCTGAGTTTGACATGTGATAATGAAGATGATGATCAATATGAACAATGAAGATGGGACTAGCGCTCTGTGGACTCTGCTATTTGACTGCAATGAAGGCCAAATTGCATTTAGGACAAATAACATTCAGGACAAGTAAATTTAGGACAAATAACATCCAGAGCAAATAACATTCAGGACAAATAGGATTCAGGACAAATAACACTCAGGACAAATAACATACAGACCAAATAACATTCAGCAAATTACATTTAAGACAAATAACAAACAGGACAAATGAAATTTATGACAAATAACATTCAGGACAAATAAAATTCAGGACAAGTAACATTCAGGCCAAATAACATTCAGGACACGTAACATTTAGGACAAACAACATTCAGGACAAACAACATGTTTAGGACTATCAACATTCAGGACAAACAACATTCAGAACAAATAACTGTCTGGGTATGTTACTATGGCATCTGAGTTCTTTCGGGAAAATAAAGATAGGCCCTAGTCATATTTCAGATATTTCTCCGGTCACATGAATTATATTATCTGTGGTAGCGAAAAGGATAAGGTAAGCTGTTCAAATACTCTGTGCTGAAATCGCATTTGGCAATCTCCATTCATGCAGGCCTACACATTTTCATTGTCAACTAACTTCACAAGCACTTTAAAACTACTTTTAAGCAAGCCACTTCTACTTATGATCACAAAAGGACATAGGTTTATCAGCGGTAACTTCCCTATTAATAAATGCCTACCATCAGCATCCTTGAAAAGAATACCAGGTATTGTGATACTTTATCACAATATTAACAGAGGCATTATAATTTTATAAATCAATGATTATATCTTAAAATCTAACATTCAATAAATCATAAAATAAATAAATAAACAAACAAATAAAGTAACCAATAAAATCAATGTAAAATCTGGAAGTAATAAATAAAAATTGTAGAATATCTCCGACATGCCACCAGCTGGGTGTTGTCAACCGCTCCCTTTCCACTTCCATTGCCTCCACCTTGTTCATGCTTTCATCCTAGACCTGGACTACTGCTCTGCCATTCTTGTTGGCCTTCCTCAGTCTCACCCTCTCTGCCTTGAGCGTGTCTTACGTGCGGCGGCACGACTGATTGGTCGCCTTCCTAAATTTGCCTCAGTGTCTGACTATATGCGAGACACGTTACATTGACTCCCTGTCTGTCAGCGCAATCACTTCAGATTATGTTCATTGGTATGGAGCTGTCTATTGGGTTGGGCTCCAGTCAACTTATAAATCCCTTACTGTTCCCATCACAGCATGTCCGGGTCTCCGATTTTTACGTTCAGCCTCTCAAAATACTCTCTTTGTACCTTTTGCTCGTACAACCATAACACTGTCCAGGGCGTTCGCCATTGCTGGCCCCACAGCTTGAAATAGCCTCTCTCAGGTCATCCACTCCCTTCCTAGGGTACCCTCTGATGCCTTTCATCGACACCTCCAGACTGTTCTTTTGCTCCGGCCTGAATCAGGAGTGCCTCTGAGTAGTCGTCTTGAATAGGCGCTATATTAAATTCATATAAATTCAAAATTCAAATATATTCAATGTGAAAATACCTTCCTTTGTAGGAATAGACAGGCTTAATGAGAAAAATGCCCGATTCCAGCTCTATGTTCGACAAGATTTCTACCAGTTCTTTTGCTAGGCAAGCTCTTTCTTGGCTTAAAGTTTGAGACCTTTCATCGCATTTATCCAGCCGCTAGATAATCAGAAACAGCCATAAAATATTATCACTATTACTATTATCACAGCAGTTTTATATAGAGCCCCTTCAGGGTCATCTACTCAGAAGTGCTCCCAGCCCTGCTCTAGTCAAACAGAACGATCTAAAGGCCAGAGAAAAATAGTGCAGATTTAAGACCAATTGGCATGAGACGCAATGCCACTGGAAGGCCCTTCTAGCTCACCGGACTAACCAGTGATAAAGCATGAGCGGTCGGATAGCAGTACACACAAGGGGACACGTAATTCCGCTTGCAATTCCTACTCTCGACATCCACATGATCATGATATTCCACAAGCAGACAATCTAGGGCGATAATTCTTTTTAATATGAATGCTGTACTTTTAAATGTATTGCTACTTGTTTTGGTTAATGCCTTGTGCATCATCATAGCTCTGCTATAGAAGTTTTTTAGTCATAGTCATAAAAGACGACCTCCTACCCCTTACGTACACAAACACATGACCATGTTATTCCACAGGCAGACAATCTAGAGTGAAGAATGTTTTAAATTAGAATGCTGTACTTTTAAATTGAAATTGAAATTCCTGAAATTTGATAACACACCTCGACACCGCAATTGCAGTTGTACTGCAGAGCAATTGTGCACAAAGGACTTGCTCAAGGTTCCTACACAGTGACTTACACCTCGGATGAGGGTCGAACCCACTCACTCAGCGCACACTGAGTGTTATGGGCTGACCGCTCTAACCGATCAGCCACCGTGCCACATGGTGTATTGTAGGCATATGCCAGAGTGAGGATAAGCACTTGGTTCAATAAAGAACATACTTACTTACTTTAAACCTTTGTGAAGTTTAAAAGGGCTCTATCTGTATTTAGTGTTTTGATAAAAAATACATAAATAACAGGAGGGACAAACGATATTATCTCTGAAAAAAAATACAGAATTGAGTAAAGTTAAACTGTTAACACCCAAAGCGAGATTTGAAAGGCAACACATCAACTACAGAGCTGATGATATCGGCATCAATTGATGTCATCAATTCACAACATCACCAACATTGCTGCTCCCACCCACGCTACCAGCACTAACGACCATTGTCAGTGCCAGTATTTCAGTCATCATCTTTGCTGCCCTGTTGTAATTAATGTCATTAATACTTTGGTAGTTTTCATTCTGATCATAATGATGAAAATATTCTGATAACCACATCAATTGACACTTATAACAATTCTTGCAATTCTCACACCTACCAAATGTACAAATAATAATTGTTGTTACCTTTTGCTGGTACAACTCCATTTTTTTCAACAGTCCAAGTAAGTCTGAGTCGATTCCATCTACCAAACGTATATTCTCTAAAAACAAAATGCCAGTCACAGATTTCTCACATGCACAAACATAGCAGTTTATAAAAAAAATAAACTGTAAATAAAAATTAACTTCAGTAAAAAGTGAAAGTATCCTAATAGATAGTAGCAAATATTAGGCTGAGTTCAAGACTGTGCATAATGATGTCATGTCTTTAATGGCTGCCAATCTATCTCTGGAAACCCAATGCAGGACATTCAACAGAGTGGATTTAAACGGATTGACTCAAACAATTCCCCACATTTTAATGGAATTTATGAAGTTAAAGTTGAGACTTGCTGAATACATCACTTTTATTAGGGCATTATTATACGGCACTCTGTTCAAAAAGTTGAACCAGTGAAACGGTTTTCCAAAGGACACTGCATGTTACTGCATGAAACATTCCTACTTAAGAAATAGCATTATGCAGAAATGTCTAATTGCCCTTGTCCAAAAGATTTCTCACCAACACCAACTATAGACTACTATTTGAAAACAGTCCAACATCCTGTCATGTTGACACTTTAACGACAAGCACGGACTAAAATATATGGAAAATCAATTTGGTTGGTCATTAAAGGGTTAAGGTAATAAGAGTAAATGTAATTGGTCATGTATGGGTGTCTCATCAAACTGATGTATTAAAAACTTAGAAATGCTATAAAAATGACTGAGATGTTTCCAGAGATGTTTGAAACACTTAGGTTTCAATTACATGTTAGATAGTCATACGCACAGGCCTATGTGAGTTACACAACAGTGCCATAATTAAGAATTATCATGTATTTACATACATACAATCATACATACATACACATACACACAAGCACAAGTACCTTAGTCTGAAGTACAAGTACTTATGTTATGATACAACACCAGAACACAAGAACACAAGCTAACACAAGAACAGCGAGATAATAACTTCTATAACAACTAAGGCAACAAATCAATTACTGGTATATATTTTCACTTATCAAGTCCTAAGACATGTGCACTCATCTAGAATTGCTCTTTTGAAAAATGCAATTGAGTATCTTGTCACTTATATTTCATATGCATTGCATAACAAAGAATTCGAACATGCCTCGGCTGCAAAATGCTACTTTCAGCCAAAAGGCCAAACAACGGCCTGTAAGATATAAAATAGTAAATTTATTCTATTTAAAGTCCTTGATGTCACTTTTAAGGTTAATAAACTTAACAAACATTAATTCCAGTCAGAGGCGCAGCTAGGGTATTTTGCACCCGGGGAAAAACTACAGAATAGGCGCCCCTTTGAGGTCATCCATAAATGATGTCATGTGCTTATAGGAGTAAGGGGTCACATATTTGTGACGATCGAGAGGAGAAGGGTCCAAGAAATGTGACATCACATTAAAATGCGTAATTTTTTTACTCAATTAAACAAATTCCACTTAATTAACAGTAATTGTTTACCACAATTTAAAAACAATAATTATGATTGTTGCATTATTAATTTCTGAATTGTATACTTTTGCATTCAGTGTCAACTTTAGGGTTTTGGAAGTGAAGCAGCCATTCTGTAACACACAGGCAGGAATCAATTATTCTGCTAAAAAGCATTAAACCACAGAAAGTCGCTGCATGTCGGCAATGTGAACTAATCGTGTAATTGCAAATTAAGTAAAATGGAAAGAGTGTAGATTGGATAGATGAAGGAGAACTGGATCTTAATTTAATATCCATTTTTAACAGGATAAGCTCTCCCTATTTATTCCATGAAGTAGCATTTTATTTCTCCGTGGGAGAATGGAGAAGCATAAAGTTTGGACTGTCTCAAGTTATTATCATCAAAATTTGTTTTTAAATGTACAGATTCTACCAGAGCATTATTTTCATCTTGTGGAATGCATAATGAGCATAATAATTCTACAGTCGCCATTTTTCATCCTTCTACTATAATAGTGTTACATATTTTTAAAATTATACTTTGTATGACACAATTATAAGTAGATGTGCATATAACATTCTGGATATCTGTTTTTTCAGGTGGGGTGCACTGGTGCAGGGCTTTGTGATGTCATATTTTAAGGGGATATGGCTTTTGTCACGATGTGTCATGAAGGGAGAGGGCCCATAGGGGCAAAAAATTCTTTCATAATTACCATACGTCATTAATTAATTAATTTAACATTTTTAATTTATATCTAAAGGCTACATATACATGATAGTCAGAGACAGTAAAAAATAAATTTTCTTGATTCAATTGTCGTAAATTCGTCAACAATGTTAAACAAATTTGTTTTTTCATATGTTTCTCGTTTGATGCTCGGAAGATTGTGGAGACGATCCTGTCCTATCTGCTCGCAAATACGACAAAATTAGCTTCAAATTGCAATAGAAACATCAATTGTTAGAAGAATTCGCAGTGCGATGCGTAGCTTTTGAACTACATCAACAATGACATCATTATGTCGCCCATTACAAGCCCTAAGTGATCATTGATCAGAAGAGTCCAGGGGCACCAAAATCATGCTTCACAACCTGTTTGTAATGAGAATATTTGGGGTTGCCAAAATTTAATCTTACTAACTTAGTTGGGATAAATTAATTTGCATCAAAATAAAAAAATTAATGGTTTAAATCCTCTTCCAACTTGGTGCCAGAGGACACATGTTCCCTCAGCCCCCCAGCTATGCCTCTGATTCCAGTTAACAGCCTGTAATAATAACAATACCTTTTGCATATGTATGTGCATTATTTGCTGATGAGAAGACAAGCAGCAAGAAAGTGCTTCTGGCTGGCAAGGCGCATGGTTCTATGGCAATTCAGAACCATACCCTTCACAGCTGTACAATTCAGCACAGACAATTAGGAGAATATTTTAAACGTTTATTCAAAGTTAACTTGTAATGAAATTTAATAATGTTACAACATGTTATCTGAGACCACACACACTACCATGCATTTATAAAAAAAATCACAAAAATGTTTAAAAAATTATATCCAAGCATTTTCCAAATACATAATTCAGTGTAATTTATTTATTCAGAAAAGTCTATTTCTGGCTGCAACTGTGCATTGTCTCTGAGATATAAGATCAAACTTCACAACCAACAATCCAGATCTGTATATCTCTTTTTACTCAGTGGTGGGGTTTTTATATTCACTTGGTTGATACTCTGTTTCTGTTGCAGTTTTAAATTTAAAATTAATACAATTTTGAATATCAGAGAACAGTTATTTGTTATAACTTGTATTCTGAAATCGTAATTTTACAGGATTCTGTTGACTTATATTCGCACATGAATTGTTTGAGCCGAATTGGCAGGTTACTTACCAGGCTGTGTTTACCTAACTTAATGGTTAATATACAGAATTCTGTGAAGATAACAATTTTTTTAAACTCCAATTCCCTCCATCTTTTGTCTCTGCTGATTTGTACTGTATTTCATGTAATTCACATCAATTGAATGAATTTTGAGTAATTTACCTTGAATTTCCAACAAATTCTTGTGCTGTGCATATGTACGCACAAGATGTTGTAGCCTTTGACCTGGTAAATCCACATAGCGCTTCATTCTATGAAGAACTGCCTACAAATAGAAAAAGATCTGCACTAAACTGACAAGAACATGACAGGCGGCTTTATTGTAATACTCGTAATTAACACAGTCATCAATCGTTGTTTCATATTGACATCAATTGCAGTTAGCGTGAATAATAACTTATTTCAACCCATCACCCTTACATCTGATGTTCAAATTACAGAACATGCTCAGATTCACATTTCAGTGTGACTGTGTGCATGTAATCAATTTTATTATCAAGAATAATAATTACACGAGTCACATGTGTGTGTGCATCTGTCTGTCTGTAATACTTTAATGTTTCACTTATTCACCAGATGTCACCTCTGATATTTCACGGGTTACGTGAATGAGTATTGCTCTGTGTCTCAAATTAAGTATGACCCGTGATTTTTCACGAGTTAACAGCCAGTTAATAATAATAACTTGATTGATCAGTTGAATAATGGCTATGGCTACTTTAGGACTCTAGGTCCTTATATAAAATCATATACATCTACATGTACACCACTCATAGTTATGTCATAAACAGGTCAATTCAATAATTTATGAAGCATCCAATTACAAAACTATAGGTTCAACTTAATTTGTAAACATCAGACTGCAACTAACAAGTCAACGAACTACATATATAACGGATGCAGTCAAACCCACTAACCATCATTATGGCTGGCATAAACAGCAAAATATGTGCTTCACTACTTGTATTAGGATAGCAGCAGTAGGTTTATGTTTAGGAACCGGACATCAATGAAATAATTGGCCATTTTAATTGGTATCAGCAATGAAATAATCGTCTATACTCGGTCTCGGCATAATCAGCTAAAAGTTATATCGGTACAGTTCTACAAAGAGCGCCTGGCAAAAGAATGCCCAACAGAAGAGCAATAACTTACCATATATAGAGCTCACATTTAATTTTTAGAAATAAACTTAAAATATGTTGTTTGAAGTACAGAAAGCAAATAATCCAAGGCTAGTTAATTGGAAGCCAAATATTTCTTTGATGTGCATGAAAGGAAATAGAGCTCATAACAAGGACGGAAGTACAGCATGGCGATGTTGTATGAAAAACGATTACAGCAGAAGAATAAAACGCTGTAGAACAATATTTTATTTACATCAGAACATAACCACACTTCCAAGCCAGCCAAAAATGATGCTTGTGAAGTGGTGTCAGAAATACGTAGACGGGCTATGGAAGGACGAGAAACCTCAATACATGAAGAGTACTAATGTTTTCAGTTTAGCTTGTAGTTTCTCGCATTTTACATTTCGTAAGTGACTTTTTATTATATAAGATTCAATTCTCATGACCTTCTTTGGAAAACTGACAATGTCATTTGAAAATAACAACATATACAGTTTAATTAACTTCTACTGTCAGCTAAGGGGCATATAAAACAATTTTGCTTTATATAATTATTATGCCATCGCTCTTCTATCAGGCGTTATTTAGTTGGACGTTCTTATATCTACATTCTTTCATCGACATTCTTTTGTCGGTCATTCATTTTTTTCTCAGGTACTCTTTTGTTGGCACTCTTTGACGGGTGTCTTTGTTTCATATGTGAAGGTTCAAGAATTTAGAAATCTCTGCCTTCTCGTGTTTGCAACTCTTCTACCAAGACTTTTGTTTGCTTTAAAATGAAAACCAACCTCATCCAGTTGACTTATGACACTTAATGGCAGCCCGGCTTTGATGTGCTCTTCTGAATTTTGTTTACAAGAGAGCATTGCATCAAAACAACTGCACTGTACTGCAGAGGTGTAACAAGGTTTTGAAAAGTGGGGGGCATAATTTGTAAAATATTGTGCAAAGTGCAAAAATTTTTTTATTTTGCCCCCACTTTTTGAGTTTTGCCCCCCCAGAAATTTTAAAAATGGGGGCACAAATTATCTTAACAAAAGTCATCTTAAAAAGCCATTGGAGAAACCTAAAAAAGAACCGATTTTGAGGGAACATGGGGGGGGCACTGAGCACTAAAACTGGGGGGCTTTGCCCCCCAGTTTTGAAACTGAGGGGGCCGGTGCCCCTCTGCCCCTCGCTTGTTACACCCCTGCTGTACTGTGCTGTATTGCTATAGATGTTCTAAGATTACATTAGAACAGCAACATTCTAATCTGAACATACCTTACACCGATCAACACTGATTCTCTGTTCTACTATTGCCTTTCGCATGATTTTCACGTTTCTTTCTGAGTCTAATCGCGTGAAAATAATAGGATCACTACGATCCGATGCAGACAGTGGAGGTTGCTAAAATGTAACACAAGACTCAATGATAAGGCCATGCAGAGTAAAATGTTGAGTAATTCAATTAGCACACATGCAAATCAAGGTGACAAATATGATGGCAGAAACTGATTACTGTTAGGTCACAATAATAGAAAACTAGGCTAAAGTAATGCAAGGTATGGTAAATAAAAACTAAGATATGGTGAGATAAGGCAATACATCATTGTCACAGTTCTTTATCAGCAAAGGATCAGTTACAGATTATACAACAGAACATCCAGCACAAGCCCTTCATCCATTTCAGATTTAAAGTATAGAGAATTGAAATTTAAACATAGAATTAGAGGTTGTGCCATCCGTCACTCAGAAAATCTTTCAAGATAACTTTCTCTTATTCTTCAAGATGAGAAAGTAGATGGATAACCAGATGATGCTGAGTAATTCCATTGGCTTTCAGATGAAGAGTAGATAGCTCTCTTTTCAGCCTGCCAATTGTGTCTTGCATTTCAAACACCAGAGATGAGTTATGACTGCAAAGCAAATATGACCATAAACCATTTTTTCAATAGATCCCAAAATTTGACTTAGCAGTCATTCTAGTCATCTAGCTGAGCATCTAGCTGGGTTCCAACCTTTTCCCCTTAAACTCTATTAACATCCTCTGAAAGAGAAGCCAATTCTTAACATCATTGGGCATATTTTGTATTAGACTCATTGACATCCATTAAAATTTACAGTTACAAAACTCTCCTCCTCCTCCTCCTCCTCCTCCTCCATTCCTTCTTTTTCTTGACAACACATGAAAACAAATAACTGAAATCACAAAATACTCAACTGAAATGAAACATTGTATAAAATCAGTCCCATTAATTATCATATACAGTCCAGTCATGATCCTTAATGGACTATAAGCTCATTAGATCATGCCTAATGACAGTTTTTATACACAATGTCTTAAAATCCAAAAATCAGATAAATGTCATTAAAATACTGCATTGTTGAGATCAATTAGCAGAAATTAAGATTCACTCAACTGGAACTGATCTCTGTGTAGTTTCTTCTCCTCTTCCAGAGCCTTGACACTTATTCACAACATAAAACAGAAATATTCCACATGTAATCGGTAGTCAATAACTTAACCGAATACTAATGCCTCCTAATAAGATAGTTTCAGCTGGAAAAGGATGACAGCCCAAATATCTCACTTTCCCAATGTGCAAATTTATGGTGGCAATCAAAGCCAAAGTTTTGGACAGTCTGCACCTGAACAGACTGGAAAAGATATGGAAAGACAAACATGTGAGCATAGACACACAAAAAGATTAGTGAGAGTAATGATCTTCCCTACAGTACTATATGGCTGCAAGACGTGGACAATGACAAAGAACATGGAGAAGAAAATCAACGCATGCGAAATGTGGATATGGAGGAAGATGCAGAGAATATCACGGATGGAGAAGAAGACAAACGAGGAGGTGCGCAGGAAGATTGGAGTCGAGAATGACGAGACGTTACAACAAACAGCGTTGAGAAGGAAGCTGGGACTTTTCGGACATGTTATGCGATCAAATGGAATGGAAAAAGAAATGATGCTGGCATGTGGAGGTGGAAGGAAGAAAAGAGGACGCCCAAGGAAAAAATGGATGGATGTGATACATGAAAAAACGGAAATGAGCCTGGAGTAATTAAGAGATGCAACTTCGGACAGAAAAAACTGGAGAGGATTGGTCACGGTCGTTAGATTTCCAAGAAATGACAGCACAAGGTGACAAGGTGTGCACCTGATGCCAAAACAAGAATCGACTGCATCTACATTTAGATTGCAGCAGATGTGCAGAGACTTAGAAAGACTTTGAGAAATTATCAACAGATGAAAAATTCAACACAATGTACTCAGGTTAATGAATGTATGTATCTGCAATTGTATATTCAACTCCTAACTTTATCACAAACATGCAACAAACACAGTAGACATCCTAATAATATTAAATGCAACATGAAAAACAATGCATGCTTTACGAATACATGATCAAATATTGTGTGACCAAAGTTAACTTATGTAAGTCCACTCTTTAGCAATTATTTATTGCATCAATAGAATGCAACGCATTTACTTGTTTTGACCTCTCTGTTCATCGACATTCCTCAAGGAAATCAGACTGAATCAACTGGATATAAAACACATAGAGGCAGAAATCTTAAGACCAAGCAAAACCAAACTCACAGTCTCGCGTGTTCTGTTCGTAACTCAAGCTCTTCCAAGTTTTCAGCAGGAGAAACAACCTTTTCCATTTCCAAATGTCCATCTACTCCAAGGCTTTTATCAGGAACGAAATGTTGATTCTTCTTCTGATTGATTACAATGGATGAGGTGTTCTGCTGAAATTAATTTATACAGTCAGTTCTGCAGTCAAGCAGAGTAAGGATAAAAGGTTATACAGTGAAGTTATTTATATAACTGCTGTGACATCATATGTGAGGTTGGGGTCAAAACCCATTGCTTGTCGTTTTTGACTTGTTTATTAAATCATATTCTACAATGCATCTGCTTCACGATACTTTTTACACAATCCAAATAGCTTTTATCTAACTTAAGTTATACTCATTTGAGTCTTTCATTAGTATAATTTTCACAACTGAGAAAATCGAAGTCAAAGTTTCAGAATATTCATGTCATCAAATGGTTTACTATCAAAAGGGTGAAAATTAAAAGGGCGCAATCAAAAGGACGCAATCAAAAGGGTGAAAATCATAAGGGCGAACGATCAAAAGAGCGCACGATCAAAAGGGCGACAATCGAAAGAGCGCACGTTTAAAAAGGCGACAATCAAAAGGCCGCACGTTCAAAAGGGTGAAAAACAAAAGGACGAACGTTCAAAAGGGCGAAAATCAAATAAATGAACAGAACGAGTCAGAGAACATATTGTAATCCATGACAAACAATGAGTAAAAAGCACGATTAAAACAATGATAGAAAAGCACGATATAGTGTCATATTATACAAAAGCTCAATGTCACATATGGTTTAAAGCACTATTAACGAATGTCAACGTTAGTTTTTAAGCTTGCAACTCCAGGTTGTGAGCAATACCCCGTAAATAGTCCATGTTAGAACGCGAACCATATTCGGCCACGATTTTTTTCAACCGATCAGCGCAGTCTTTAAATTTCTTCTCTCCTTCCGGATGATTATGTCCAGCTACAAAGTGCTCCATTTTAAATTCATTCAAGGCCTGCTCCTTCTGTAGGGCGTCCATGAATGTCCAAATTGAAGGATGGTAAGCACCTAGAAGCTGGCTGAACCCGCGATGCCAACCCTCGATGGAATTATTCGTTTTGGGGAGATCGTCTTGAACTTGGCCGTGCACATTTCAGAGCCGAACTGAGAAAATGGGTGAATCCCTACTGCCCTGTCGAGTTGGTCTGCCGATCCAAGTATCTTCAAAGTAATTTGTCAAATCCCATAATTCGCGAGAGTTCTCCGTGAAAAATGGTCACTCCATAAGTTCGTCGAAAACGGCTGCCATGTCGGAGATTGGAACAAACGCCAATGCAGCCAACTGCCGCACTCCCAAAGCAAATTTCGCATCCGCATCAAGAATCGCGTCAGTCCAGGTCCGCTGTCGTGCATCAGAAAATTCTCGTCACCCAACGTTTTCGTGTATTGTTCAGGAATGTTCAGATCAGTCAAGGTTAGAGGATTTGGCAAAGGTGCCTGATACTTGTGTCTCACACGTCTGATCCTTTGCTTCAGGTTACCTGTAGTTGGCAGCTTACCTGTGACTGCTGCTCCAGCACCGGTCGCGACTGTTGCTGCGAGAGCGTGTGTAGTTTCCGTAGATCTCGATGCCCAGTGTTTCACATCAGCGACTATTTTTCTTGCACTTAGCTCCGCAGAACTTGGAACATGATTGTGCTGAAGCAGTAACTTCGTTAAAACATCGCTTTCAGTATGGCACCTAGCCACGCATTTCGCTACGTGGTATTCCGTACACTTCCAATAAGTCTTGCTAGTCACACTTTTCTCTTTGCGAAATGTATAACCGTCGAAAACTAACATAGCGTGACCTTTATTGCTTTTGACGTATTCTAAACTCATTTTCTTCCAGAAGTCTTCACAACGAGCACGCTTTCACTGACAAGTGTTCAACAACGGAAGAAGAGGGCCTTATATATAAGGGCTTTGTTTGCCGTCCCGGTAAGTTTGCTGTTCCATCTCTGAATCGTTTCCCCTTTTATTTACATTTATTTGATTTTCGCCCTTTTGAACGTTTGCCCATTTGTTTGTCGCCCTTTTTAAACGTTCATTCTTTTGATTGTCGCCCTTTTGATCATGCGCTCTTTTGATCGTTCGCCCTTATGATTTTCGCCCTTTTGATTGCACCCTTTTGATTGCGCCCTTTTGATAGGATACTCATCAAATATCTTAGCAACCATCACTTGATTACTCCGCAACTCTGCTGGGCAATAAAGTGCTATATTTTGTATGAGATAAATCATGCAGCATTAAAATATTCTTGCTACTTTGCAAATAATGGCAGCTCAGCGTATGAAATCGTGGTCGCTCACCATTGAAAACATGCATATTTTAACAATGCAAATTTAGACACCATATGCATTAAAATCATTTTTCTCCAACTAAATATTTGAATTCAACATTTTTAATTTAAGATATTCAAAGTAGACATATTTAATGCTTCCCATAATGTTTAGAAAAGACTAGAAATCAGTAGGAAAAGGACTCACTTTGATTGAATTTGCGAAAATGGCAACACAGTTCGTTATGTCACTGAGAACTGTAAAAAAACCAAATGATAATGTACACATTTCATGAAAACACAATTTCATCCATTTTCATTATTGTAATAACTAGCTGTTTAGGCATACCCATGTTGTTTAGGCATACCCGGGTTGGATTTTATTTTAACCTTGCTAGTAATGTGTAAGAACTAAATAACCGTGTGCAGTTTGTGCACATCACACGATGTAACACTTTTTTAAGTGCATTATTAAAGGTCATAGCTGCTAATTCGTGGAGAATCACAGGTCATCCATAACACGTGAAAAATCAGAGTTTCATCCACTAAGTTTCCATTTAATTGTAAAAACTACAAATATACCTACAATTAGAGCTGTACCAATAAATCGGCAGCACTCAAAATAAGGGCCGATCATAAAGATATTGGCGGTATCGGATAACGGTACGATAATCAGCGCCGACATTAAACATTATATTTTTAAAATTTTATATTATTATTTTCAATCTATAGCAGCAAAAATGACAACAGCAACATAATTGGGTCTGTGAATGACAGCATTTCGTTCCGTTCCCATGGCGTGTGATGGGCTTCATCAAGCATGGGTACTTAAGATCACCCAGTAGGTATTGTGCTAGTATAGACCGTGGGAAAGTGTCAACATAGCCGTTGTGCAGAGTGAGTCGTAATGCCTGCTTAATAACCCTGGGCACAGTTATGTCATCTCTGCCGGGAAATTATCGGCAGACAACCTTAGAGGATATAGGACATGGGGCTTTGTCTCGGCTGATTCTGGTGAGAGTGCACAGAGCGTTTGATTCAACCCCCCAGTCACACAGTGAGGTCATTTAGAATGCTGAATTATGATCATCTTTGATGTTTTATCCGCTACAGCTTCATTATGTCTAGCACATTTTAAGACTGATTTGTGAAGACATAATCTTAAAACAATTTTCTAACTGAAATTATTGAATTTCACAATACCATTGGTTATTTCTCAGTACTTAGAATGTATTACAATCAAAATTGCAATAAATGGTTGTCATATCTGAGATTCAAATGTCAGTCATGAAAAGTAAAGGTTAAAATGTCATACTTTTGTTGATGCTCTGAGACAGAACTGCAATCTGAGACTTTAGGGGACCAGCTCTGTTGATAATGACCCGATCAACTAATGAAGTATCTGAGACAGCAACAAGTAAAACATAAACATGATATATTTGCCACAATCATTTTACAACTGTACTACAAACAGCAGAATGAAACAAGCTCATTACAACGTTGTTAATGTCTAACCTAAAGTGATTTTAAATCTAGAATGAATATAAAACTTATACTGGTGACTGACTGGTTTGACTGGGGACATATGTGACACCAAGGGTCAAAACCCGTCACTCGTCGCTTTTGACTTTTTTATTTAGAAATCTAGGTCGTACCACCTTAAAATCATGCATATTTTAGCACGCAAATCTTGACAACAGATGCATTAAAAAGTCATTTTTCTCCAACAAAATATTTTATTTCAACATTTTTTATTTCAAATATTGAAAGGATATCGTTTTGCAAAAATTTTTTTTAATTAACTGACCTTCCTCGCCTATTTCAACCATTATCTCAATAACTAGGAAGCGACACGTGGCAGGTTTTGACCTCTGGCCCCACAAATATGGAAGGCAAATGAAGCCGCAACGTGTCAGTCAATCAGTTATCATCTTTTCTTATACATTGTGGGTAATGTTTGTGATCAGCTAAGTAATGAATGAAGTGACATCTGGGTGCTCAGCAGGATAACTTCGAACACATAATCTGTGAAAAGTTAATTTAAATGCCACTCCAGTCAAAAAATGCTACTCTGAATACATTTTATTTATATTGTGAGCTCTATATATCAAGTTGTTTTATTTTGTCAACAAAAACAAATGCAACAGCCTTGCAAAAGTCCCGAATGTAATCACACATATAATCTAGGTCAATGACCCAATTTTCGTTGGCTTCATATCCCTTTCATACTAGCCAAGGTTTGAGGACAACGTGGTGAAACTGAAGTGCTTTTCAAGACATGATGTCATAATTACTTGCAATGAAGGTGAAAGATGTAGGGTAAAATGAAGCATAGTAGGAAAGTGTGAGATAGGAAAAGAGAATGGTAAACTGCAAAAATCGGATAGGTGAATATAGCTTAAAAGAGAAGGACTTTAGAAAATGATGCTGAGTTTGTTGTCTATATTGCTCTATGATCACGATCATTATCATCAGTAACAGCCATTTTCAAATAAAACCAAGAAATAATTGTAGAAACTCACTTATTGGCAAATAATTTGCCAGATTCTGTTGAAAATTGAAGACATCATCATATATCTTCAGATAATCCTCAAGCACAGTGACAGGAGATATATGCCTATCAAAATCAACATCAGAAGCACCTCAATCTCAAATATTGACACCAGACTGTCATGGGCATCATCATATATTCATCACAAGATCTTCATTAGGATCAGCTCATTATAACCATTATATTATGAGCAAAAGTTCATAAGCAGATCTTCTTAGCCCAGTCTATCATTCCATAAAATTTTATTGGTAGACCTACTTATAAAGAAGAAGTAATCTTCAAATACATGATGCAAGAAGCTTTTATCTCTGCATTCAATACTTTCCAATGCTGCATCGGGCATGGTCAAATCCTTCCTTCCCACGGGCCCCAGCGGATCCGATCAAACACCCTATCCTCGTGATTTGATGTAGAGTGCCGTGCGTTCTGCCGAGAGTGCCGTCGGCTGTAGCGACTGCACCGTCAAACATGCCTGCTGGATGATCGAAAGAGTTGGATCTACTTTGTTTGGCACATGCATGCAGGTGATCATGAGCAAGAGCAGGAGACATGGGAAGCCAAAATACCTCAATCAGCAAAGGACGAAATCCAAAAGGACTCTGGTCCACCTTTAACAGTCTGTTGGGTCGACGTGGGTCTGGGTGCTCCACAGCACTCCTGCCTTCACCGCTGACACCTTCATAAAAAACTGTAGCACCAACATTCAATCTGTTAGAGCTGACACCTCAGGCTTGCCACCACCTGAAATCATCTCTACTGACTGTTCTTGAGCGACCGTAAGTGAGGTAACTTCTACAGAGCTACAGACCATGATCATGTCTTCCGCTGCAAAGTCATGTGAGCTCGACCCTCTACCAACGTTCTTGCTGCACGAGTTCATTGAGGATCTTCTTCAGCTACGCACCTGCCTTTGTAACCGTTCACCCTCTGAGGGAGGGAGTATTGCCTGCCTCTCAGAAGCGCTCGTTGGTGCTTGCGACTATTAAACGAGTAGGTCTGGACGCCTCAGATCCAGCTAACTATCGACTGATTTCAGATGTGTCATTTGTCTCTAAAATAATTGAGAAAATTGTTGCTGGACGATTAATCCACTATTTGAATGGTCTGCTGCCTTCGTCACAGTCATTCGGGGTTCTGTAGATATCATTCGACTGTTGGTCCACCTAATGTCAGATATTTACAGTGCTATTGACCACTCTCAAGTTACACTTTCAGCGCTGCTTGATGTTAGTTCCACCTTTGACTCTGTGGATCATGACATTCTCTTGCTCCTAGGCGAGTGCACCTTCATGTCATCTCAGCATGTTAGCTAGGTAACTCATAGCTGTTGGTAAAACAGCTGCTGGCAAAACAGTGCAAGTAAATTGGTAAATTGCATCAACTACGGGTTGTCTCCTGTTCCCTCTCTGTCAGTGATGCAGCTACTCTCGTCCACGCTTTTGTCACGAGTCATCTCGACTACTGCTCTACCCTAGCTACCATGCTACAATTAGTTTGGTGTAATTGAATCCAACAAAGGACCCCAATTCAAATATAATAGATCCCTAAAGGGGCATCAACCTTGTTTCTTGGACTTTAGTATGTTTTCTCTATGTTAGAAGATAGAAACGTTAAAAATTACAGCTGGCTACATGCTATTAAGCAAAAGTTAAGAAATGACTTGTATCTTAGAGCAGTACTTACGAGTGCTGTTGAGTATCATTCAACAATTCATTAATGAACTCTGCAGGAGAAGTTCCTTGACTATGCATTATTTGTTTTTGACCTTTTCCAAATAAAAGCAACAAAACATGCAATTGATTTGTGAAGAGCCACATAATTTATAGCTTTCTTTAATCAGAAGCAGATACAGAAATAAAACTGCAAGCTATCAAAGCTTTAGTATGTCACATTGTGTTAAATTTAGACATATTAATCAACGAAGAAGGCAAAGGCAGATCTATGAAACCTCATACATAATGACAAGAAACTGAATGAGGAAGTACATAATTGATTCAGCTGGTACCCTTCTCATGGATCTCACTTACCTTCTTCCCTGTTACTCTCAAGAACCTGGTCTTCATTGTTGACATCCAGCTCATCATGGGGAGAAGCCCTGGCTGAATCGGAATTGATGACAAATAAATTGGCTTTTGTTAATCTTTCTTGCAACCGTTGACGAATTGCTAGAAAAGTTTCACGATGTTCATCCATATCCACTTTCCTCCAAGTGAGATTTAGTGGACTGGTGCTCTCGTCCACCATTTCTGGCAAAATGGTCGCTGATGGCCTCACATCATACAAGATCTGTTCATCCAACATGACAAATGAAAAGTTGACTTAAAATGCTGTAAAATATCCATCTGCAATGATATAGAGCATTCTGCCATCCAGAAACCGCTGCTGTCATCCTAACTGAAGATGGTTCTAGTGTTTGAAACAGAGAAAGAGAAGAACATGATGAGTCAAACTGACAAGTATGATCGATAGAAAATGTTAATAGTTTCAGATTCTTAGCCTTGACTACAGTGAGCAGGCAACCAGTCCTCTACTTTCGTTTATTCTCCATATCAGTGTGTCTATTGGATGTGAAGAGGATGATTGCTGGTCGTCTTCTTCCAGGATTATGGTGGCAGCTGTGCTACGAGAAGATTGGCTTTTAGTTCCAAATAATATTTGTAGCTAAGCTCTTGTGGGCAGGAAAGGTCAGAAATACAATGATATATCGTAGTTAGTAGTGTTACTATCGTAGTCAGTAGTACTACCTACTACCAACTATGAAAAAAATTATATTATTATACTATTGACCTTTCCTATCCTCAAGAGCTTAGCCACTGTCTCAAACAAGGTCACAATGTCCGTGAATTCATTCACTTCACAGTTCAATCCAGGCACTTCATGCTTTGAAATATTGTTTAGACGCAATAGATAATAAAGTGGTCAGAAGAATAAGCTATGTGGCATTAAATCAGGTCCCTTATGTCCATAACCATACAGCAATGTAGTCTTTAGAAATTATCTGGCAAACTCTTCTACAGCTACAGCTCAATTGCCATCAGACAGCCTATGCCTTGAGCTTTTAGCCATTAGACACAAGACACTGGTATAATGGAAGTCACTGATTATAATTAACAAGACTTAATAGTAACTAACCAGCAACATCAATACTATTAGCTATATTATAAACAGCAGGTTATGATTAGACAACCCAACCTCAGTGGTTTGTAGCTCATCTGCAATGCTCAGTTCCGTTATCAATGGGTCCTTTGCTGCTTCACAGGAAATCTTTGTAGATTCTCGTGACATCTGTACCTAATGAGCAATGATAAAATTATCACATAATGTTACGCTCTATGGTATAATGACATACAAGTTATACAGGCTAAATTCATTGTAATTCTCCTCATCATTATCAAAATCATTATCATTATCAAAATCATCATCATCGTCATCATCATCATCATCATCATTATCAAAATCATCATCAAAATGATCATCATTATCAAAATCATCATCATCGTCATCATCATTATCAAAATCATCATCATCATCAAAATCATCATCATCATCAAAATTATCATCATTATCAAAATCATCATCATTATCAAAATCATCATCATTATCAAAATCACCATCATTATCATCATTATCATCGTTGCATGCTTGACTTTGGCCATGATTCAAATATTGATCATAATAAATTTACAAGATTTGCATTTTACACAGTTCTAACATAAAGAAATTGAACAGTATGTGGTGCTGTACATTTCAAAATGCTTACATTTATTCAACATCATTACTACTGTCATTATTATCATAATTATTACTAAGATCATTATTGTTCGTCATTGACATTGCCATTGGAATGTCCTGGGGCCACTGATTCGCCGCTTCTGGACTATTTGCAGCCTTGACAAAAATTTATTATTATTTTTATTATTATTTTTATTATTATCATAATTATTTATTATTATTATTATTATTTTTTAATTTTTTTTAATAATAATAATAATCATCATTATTGTTGCAATGAGACAAATTTCTTTCTTTAGAAAGCTAAGAAACTCAAATTCAGACTAATTAAATTGATCATTTTCAACATCATATCAAAACTATTATTTACCTCAAGATATCCAGGATACCTCAGCCCTCAGGGACTTAAACATTGATTAAAGAGGAAAAGAATTTATGCAAAGGCACCAATTCATCAAAGTCAAGTGCAGAAAAGTAATGCACAATTCCAACACATTGAACAGTTGGATTGTCACAGCCAAGTGCTGAAATAGACAAGAGGTCTTGTGCGTATGCCCTACTCATGCTCTGGCTCCATCCCAGAGTCGATGCAGATTAGGGATGCTAAGCGATAACCAGAATTCCGGTTATCGGTTTTGAAACCGATAAGAAACTCAAATTCAGACTAATTAAATTTATCATTTTCAACATCATATCAAAACTATACAGGGGAGGGAGTAGGAGGTCGATTCGCAGAACGTAGATAGGGCAGTGGGATCTCGATTGTGGGGTAGAAAAGCTTAGTAGTGGAGATGGCAAGGCTTTACCCGAAACTCCAAAGCCTGGGTGATGGACCAGCAAAAACCGATAATCGGTTTAAAAAATCGGTTTTTTAAATCTGATAACCGGTTTGCCTCAAAAACCGATATTAATAACCCTAATGCAGATGCAGGCCATACACTGAGCTCATGGTTTCAAAGGCCAGAGAACGTAGTGGCAAGTTGACAATATTTACACAACACCATCCTGGCTGCTACCCAGTAATCTGAAAAATAACCAGAAGATAAGAGGTGGCCAAGGTGTCTGTGACCACCACATCCCACATAAAGCTTTGCCCCTTCGAACCACCACCTGCAGGAGGCACAACTTATAACCAATTGATGCAAGAAGCATATGGGAGACCATATGTGAGGCACTGGCTACATTTAGATCTCACATTACTCTTTTGGTGTGCTGTCATCATACTGCATTGTGTCCTTGGCTTTTGAAATTTGGGTCCAATAAATTCAGATGACCCTGCTTCCATCAACTGCCTCAGCTACTGCCCTAATCAATTACTCCCAAAGATACAAGGGAAACGTCTTTCATTCAGATAAATTCATCCAGTATTTCAACGCATATATTTTGTAGCATGCCTTTCATCAAGTGAAAAGTGAGGAACAACCATTCCAGAACAATGCTCCCATAACTGTAAGGATCCTGGATCACAAGTACGTAAGTAAGTAAGTATAATATCCTAACCACATATTGGTGTATATGTACAAAGTATATTGTCATAAATCATCATAATAATAAATGTGGAACATGGCCAGAATCTACAGGAACAGCCAATCTGGGTTGTTGATGGACAGGTATCTGCAGCCAGTTCTGACCCACAAACATCCACCAATCCAGAGCAGCATAGGCCTACAACATTCCGGTAAGATTGAACCTGGAGTGATAAACCTGATAATCCATGGGCAGCCTGAGAATATCACACTCTAAGTTACTTACAATATACGTTAGGTAAATACTTTAAGACATCTGAACAAGTAGATTAACGTTTCGTTTGAATGGTGTACTTGTACTTGGAATTGTAGGTTAACAGTGTCTACACGTACTCACGTAGCCGACAACATAATTATTAGATTGTTCCAAACCTTGAAATTTGTGAAAGCAAATTTTGAACTGGCTGGCTCCGTTGCGAATGTATTTTTTGCCCATAGTAACACGTGTATATATAGATGGTGTGGCATGGTGGCTGATCGGTTAGAGCAGTCGGCCCGTAACACTCAGTGTGTGCTGAGTGCATGGGTTTGACCCTTGTCCGAGGCGTCAGTCATTGTGTAGGGACCTTGAGCAAGTCCTTCACGCACAATTGCTCTGCAGTACAACTGCAATTGCGTCGTCGAGGCATGTGCATTTCTGAGCAAAAGATGTTGGAAGAAGGGCGATATCAATTTTCGGAATAAATAAAGAAAATGGTCAGCACGCCATAAATTGATAACAATGGCATAGGGCCTAAACATATAGTGTCTCTAATAGTTGAAAATAACTGACAAATATAAAAAAAATTACTCTGATATGGCAAATGACCAAGAATGCTAATCTAAGATGGAGACAATCCCAAGACCGTTAATTTAAGACCAAGACCGAGACAGACGCATTCGAGACCAAGACCGAGACCGATGGTCCGAGACCAAGACCAATGCATTCGAGACCAAGACCAAGACCACAGTTTTCCGGTCTCGAGACCAAGACCGCGGTCTAGAGATCCCTGCTATATATGCTGTTACACGCTGTTACATGTTTGTCAAAGCAATTTTTTCTGTTAAAGCGCCAAGTCAGAATATTCAAGCTGTCCACCAGCATATCTAATTTTAAAAAGTTAAACTGATAAAATCAAATCTTTCTCAAAGTGTATAATTACCTTGGCATCATCTGTCATCTTTTCCAGTTGATCTGATTCCACAAAGCCAGTCTCTTCCTTCAGATTGATCTGACTATCACCAGCGTCTTCAGCTAATTGAGATTGTGACATGTCTTCCATCAAATGCCAAAGTTCATCTCCACTAACTGGATTCTTAAGTACAAGAAGGAAAGAAAAGACACAACTCCTAAAGCAACAAGTGATGTGTGGGAATTCCAACTTCCTCAAACATTCAGCTAATTGACTAGCACTTAAATATTTAGCAAATGCAATGCATTTATCTCCATTAGATCCTGCTTACAGTATTCTGACCAGAAACCAGTTATTAAATTCCATTTCATTCCAATTTTCAGTATTTGCTTCTTTTAAAACAATTAAAACAAACATAATAAAGCAGCAAGATTAAAAGCAAAAAAGAGAAAAATTTCAAGAAAGGTTCATCTAGTTATTGTCAGAACTTAACTGAAATTTTAAACTGAGGCATACCTGTAGTGTTGAACTGAATTGCAGTGAATTTGACAGATCTTTTGTGATTATGCTGCAAACTGCTATTGTTCTGCTATTGTTGTGCTTGCTATTGCTGCTACTGCTATCCTCTCATGCTCCTGCTTCACTATTCTCTTTCCATTCTTCACTCAAAGCTCGATTACTGCAATCTCTTTTCCCAAACCTTGAAGCCACACAACACTAGCATCTGCAACTTATCAAAAACTTATTAGCCACAGCAGTCACCAAAACACCCAAGCACCATCACATCACTCCCATCCTCAAATCACTTTATTGGCTAAAAATTCCAGAGTCTCAATGCCTTTCAAAGTTCTATCACTAACCTACAACTCCCTACAATACTCCCAGCCAACATATCTTCACAATCTAAGCCAAACCGCTCTACCCGATCATTCTCCTATCTCAGTCTTACTTAACCCCCCCTCCGTCACCAACCATCTCAAGTTCTTCAACCAAGCCATATCCATCACCACACCATGTCTCTGGAGCGATCTGCCTCAAGAATTCTGTTCTTCTTTGGCTCCTTCACCATCATTGCCTATCACCCACCATCAACAGCTCCTCTATCCATCCCCTCCAGCTTCAATATGAAACTTAAGTCTCTTCTTTCAAGAACTCTAACCCAGACTCACTTGATCCACCTTCCAAACCTCGACCAAAACAACACCCGCCTTAACAACTACTCTGCCTCGTCTGAACCTCAGAAAACTGAACTCTGACCTCTCTCGAACTACCCTTTGGACTAGGGCTGTACCAATACATCGGCAGCACTCATAATCAGCGCCGATTATAGAGATATCAGCGGTATCAAATATTGGCAAGATAATCGGCGCCGATATTAAAAATTATTTTTTTTATTTCATAATATTATTTTCAGTCTATAAGAGCAAAATGACAACAGCAACATTATTGGGTCTGTGAAGGACAGCATTTCGTTCCGTTCTCATAGCGTGTTAACTCTGGCTTCGTCGAGCTTGGCTAATTCAGACCACCCAGTAGTTGGTATTTCGCTAGTATAGACGTGGGAAAGTGGTGTTGTGCAGAGTGAGTCGTAGTAATTATTCTGGGCACAGGTCATCTCTGCTGGCCTAATCTTGCTGCTGGCCAGTATTTTAGGCCAAAGTGGCATGTCGTAAAAGATGGGAGGGAATAGTATCATAGGCATGTTTGATAGAAGAAGGCGTCCAGTTACATAGATAGGCCTATCTCTTTTCTCTCCTCCGTCACACAAGGTCAACGGCGGGCAGCCTAATCTGTATGGCTTGCCTAGGATTAGTCTCCAACTATATGAATACATCTCCTACAGAGCAAGTGTTTTGCTTGTATCACAACAATAGGCAATAGCAGTAAGTCTATCTTTTGGAACACCACATCTTGGGAAACACAATGAAACAATCGGCTAAATAATCGGCTAAATAATCGTTATAGGCAACAAATAATCGGCAATAATCGGCATCGGCATAATCGGCAAAAAGTGATATCGGTACAGCTCTGCTTTGAGCAACCCATTTGATTTGACACAGCACGCATGAATAGACTGGTGTCCTGTGCCTGGCTTTCAAGTCTGCGCCTTAGAAGTTTGGAGATTACAATTACGATTAGGAGTGCTATTACAGTAATATCACAAAACAAGCAGGCATGAATTGAATGTCAATTTTCTGCCAAATCCAAGTACCGAGTTATGCGAGTTGAGTTGTACTGAATCAAGATTTCAAATATTTAAAAGTCTCATTCTCTTGAATGTTAGTTTGGCAGTTTGTATAATTTTACATAATTTTTATGCTTTAGAATCGGTTAGCACTTGGAAGTAGTAACTACTAGAAACAGTTTTTGTGTTTTTATTTAGCTCAATTGTAAATTTGTAATAAAAAAATACAATTTTCACTTTTAAAACAGAAAATTGTAAAGTCGACTTTTATTAAAACTCGGATCCGTTGTTTGTCCAAGTCCGAGTAAAGAAGAGTACTACAAAAGCCGAGTTTACAAGCCGAGTTTCGGTTTATCCCTAAAATCAAGTTGATATAACTAAACATAATTCAAATGAGTCAGCATTTCAGATGACATAAAATGTAAGTCTTCAATTCTGCTAGAGACTTTCAATAGAAAGCAAATGATGTTAGTCATTATATTGAGAACTGTAACATAGATGTAGAGGGAGACAGAAAATGTCTTTACACTATCTTTCACCTGATTGTCATGCGTGTCGACAGTGCCTTCAAGATGAGTCAAAGCGATGCCAATGTCCTGATCAGCCTCAGACTTAAGTGCATGCATCTGTTTTAAGCCATCGACTAAAATCTTTTGTTTCTAAATTAACACACACATATTCACTAAGTCAATTTTGAAAACAGCTGAGGAAATCAAATACAAAAACAGAATAAATTCAACTTTATTTTTTAGCAAAGTTTCAGGTTCGTGTAATCCCTCAATAGAAAACTATCTACAGACTATTAATGCTATCTGGAACAATCATGCTCAATGTTTTTGGCATTTAATTCCAGTTTCAGTAGGTGTACTGTGTAGTATGCAGTAGACTAATCAAATCACTTAGTTGTCTTCCTCTTGTGTCAAGTATCAAGAGCTTGAATTAAATATGAATAATTGGAATACCCCAAAAAAATAATTTGCTTTGATATGAAATGCAAACACATTAAGCCTCATAATCAATATCTATTTCATTAAATGTTTCAATTTGCATCTGCAGCACATTCTATCAGTTTAACAACGATGTCTCACACATTATTTTTTTAACTATACAAGGCAAAATCTATTGAAAAAACTGTTAACATTTGCATTTGAACAGAGACAAAGACAGAGACAAACACAAACACACAGTTTGTTACAGAGACAAAGGTCTCAATGTATACATGTAATTATCACACTAAGTCCAGCAATATCTTGATATAATATGCAAGAATATGCCATGAAAGACTAAATGTCATGATGTTTGTTTGCATGATATAGCACACCAAATGCAAATGTATTTGGTGTGCTATATCATGCAAACAAACAAGGACCAAGCAGCATGGAATCTTGCTTTGTCGCCAGATGGCCACAAATGCAATAGATGCATTACCATGGAATATAAATACACTGCATGAGAATGTGAACTAAATCAATTCAGTGCCAGACCAGAGATGACAGAAGAAGACAATCGCCCACAACATCAAACATATCATCCACAGTTAAGTCACAAAGAATAAGTCCTGTCACCACCATATGGGACCCTAATCCACAGACCAAATGAAATGATACCATTATGAACAGCAAACAATGCAGATTCTGAAGAATGAAATGTACGATATGCAGACTGAAGAGTTGGAAGATATTCAATTCTAAGCCATGGTCTAAAGTCTTAGCTGATGAGCCTTGGTCAGTTGTGAATTTAGCTTTCAAGTGCCACTTAACTGACCCAAATACTAGAGAAAGCATTTGCTACATACAGCTTCCCATTTGTGGCGTTGATCTTGAAATTGCTGCTTCAGAGATTCAACCTTATTGCAAGTCTTGCGAAGAGTAACATCCAACTGATCTTCCAATTCAGATATTCGATTCAGAGCCTAAAATATGAAAATTGGCTGACTTTAATTAACATGTTCCAAAGAAAATGTTCTAACCAAAACAGAACAGAACTTCAGATATTTGATATTTAGATTTGCAAGATATACGTAGGACATTTGATTAAGTACTGGTGATTGAAGCAGATGATGCCATAAAGCATTTTTTAATGACAAAGAAACTAATTAATTCTTTTAACAACTGATTCTGAAAAATATAAATTTTTAAGTCAACACATTCCTGCTATATTTGTAAGTTTTAACAGTAAAACTACAACTTAGAAGCCGCCTGCTAATTTCAACTAAACTTCATGTATATCCAGTCAACTCTAAACAATAATTATTTCAATGTTAAGTAAAGCCATTTCTCTTAGAACTGTGAGGCCTGCTCCTTGCTAAACATTTTTGTGTATCCTTTCAATGAACCATGAACCATCTTTATTCATAGAATACAAACATAAAGAACACTTATGCAAACGAAAATATACACAGAATGTAACAAATGAATTTTAAGTATAAATAGAGTGTACGGGTCCCTGAAGGGATCGAATGATCCCGCTAGCTAGGGGCTCCTACGTCCAACTAATAGTGCTAATACCTCAGAATAGACTTAGACAGAACAATGTGCAAGTAATAGTTTTTATGGATAAATGATAATAAAAGAAAACAGCAGGCTTAGCTTAGCCAGCAATGAAAAGGAAAAAATCAGAAAGACTAAATGTTAGAGGAAAGCCAAATGCTTGAAAGCTGGTGAAAGAAGTTAGGATACTATTCAGCGATAGTCACATAATGTCCAGGCTGTTCTTACCAATGTTCTGTATTGCTTAAATCTCAGTGGAATCTCTTCAGAAGAATAGCCAGACTGAAAATGAAGCAAGGACAACTTTGTAGCTTCCAGTACCAACAAATCAAAGTCTACAATATATCTTGTTGAGAACCTATTAAACACTCTGATAATAAATCAATTCTTCACATCTACAGTGACTGGAACAAAGTAACCAAGAGTGCAAGATGACCTATTGACAATTGTTATCTATTCATTAATCTAATCAAAGGAAAGTAATTATTCACTGCCAAGTCTAATCAATCAAATTATCAATCCAAATAAAGTGATGAGTAGCTGCTTGAGTAGGTACATGTTCAGTGACTCATGAGGTCTGGGATCAGTTACATACCCAGGTTTCTTCATCCTTCAAATCTAATGACTCGTTAAGTTGTTGTAGCTCCTCTTCTGGTAGGGTAGAAAGTGACTTCCGAGCATCAGAAAGTCCAATTCCAGGTACAGATAGGGAAGAGTCTGATAACTGTCCTGAAGTGGAATGACTTGGGCCAAAATCTAAGGAATAAATGAATACGATAATTTCCAGCATCAAATCCAAGTCACCAAAACAAAAGTCATTATAGTAAACCTTTAATTAGCTGAATATTTCTATTTACATGGAACTTGAAAGGCATATATCACATTATTTGAATCAGAATCAAAAGCAAAGATTTCTTACCCAAGGCAGGAATCATCTGTTAGAAAAGATAAATCTACAGATTACAAGTAAGTGGGATGCTGATTCCTGGAAAAGCAGGCCTCTTTGCAGTTTTCAAGGCTACCATGATGCAGAAGGATGGGAAGAGCAACTGAACCTCACATCGATCTCTCAACATGTTGTGATGTCTCATATTATTATGTCACATACATCTTTGTTATGTTTAGGACCAACACTTTTAAAGACAAAAAGGTTGGTTTTAAAATCAACTCATTTATTGAAAAACCTTTTTGTTACATGTTGTTAATAATTAATTGATGTTAACAATACATCTGTTTGTAATTTTCACACATAAACACTTCAATTAGTCTTTGATGTATGTAAGTGTTTCAATTCTACACCTTAACAATTCTTTTAGTTTTTTCCACATGTACTATTGTACATATAAATAGGTCATTGATCCTTTTAAATGCAAATATTTCAATTGTCTTTCTACATTTGGCATTTCCATTGGATTTATGTATCCACTAAAGGCAATTTGCTGACAGCTTTGATTACCTTGCTTGCTATTTGATGCCTTTCGTGGCACCTTTGAAACATGCCTGCCTTTGTTGTTGCTGGTTCTTGAATCATTTGACCTTCCGGTAACTCCCTGTGATGGAGCAACCTTCAAAATATGTCAAACTGAATGCACAAAGCTGTCATTGGATATCATTAATCCCAATTCAAACTTAGGCATGCAATTTGTGCAAAGAGCCAAAATCAAATCCAAGTCCACAGGCAATTGAGTGGAAGACTGTATGCAAAGTCTCTGCCTTTCATCGCTACATTCTGGAGCCTGAATCTTATGTCAAAGAAGAATATATTTGCAAATGAGAGTACCTGATACCAAAGCAGCAGATGAATAGTAGGGTAGAAGGAAGGTCGGTCTTCTGAAGCGATTTGAGCCGCAGAGGAATGAGTCTCAGTACAGTAATTGTGCAAGTACTCAGGCGCTGCCCTGTGAATTGATCTTAAAATGAGCAGAGCTTATACTCGATGCGGAACTGGACAGGACATCAGGAAGGGTCGGCGTGACTGATCATAAATCACTGAAGGAAGGAGGAATGCGTGATTACTGAGTTACTACATATGCAGCACAGAACAAAACTGCTGAATAAGAAGACTAATACACTAAGCAGGAATTTGTTTTTTAATGTGCAAAAGGAAGCTGAAGACAGTGAATGATGAATATTCTACCAACACCTAAGGAAACTGCAGCTGATGAAAGCCATATAATGTTGAATAATAACATAAGGTAAATATATCAGTTACATGAGCACCAACTGTGAGTTTTGCAGCATCCTTGACAAATGGGTGATGACGAGATGATACCAAATCCTCCTTTGATTCCTTCTGAATAACAATTTCTGTGGCACCATTCTGTCAGACAGAAAAGCAGTTATTATGCCTGCATGCATATAGGCATATGACTGGTTGCCTTTATTGTTTTATGTTCATTGTACTTGACTGACAATATACTAATTAACTAGTTAAGCAATTAGCTACTTCGTTCACCTGTGTCATTTATGTATGTTATCATAACCAGCTGTTGTAAACTTCAAATATGAAAGGGTTACTCTGACAGTGGGCCCTATGGTCCCCTAGGGGTATTATCTTTTACCTATTGTTCCCAATCAGCAATGGGCACGAGACCAAAACTTCGAGACCAAGACCGAGAGGTCCAAGACCAAGACCAAGACTGGGTGGTCGGAGACCAAGACCAAGACCCTTTTTTATAAACAATTCAATTCATTAAGACGCCATTAAGGAATAACACGCTTAAAACATTAATTTTATTGCTGAAGAATACTAATCTTAATAACGGTTCAGAAAACAGTTTACCTGCCACTCTGACCTTTTGCGGGTTCAGCCCTTGGCTTCGGTCTGAGAATATCACACCATAAATTACAGTATACGATAGGTAAATACTTTAAGACATCTGAATAAGTAGATTAATGTTCTGTTTGAATGGTGTCCTTGTACTCAGAATTGTAGGTTAACGTTGTCTACATGTGGCCGACCGCATAATTATTAGATTGTTCCAAAACCTTGAAATTTGTGAAAGCAAATTTTGAAATGGCTGGTTCTGTTGCAAAATGCATTTTTCCCCCCATAGTAACATGTATAAATTGTATAAATAACCATAACCATAACCATCATGCTTATTGGTCCCAAAAACATTACAAGGTAAATCAGAAAAAACCTAAACATAGTCACAATCGTATTGGGATCAAGGGAACAGAAAACCCTAAAGGGACAAATTGCCCCCCCCCCCCGGTAATCAGGTTATCCATTTAAATATAATATTTACAGATGGCCGGTTTAGGATAATGACATAAAATAATTAGCTGCATGACTTAACTAGTTAACTAAGTAGACAATAGGAGAGAGGAAGTAAAGAGGTACATTTAAATGGGAGGTGCTACACCCTGTTATTTAGCAATTGCCAATCAGATAAGTGTGTAAACTCTGTTTGAATGCACATATATTAGGCTTTGGCAGAGGGTTATTGGCCGATTATTCCAGATGGTTGGTCCAGTATCTTTAATGGAAGATTTTCTAGTGTTTGTGCAGGCAAAAGTTGGCTATAGGTATTGGTATTGAAGGTTCGAATAGCATACGGATTAATTTGAGATGAGCGGGTAAAGTAATCGGAGAAGATAGATGGAAGCAGATTATTATGATGTTCAAACATTAGCTCAGCAGTTTGAAAGGTTACTATTTTGTTGACTTTGAGAATCTCAGTTTGTTTAAAAACGAGGTCAGTCGAGACAGAATAGCCAAGGCATTTACCAAACGCAGTGCTCTTTTCTGAAGTATAACCAGTCTTTATAATCTTGAGGGATAATTAGAGGCCCAAATTAAAATTGAATATGACTGTTCCAGGTGAGATGTTGGTCTATATGAATTTCCTAAGAATTTTGCAGAAGAAACCTTAGGAATGAGCATGTTGTTTATAAAGAGCGAATCCTAAATGGTAGGTGGTAATTTGCAGTGGGAGCAGAACCAGAATATAGTCAGTTTTTTCGACGTTCAGGGAGAGTTTAGTAACAGAAAACCAGTCATTTACATGGTTGAGTACTTTATTGAACAATGAAAACAGGAGTTCTTTATAGGGTTTATGGGAGACAAAAATGTTGGTGTCGTCAGTAAATAATAAAAAGGTAATAAGGTTAGAGGTATTTGGAAGATCAGTAATAAATAATAAGAATAACAAAGGACCAAGGATAGAGCCTTGAGGTACACTGTGCTTGACAAGCTTAAAATTTGATAAATGGCCATTACATTTAACTTGTTGATGCCTGTTTGCTAGGTAACTGGCAAACCAAGAATAGGCAATGCCTTGAATTCCCAAGTGATATAATTTGGTTAAAAGAAGATTATGGTTCCCCGTGTCGAAGGCCCTGGCAAAGTCAATAAAAATGCCTACAGCATATTCGTTAGGGTCAATAGCTGCAGAGCTACTATCCTGTAAGTTAAGCAATGACATGAAAGTGGAATGGCCTGCCTGAAAGCTGTGTTGGAGCGAGTAGAGCAGACCCTTTTTATCAATATATTCATATAAGCGTACATACATGGCCTTTTCAAATAATTTGGACAGGTATGGTAAGATTGATACAGGCCTATAGTTGCAAAAACTATCCTTGTTTGTGAATTGGTGTGACTTTAGCCAATTTGAGATTGCTGGGAATGAAGCCCGTTGAGAAGGAGCAATTAATTATAAGGAATAGTGGAGAGGCAATGAGACTTAGTATGGGATTAATTAGGCTACAGTTGAGGTCATCCAGTCCGGAGCTGTTGGTAGTTTTAAGTGAGTGACTTAAGTTGACAAGTTCATCAGGTGTGGTTGGGTAAATTGCAAATTGCAAATGAGGTCAGAACAGGTGGGCTAAGGTACCTGTCAATTGTATTAGGTGATAGAGGTATCTTATCCACATAGATGGTCAGCACGCCATAAATCGATAATAATCACAATAATCACGTAGGGCCTAAACATCCGGTGTCTCCAATAATCGAAAATAACTGACAAATATAAAAAATTGCTCTGATACAGCAAATGACCAAGAACGCTAATCTAAGACGGAAACCAATCCCAAGACCGTTCCTCTAAAACCAAGACCAAGATTGTCGCATTCGAGACCGAGACCGATACATTCGAGACCAAGACCGCAGTTTTCCGGTCTCGAGACCGTCTCAAGACCAAGACCACGGTCTCGAGACCACATCTCTGTTCCCAATCATTCTATTTATGCTAATAGAACTTTGTAATACTTTATTATTAGTCTAAAGGGATTAGTAAAAAATGATGGTTATGGTTACATGTAAGTATATATGGCCATAACTGCAATGGCCAGTTTATTGCTCAAATTGAATATGACATAAGTAAAGTAGTTCCATATTCACAATATTTGATAAGGAATGTTCAGCAATGGGCACAATACGGAGACTGAAGGGACCTCAGAAAATAAGTAGGAAAGATTTTATGCATCAATAGCACAGAGGTTAGACATTTGGTGTTGGTGTCACTAGTCACTTGATCACACCCAAACTCTTTCTGTTGGGCTAAAGAATTTAAGACTGTCAAGCTATAAGGTGAACCAATTCATTCATTATTGATGACAAAAGACAAACAAACATAATATATCTACAAGGTCCTATCACCTTAGCCACCATCTCACTGTCTTGCCTTATCTAGATCCTGATCCTGACCCTCTGCCAATCAGTTTTTATTAATTAAGCACCTGAATAAGCAAATAAGAATATGCAAATAATAATGTCACAAACATCCTTGTTATGTTTAAGCTGGTTCATCTGACTTCGCTTATTCTAGTGCTTAGCAATGTTCAGAACTAACTATGCAATGTGAACGCAACATAGAAAATAAACCAGCAAAACTGAATACCACTTCAGCTGAAATTATGACCAATGCCATAATTTCCTATTAGAAAAACTGTGGGTTTGAATCAAATGATTTACAAATCTGGCAATATTGCAAAATAATAAAATTTGCAATAAAAGATAAAAAAATCTGGAATATTACAGTCTCTGGTTATTGGTTCAGAAAATACGATATGGCAAAAAGATAGGCCAAATTAATGGACATAAAAGCAACTCTGTACTAAAAAAAGGAGGTACAGTTCAAACCTAATTCAGCCAATTCAAACAGTTTCATTAAACAGTTCTCTTCAGAACCATTGTTTAACTTCACTACATTTTGCTGCAATGACCAAATAAGCTGAAAGGATTGATGGCTTGACTTTAACCATCCAACTGCCACTTGGATCGTTTTGAACATACATTATTACATCAGGAAGTGTTAAAGGGCCCCAGCTGAATGTTAGCAGAGCAGAGTGTAATGTAAAAACAACCTGAATCCTATACATAACACTTACAGATTCTGTCTCATTCCTACAGATGAAGTAATCAGCTTTAGGCAAATCTAGGTTAACCAGAAATTTTAAGTCTGCATATCCTATTAGTTGATCAATAGCCGCCATGTTTTATCACAACAGTCTACATGTAGAAAATAAGAGCAACAGGTCGAACTCAAGTGCTCAGTGCAAACGTGGACTTTCAGATGCATTGGCCATATCTGCCATGTCAAGTAGCGACCGACTGAACAGCCACAATAACATACTTGGTGGTGCTGCTTTTATGTGTGGTGCATACATAATCGCATGAATACATGCAGACGTTAGTCAGGAAACACAGCAAACAGCAGGCATAGGCAGACACTTAGGCGAACTTAAAGATTTTTCACATAAGTCTGTTTTGCAGAAGGCAAAGTGTCCTGATTATAGAGAAATTCTTTTCATCTGGCATACAGATACCCATTCTGTAACATCCTAAGAATCTATAAGCAGCCAGAGGATGGTTTTCAGTTCAGATGATACCATTCCATTTGAACAGCAATTACACATGTGTCACATTCTTCCATGATTAAACCTGTACACTCCAATCCAGTCACATTTACACTGCTGGTAATTGTAGAATAGGAATACTATTTTGCCTGAAATAGTCTGGCATGCAAACCTTATGCATCACCCAATGGTTCACCAGAGCAAAGTCCCAAGATTGGGAATGAATGACATCCTGGTCATCCTGTTTGAAAATAACAGGCAACTGAAAGTAATCCTACTAAAGGAGAAAGTCCACAGGTTAAATATCACCAAAAAAGTCATCAAAATGAATCACTGTGGTTGATATTAGACTCAGATATGCTTTCATTGCTACATAGTCAAAATCATAAATTCAAATCGAAAACCACCATGAATATAAATTTGCCAACCCTCAAAACTTCGTAAATGCATTTCTCCAAAAATGTTCAGAGTTAAAATAAATTTACTACTACAAATAAAATTATTTGAAAATGAATATCTTCAAGTATATAAAATACTTGAAGCTTAATCATCACATGAAATTCAAATTCAAGTACCCAGAAAATTACAATGTAGTCTGCTTGTCCTCGTGAAATGCTGTCTAGGTATGTATGGACCACTGTCCGATTCTATTATAGGTGAAGTAAAGCAATATAACCACACTGCCGCAGCGCCGCAAAGGCAATGCCAAACAAGGGCAGAGACCCTGAATGCAATGCGCTGGAAGAAAGATAACTGGTGCAGGACATCCTGCATATAAGTAGATACATGATCCGTTCTCAGGATGCCCCTATCAAGCGTACAACTGAGCGCAAAGTTCGTTCTAACTTCCCAATCCGGCACCAAGGAAATCCAGCATATATAGAGAAGCAGTAGTTAGTAATTGCAAATGAAAGCTGGATTGATGAAAAGAATTCTGCTCAAATGGAAGCTGGATTGATGAAAGAATTCTGCTTATAATGGAGTTCGATTGACAAAAAGAATTCTGCTGAGATGGAAGCAGGATTAACGAAAAGATTTTTTGCTTATACAGAAGCTTTATTGATTATAAGAATTTTACTTTAATAGAAGTTTGTGTATCTCAATATTATCTAGTGCTGACACTAAGCCTAACAGGCTAACACTGACCCTAACTGACCCTCATGAGGGCTACCCTATTGCCTAACCCTACCCTGTTGCCGAATTGTCCATCACCAAATTGAATGGTGCCAAGATGCCGAATTGTCTATTGCTGAATTGTCTGTTACTGAAATGTCTGTTATCGAATTGTCTATTACCTGAATGTCCTGGTGTTGAATTGTTAGGTCACCACCCATTCATATTTTGTGCTTTCTCATTTTCCTTTAGTGTCAAACATTATACATATGCAAGCAAAGAGTACTGCAGATCACTTAAAGAATTCAGCATGTTATTTAATTTAATGATTATATCTGTTATCCAGAAAGTCAGTTTCCATCTTACAGCATTAGTAAAAATGACTACAAAGGTAGTTAACAACTTTGCCCCAAAAATATTACAAACATCTAGTTTAACTACCACATGAGTAGGTGTTTTTTGTCAGAAATTAATCAAATAAGATGCTGGTAGTCCAATAAGTCCACGGCACAGCCCTAATCCGACTGATAGGGATTATGCCTTCAAATGTTAACTAGGTCCACCACTTCAATAACTCCACTCTGCTGACCTTCTTTCTGACTGATTGCAGGGTGTAACAGCTACAATTTACTTTACTAGAGGTTCTAGTAAAGTAGCATGTAACTGTTACACCCTGCAATCTGTTCTTAATGACAACTAATACATAATTGAAGGTAAGTGCTGAGGCAGTCCAGTTCTTGATTACATTTTCTGAAATTGATGATGTGCAAGTGCCTAAGCATAATAATAATTACAATTAAAGATTTTGTGGCTGATCCTCTGCCATTGCTTGTACTGTTTTTCAACACCATGTATGCCTCCCAGAAACAGGTGGCAATTCATTACTGCCTTGGTCCAAGCGCTGGATATGCTGATGACTCAACATCTTTGAATTTTTTGGGAGGATGACCCTGCCTCCTCTGTCTGTCTGGAAAACTTACTTGGCACTCCTTTGGACTACCCACATGATTTGATGCAGTGATAATGAATAAGCTAGTGTCCTGCGCTCGGCTTTCAAGCGGCGAAAAAGAAAAATTGGGGATTATGAATACAATTGATTACAAAACAGCACATTAAAGCAGGTTGAGATTAGGTTTCTGTCTGACAAAAGGTTAGGAGTGAAACTCACAGCATAAATATGGTGCCGAGAACAGAGTAACAAAATAGCTTCCTGGAGTTACTTCCAAGAAAGACAGACTAACCACATACTAGATTAGCAGAACCACTGCCAATATCTGATTTCAGCTTTGCCAATCATATGACACATCTGCAACATTAGAGTTCCCAGAAGACCACTCTACAATTCCACTCTGAAATAAACTTTCAAGCATTTCAACGAATTTAAATTAGCCACCTGTGAACAAGTTCTCTTGACCTGGGCTGAAATAACAGAGTTTATTCAGATCAGCATTTCCAAAAACTGTGTTCAAGGGTTCCATGGCAAAAAAAGATAGGGAAACGCTAGCCTACAGTATGGTTCTGATTAAAACTTCTGATAGTAACCCTTAGCAAACTACTTCATAGTTTCAGAAAGAAAATTTTACAAATTTCTTCAAGTCTTCATATAACAAACCTACCTTTCTACTGTATTTTGCTTTCAGATGCACACTTGGCAGATAGGCATGCATCAAATTCAGAATCTGCATTTGCCGTGCCATAACTGTCTGTGTCGATCCCTTTGTGCGACGACTGCCCTTAAACTCAGTTGCTTCTATACCTACATAGTCATCTCTGAGACCAACACTAGGAACAAATACCTTCGACCGAACATATCGTCGTCGAGGACTTTCTGACATCGATGGCCGAGAAATGTTAGTTTGTCGAACAACACTGGCCACCGGCATACTAGATCAGAATTGAAGAAATTTTCCAAATCCTTTTTTATGCATATGCTTCCAGTCAATAGGCTTGAAGATGAAACAACACCCGTGGTAAAACTTTTCACATATTGCATGAAAGTATCCTGTACATAAAATGTCATCGAATGTTTCTCACTGTAAACATTTATGATGCTGACTGTAAAATTTCTAAAAACGCTTTGACTCATGAAGACCAGTAAGAAGTTTTAAACTCAAGTTGCGTACTAAGCTATCAGACTCTCAACTACATTCATGGCAGTTTCCTTCTTGGTTCTCAATGCTCTGCAGACTGCAGCTACAAAGGACAATGTATGCACACAGACGACCACTGAAAAGCCCTATGAACCATTACATAAGAATATAGAAATACAGTGACAGGTGCAACAAATGATGGGAAGGCTATCAGATAAGACCAGCAGGTATGAGCAACTTCAGGGAAGTTCTCTATCTACGAAGAGTATTGTCTGACCACTTGAAAAAACTAATAATCAAAGTGACTGCAAACCAGAATCACACAACGCTAGCGGCAGACTCGGAAACTGATTTCTCTGCATCCGCCCACTGCAACCCCTGCACATGTTTGCCATGTGCAAACAGATCACTTGTGAAGGCATACTGTTTAATTATAAGCGGAAGCAGGCATGCACTGCAGTTGATTTAACATTAACAGCAGCAGCAGCTCAGCCTAGATATGCGGTCGCCTGGAAACGATCTCCCAGATGAAACAAACATAGAGCACAGCAATGCACATTATCAAGGCAACATTTACACAACTATATTATTAACAATGATTTAAACAAAAACAGCCATGCCTAATTAATCACTTTCACATATAGCACACCCTCTTCAGCTGTAACAGTTCTTCGTAGGATTTAACCCTCCTGGCTTACATGCACAGCATACCTAACACCAGTTATAATTAACGGAAATCAAGACCTTTTCTTAACAAGACGAAGGCCAAGGTGGCAAAACCGAGGCCAAGGCCAAGGCATCAGATTGCAAGAGGGAGGCCAAGGCCCAGACCTCAAGGCGCAAGATATAGACTGAGACCTATAATAGCAATTTTAATACTATAATTGACTTGTTCAACTTTAATTAGCAGGCAATAAAGTTGGTATCTAGTGACCTTTAAATGATTCAGTTTAAAAGAATATTTGAATGTGTTATAATTATTCTCAAATAAAAAGCTGACCAGTTTGAATCTGATTTGTGACATCATTAAATGAGTTTTATTGGCTAGACGACGGATTTACTGACTGTAGTGTCAGTTAGATAGTGACTTAAATACTACAATAGACTCATTTAACTAAAGTAAAGACATCCCTTATTAGATTGCATGATGTTGATCATGATTGTTATGACAAATTGTCCACAAAAACTCCACAGACTGTAATGAGAAACAACAAATAAATTATAAAAAGTACAGTAGATGTTTTCAAAACAACAAATATACAGTTTAAAATGAAAAATACATAAACAAATTAATGAAACAGTATACAAATATTATTATTATTATTACAGCAGTTTTATATAGCGCCCCTTCAAGGTATTCTACTCAGAAGCGCTCCCAGCCCAACCAAGGTCAAACCGGACAGTCTTAAGGCCAGAGAAAAACAGAGCAGATTGGCCTATTGGTGTGAGGCGCAATGCTACTGGAAGGCCATTCCAGGTCGCTGGACCAGCCAGTGAGAAAGCACGGTGCTGTCGGATAGCAGTCCTCGCACGGGGGACAAGCAACTCCGCTTGCGCAGCAGAGCGCAACAAACCCCGGCGTCCAACAGTGGCAGCAGAGTTCAATCAGGTAGAGGGGCGCCAGGCCCTCCATGCAGCGCCGTACCAGTGCAGAGACACGGTAGGCAATGCGCTGTGGGTAAGGGAGCCAGTGCAGGACATCACGCATGTACTCAGAGACTCGGTCAAACCTAGGGATGCGGCCCACCAGTCGGGCGGCCAAGCACAAGACCCTGTCAAGGCATTTAAGCCGACACACTGGGAGCCCATCATAAATGGTGCTGCAGTAGTCTAGGCAGGAGACTACCAAGGAATGGACAAGCGTAGAATATGTAAATAACCAAATAAGCAACATTTTAAATAAAAAACATAATAAAAATTATGTATGTTTTAAGCTTTGAAAAATTTTAAAAGTTTTTTCGTCAGTTTTAAAAAGTGTATTTAGAAACAGTTGAGGTCTTGAAAATATAGAAGGCCTTTTTGAGCAAGACCAAGATAAAGAGCTGAACTCTCAAGAAGACCAAGACCAAGGTCAAGACATTTTCTCACAAAACCAACTCTCAAAAACGGTTTTTAAGGCGAGACCTGGTCTCAAGGCTTCCCATCACATTGTCAATATTTTAAGAATCCAAAATAATATGTGTGCATATACGTATCTACATATGCTTAAAAGTCTGTATGTATGTCTGTCTGGATTTCTGCCTCTCAGTATGCATATAAGAATGTACAAGTGCACTCAAAATAACATCTTAACTTTATTCATATTTATTCATTATCATATAGTGTTGTCTTATGGTTAGCATTTTTTTTTATTGGACTTGGTGCTGAAGTGATCCAACATCCTGGATCTAACAGCTTGATCTAAAATAGCATCAGTAAATAATCTTTTCTCCCTGATACAGCAGTTTGGCAATGCTGAGAAATTCTGACCATTTAAATTTTCATGTGGTAATCAATATTCCCTCTAAGCTGTGCACATGTACATGCGCAAACGAGATGTGGAGTCAATGCACATGAGAATTAAGTGTGTGCAAGAAATGTATTTGTGAAAACAACTATTAATTAAGGTGAACGGCAAACCAATATGTAGCTGGGCCAAATAGAAAATTGCAAATTAATTGATAACTAATAACGATTATTACAATGTATGCATCAGAGTAGATGTTCTACTGTTCTAAGACACATTTTAGCTTACTGGGTCTTAATAATAATAATGATGATGATGATGATGATGATTACAATAATTATAATTAGAATAACAATGATTATGCTGTTATTCTATTATGCTGAAAATTCACCTAGTCATTACAAGGGTGCTTAACTAGCCATGCTAAGTAGAGCAGGTTTTAGTTTGTATCTAAAGAACTCAAGAGTTGAGTCAGATAAGTCAGCAGTTCTCAACCGTTTTAGTCCTGCAACCCCCTAATAATATTTCCAGAAGCGTGGTGACCCCCAGCTATTAAAAGTATTGGATTATTGCCTTCACTGCATTATTACTACCACATAGTTCACTTCCTACCATCTGATTATCCATTCACCTCATGCACAACAGCATGATCAATGTTTAATTAACAGAACAATTTAAAATTTGTTGTTGGTAATAATTTTATTAAATAAATCACAACACAAGAAATAAGTAAAGATTTATTAAAATCACTATGGTAGAAGGCTAGTTCGTGTAATAATCACCATTACATAAATATTATATATGAGACACAATGCTGAAAACGTTTTATACATTCCTGAAGGTTCCAGGCAAATGGCAAGGCGATCTCTGTGGGGGTCGCGACCCGCAGGTTGAGAACCACTGAGCTAAACTGATCGGCAGAAAGAGACTGTTCCAACATCTAGGACAATGGCTGAGAAAGTGTGGTCACTGAAATACGTCTTTATCCTGCATCCATTTAGATCATCTTGGCACAGATCTCTGCATTAATACCACCAATGTTCCCTCTGATTTTTTAGAGATAGTGTGCACAACAAATTTAGTGTGTGCAACATTTTATAAATATATTGCACTTTTGTGTGCAGATCCAAGGTGAATCACATTCACCTTGGATCTGCACTAAGATATGGTCTTATTTCAACTATCCATTCCTCAGCTACCTCTGTGGTCTACCCCTATGTGTTCACCATTACTCTATGGCCTTCCCTTATGATCAGCAGCTGATACAGTAGACTAAAATGTGTCTTAGAACAGCAGAACATCTACTACGATGCATGTTTTCTAAAGCCTACTCTACTTAGTGGCTTTTTAAGCACCATTGCAATGACTACATGAATTTACAGCATAAATAACATAACAGTATAATCATTGTTATTATAGTTAACGTTACTGTAATCATTATTATTATTATTATTATTAAGACCTTGTTTTCATAGTGTCCTCTTTGGTCTGTACCTGAAGATGTCCAAATACCATTCTTTTAGTTTCTAGCAGATGGTCAGTCGATTATATATCTTAGAGTGGAACATGTGAAATATACAACTTTTTTCTTCTACAGTTAGAAAGCAAGGCATGAAACCTGAAGCCATTGAACAACTGTTTGTTTAATTCTCAGCCTATGCCAAAGTCATATTACATGCTGTGTTCAAACCGCAGTTCAACCACAGTTCAAGGAATCTGCTCATTGGATCACAAAAGCAAATAAGATATTGAACAAGTCATGTCTTTGGCTGTGAATTGCTGACAGTCTTTTATAGGCCTCTTTGAGATATCATGTGCCAATTGTCCATGTATGTATACTGCCCCACTTTGGGCAATGTGTCCACTGCTGGTCAAAAGCAACCTCTTGTTGCAACATAATAAAAAAAAGTTACCCTGATAAGAGAGATGTTTTGGCAAAGGTTTTGAAAGCAATACGATAAGCAACTAAGGTTTACTTTGATATGCTTCTGATTCTGCCTTCAATCTTGTCAGAAGGAAGCTTGACATACTCAGGTTCCTTGACATTTAAAAAAATTAGCACATCTGCTCTGCTATTTGTCAAGGCCTTTAGCATTAAATACTTGCAGCATTGCAGCACAGAAGTACGCTGGGCTGATGACAAAACTCACCTCAAATTTAATGTCCAGCACATCAGGAGATTCTGTTGATGTAATATCTTCCATAGTCATCCAAGAGTTATTGTTACCTAGCAAAAATTCATGACAGCAAAATACCAGTAATGTTTCACATATCATAAACCTCAATAACTTCGAAATAAGAAGTTTCCCAGAGTGAGACAAGCTCAATTTCATTAAGTCTTATCCAAATTAATAATTTAATTCACAAGTTTATAGTTATTATAATTAATCATAATCATAAACTTCTACAGCGACACTTGAAACTTGACAGCCAAGCACACCACCAGCAAATTCATGAGCATTTCTAACATTGTGTTTAAAAAGCATTTTCTCTTCTTGTTTCTCTACATTGTACTTTTCCCATATTTCTCATTCATTTTTCTTTCTTGCCAAAAGTTAGTCTAACTTTGAAAGTGGATGTCATGGACAGACAAATAGAATGGCACTCAACAACTTTACTTTTGCCATTTTAAATATGGCAAAAGGTGAAAATTATTTATTAATTTTTCCATTAAACAAATTTGTGTAACGGAAAAATACTAAATAATGTTCACCTATTTGCACACACCATTTCATAGCAACTTTCTCAGTTTCCTGTCAATATTTTCTTAAAATGAACGCTATCAGCACTTGATTGTGCAGGGATTTAAGCACTGTTAATTTACTAGACAGTCTTCCTTATTTACACCTAAATTCAGATAACTTATTTGAAAAGACTAATTCCCCCTTGAAATGTATTTTTTCTTCCCAGATTTACTCTGATGCCATATATCAGTTAAGCATGGACTGTTGTTGGAGGATTTTACATTTGTGGGTCCAACCCACAGACAAAAATGGGTCATCCAATCAGACTCAGACATGACAGTCTTGGCCTTATTCAGCTAGGAATAGTACTTTATTCAGGATCTGAACTAGTTCGCAGCCACTTCCGACACTCTCATCATTAAAGTGTTAATGCAAATAACATACTGGAAGATGAAGTGCTGATGAACTTCACTGTAAAGAGAGAATTGCTTTTCATGGTACCTGGAATCTTGGTTGCCCCACATGAAACCTTGTTTTCAGTATTTTCATTAGTTTCAGTGGATTCAATCTGGATATCAAAATCATGTCCAGATATTTAATAAGTAAACAAGAGTCAGCAGTAATCCACAAATATTCCAACTACCTAGACCTGACAGTCTCATCAGAACATCTATACTGATACCTCATATCTGTGTTCCTGAAAGATTTAAAAAAATTAAGTACATTGTTCATTAAAGTTGAACATGCTGCTTTAGACAATCACTGAGAGCTATAACATAGGCCTATGTTAAGTTCTATACTAACCATGTCCCCGACAAAATAGCGCACGGCAAAATAGCGCCGACAAAAGAGATCAATCATTCAAATGAGAATTCATTGATGGGAAAATGTATTTAGCTGTTGCTCAAATGGAAGTTGAATTGATGAAAAGAATCTTGCTCAAATAGAAGATGAATGAATTGATGACAACAATCTTGCCAAATTAGGAGCTGGTTGCATGAAAGAATTATTTCTTAAGTAGAAGCTGGATTTATGAAAAGGCCTTGCTAAAATTGAAGATGGATGGATGAAAAGAATCATGCTCAAATAGAAGTCGGATTGAAGAAATAATGCTTGTTTAAACTAGAAGCTGGACTAATGGAAAGGATCCTGCATAAGTAGAATATAGAGGGCCATTAAAAAGTAAAACCCTGTCTTTTTGTCAATATTTTGGCCAATAGTATGAATTAATAAATGAAATTTTACAGGCGCAAAACTAATTCATATTTACATATAATTTCCAAAATTTACTGAAATATTTTAAAGAGAACAAAAGTTATACCACTTTTAATGAGTGCAACCATGGTTTTTTGATGGTCAAAAACATTCAATGCGGCAAAAGTTACAACGATTATATGAGCTCACATCTTAAGTAATTGTTACAAAACAAACATCATATTGTTTCACATCCTGTGTACAATGTGTCTACCAGCAGTAGCCACACATATTCTGAGTCTATTTGGCAAGTTTTGATGACCTGATAGGGGGCCATTGCATTGGTGATAATTTGTCCAGGGACACGACGATAAGTGACAAGGCTCAGATCATCTTTGGCAATTCTTCTAACAGAGCGCAGCTGATGTTCAATTCCGCAGAAATTCGCCAAGTACTGAGATGATTTTTGATGTTGCTATGCTGTGAGCAAATAAGTTCATCAACATGCTCAATATTTGTTTGGGTGCGGATAGATTTCTGCCTTCTGTTGCCCTTACGACGTTCCACAGCCCACTCCTATCATCAACACATCCGCATATTTTTTTAAGTGCTCAGCTCCAGTGATTTCAGAGTGAGCATTGATTACAGCTTTGCCTCCAAGATCATGCTCATGATTCATGAAATGTCTGAATACGCATTTTACCTGTCATGGACACCTTGCCTATGTTAATGTTGTTACAAATGCTATCATAAAAGGATTAATCACAAAACATTTTTATTCACCAATCAACTGCTTGCTAGTCTAATCATTTCCAGTTTCTTTTCTCAATAATAATAATTATGAAGTGTGTTTTATTACAACTACTGGAAATGTGACTTCATAAATTCGCTTTCTATAACTTTTTGTGGCATTAAATGTCTTTGAAGATCAAATATCTGTGGTTGCACTCATTAAAAGTGATATCACATTTGTTATGTTTGAAATATTTTAGTCAATTTTGGCGGTTATATGAATTAGTTTTGAGCCTGTAAAATGTCATTTAATATTTCCTACTTTTGGCCGAAATATTAGCAAATAACCATAGAGGTGTACTTTTTTTGGCCCACCCTGTATATTGATTAAGGGATTATTGCCTGAGTTGAAGCTAGATGGAAGTAAGAAGGCTAATCTATCAAATGACACAACCCTGATGGCATATATGGACTGATTGGCAATAGTGAATACATGGTCGATAAGTACAAGTTGGATTGATGAAAAATCTTGCTCAACAAGAAGTCAGATTAGGAATAGAATGCCTGTTAAAATGGAAGCTGGATCAATTGGATAAATCCTGTATAAGTAGGAACCGGATTAATACAAACAATCTCACTAACTTACAAGATTGATTGAAAAAACCCACAGTCTTAACATCAATACAACTTCTAGTTAAATCCTTTCAACAATCCAGCTTCTGGTTAAACAGATTTCTTTTCATCAATCCACCTTAGATAATCAACACTACTTGTTCAGCGCCTTTACGTCAGGTGCTATCTTGTAGGGTGCTCTTTTGTCGGTCACTATTTTGTCGGGGTGCAATACTAGCAGAATACAAAACCACACGGTCATGTCATTTGATAGATTAGTCCGGAGTGTCAATCATGTCTCCTTAGTCATAGCAAAGTAATATACTAGTGACATATGAAACTGAAAATCGTACTGTTGCTTTTGCAGTTGAATGGTTATTAGGCAGAAGAATGTCTGATGATGATGACGATGATGTTGTTGATGAGACACACTCCACCTCTGGTCCAACTGATGAGGATGGGCACTTGCGAAACTGTGCGGTAAACTTTGCTAAGACAGATGCCAATTCTTTTTCCAAACGTCTCACGTCACCTTCTAGCTGAGAGATCTGTCTATCCCGATTTGAAATCACAGACTTCAAGGCATCAACTTCCACTGAATTTCTCTTTCAAATACAACATCTTAAGCATTATAACTTAATACTGAAATAACAGCCAGTTGAAATTCATCTAAAACTGTGCTTTGCGACATATTTCCGTCAATATCAGTGGAACTCCCTCCTAAAGTCTTAGTAATAAATCTTTGTCAGAATAAATAATTTATTGAAATTTAATAACTTATTGTAATCTTATATTTTAGATAGTAATTTTAAAAGTTCCTTTTATAAATAACCCATACAGTGGCATTTGGCCTAACATCTGCTGGATGCAGCATACCATATATACTCGCATATAAGTCGTGAAATTTAATGCTCTTTCAGGACGTCGAAAACTGACTTCGACTTATACTCGAGACGCAATATAGACCAAAGCTTTTCGGACGAAATAATACGCATGCGTTACGAAAACGAACTCAAAGCTTAAACCCTTAATTGTCTGGTTATTTTAATTCCGATTTCACAATCAATCACAATTCCACAAATTACTGACTACATATCTACATATAGTTAAAATCGAAATGTAATTCTATTAAAATAAGTTTATTTTATACATGTACGATACATTTAATACATTCATAGTCAAAGTTGCACATGGTAATATTTAATTTGGACCTCAAAGTAAAATTTATTTGCTATTCGCTAATTGGTCGTGTTCGATCATCCTGAAGATGCAATTAGCGTCCTACCAAATCTTTCCAAAAATTCTGTATATAAGGCTCTATGTTCTAAGTTTTGAGATCAATGCAGTAAAATACTTACCACAATGAGCGATTTGAAAATAAAGCGAGCCTCCTACGAAACTGGTTTCAAGTTGAAAGTTCTTGAGTATGCTGATCTGCATGGGAATTCGAATGCCATGGAAGAAATGCTTCCCTTACTTACTAAATTTCTTATACAAACCGGAGGCATTGAACGGAGACCATCCATTTGTATTCACATACTGATTGTTAACATTATTTTGAATGATTATCAAACACAATTTCATTATATTTTTTATATTCGGGAAACTTTTGTAATCACTACAAAATTTCGTTATCACTCATTTTGAGTTTATGGTTTCGACTTATATGCAAGTCGTCGATTTTGGACACTATTTTTGTCAAAAATTACACTTCGACTTATACGTGAATTGACTTATACGCGAGTATATACGATAAGCAGAGTCTCGAGACAATGTCTCGGTCTTGAGACATCTCGAGACAGTTTTTTTGGTTCTCGTTCTCAAGAAATATTGTCTTGGTCTTGATCTCACAGTAGTTTCTAAAATTTTCAGAATCTGTTTAGTCTGTTTTGAAGTAAAAGTCTTTTTCGGTCTTAACAAGTGGTCTCGATAAGTCTCACATAAACTGACTTAAATTCTGGTGCTATAAACTCAAGCTGGAAGCTCTGAAAAAGCAGCCTCTCTGGCTAACGCATGAACCACAGGACACTGAAATCATTTCGATTATCTTAAAGCGCAAAAATGTCTGATTGAGAACCTGAAATTGTGAAGCTTGCGTTTTCACACATTTTAAAGTTATTGACAAGCAATAGCAATGGCATGCAAAGCCTCCATAACCGAAACGATCAGAACAACTTCAAGTTTCTCAAGGTGAGTAAGGGTATGTCGAAAATTTATACTTTCGCTTGATATTTGGTATGGGATCTGCTTGTTTAAAATTGTTCAGAACTGTGTGGGTTAATGATGAGTATCGAGTACTGTGGTTTGCGAGGGTTCATTGCTTTCTAAACAGATCCTTGTTAAATGGGAAACCAATGCAAACATTTAAGAATCATGTTCAAAAGTCATATCATTATTATGAAATATATTTTGAGTTAATAGTTCTTGCCCTAGTCAAAGAGCTTTAAACTTAGTCTCTTTGACTGTGACACTGGCAAGAACATCAACCAAATCAAGTGGAGACCAATGCATTTGATGAAATTTCCTGACAGATATTGAGACTTGTTGTCTAATTCTGGGTATCACACAAATTATTTTACTTAAAACTTAACTGTCCATCGTTAAAAGAAACTCAAAGGTCATTAAACATACGTTTTGTAAATTACAAATAACGGTTGTTACCTTGACTGTTTCAGCCACTGCAGAAGAATTTAGCTTCACAAGTTCCTTATTCTTTAAATCCAACTGCATAGCAAGCTGGTGAATCCTTTCTTCTTTCTCTTGCATTCCTAGCAGGAAATTTTGTTTCATTTCGCAAATAAGCAGTAAAAACAAATGTATATTAAGCTATAAAGATAATCCGATAGACACCAGACAACAGTATTCATTATCAACGGTCCAAAGTTTTAAATTGATAAATTTTCGAATCCTAAATTTACAAGATTTGTAGCAAAGAAGCACATTGTCACTTTGAGGGAGAAGAAATCATTTCAAATTATCTTGTGTTACTAAATAAATCAACAATTCAATCATAATAGTATGATCCCACTAGACCCAGCTAATGTCATCAGGACATTACCCCCAACATTACCCCCCCGGACATCATAATATTTCCATAGCGCATACATACATACATACACGTACACATACATACATACATTTACACCTACATACAGACATGTATACATGTGTACATACATACATGTATACATGTGTACATACATGTATACATACATACATGTATACATACATACATGTATATATACATACATGTATACATACATACATGTATGCATCTCATAATAGGCCTATCCGATTCAAGACACAGCAAGCTAAGTGAATCTAACTTTTCTTGACCTATTGTGGTTATCTGTTCGTTTGTTCTCTTTCTCAGCTGAGAATATGAATGCTCACTAGAACAATAAGTTACCAACTAATATGATGCACTTTTTCATTTATTTTTCATCAGATTCTCACAACAAGCAGACAGAAGTTACGGTTGTTATACTAAGAATAATATTCAGCACATTTAATTTACTACAAGTATAAGTCAGCCTAAATATAGCACAACACTTTCAACAACAAAAATGTGACTGCAGTTTTTTATTCTTTAAATTCATTCATTGGTCAAAGGCTCCTTGGTTTTTTTGAATGGCGGGGCTCCTCCTCAGCTCAGGGCCCTAAGCCATGGCTTAGTTGGCTTATGCCTTAATCCGGCTCTGCCTACTTACATACATATCTATATGCATACCTATATGCATACATACACACATACATACTTACATGCCTATATGCATACATGCAGCATTGCATACATAATTATATACATACATACATGCACATGCATATTTTAATTATGTAATGGAATGGGGGTGATGTCCGGGGGTAATGTCCTGGGGGTAAGATCCAAGGGCAATGTCCTAGACCCCTTTTATCATACACGAAAGCAGTCACATATTTCCAAATTTTAAAAATGGACTTTTGATGCAACATTATAGAGCTTCTTATTAACTTTCCAGAACTGATTTTGGTTCACTTATATCTTATACCTGAGAAAAGTTATGTAAATTTAGAAAATTGCTCCAAAAGTTCATGAGATTATTTGATCATTATTTTTGCCATAGCATGGTATTTCTTTGTATATGACCTCTTACTCAAGCTATGATTGGCTTAAATTAAAAGCTTGTCCATTTCGAATACACAAGACGGCTAGAGGAGATGTTAAGCTTGCAGGTGATACCATTATTGTAGGGGTGCAAGCATGGGAAATGATGCAACAGATCTAGAAAATCATCATAAATTTCATAAAAATGCAGAAATTATAATTTGAAATTAGCATAGGTTCATTAAACATGTTTAGCATTATTTTATAGCAAAAGCAACTGGCAATAATGCTTATTAATAATTTGTTTAATCATTAGTGTAAAAATGTCAGAAGTGATGAAAAATGGATTTTCACACTAAAAGGCCAAAATGAGGCATTTCATAAAATGCAACTTCCGACTGGTTTTGTGAAAAATGATCACATATCATCAATATTATAAATCCAATCTGTCCAAGCTCCAAGCACTGCCGGACTCCAGAGACACCACCACAAAATGATGCATTCAGGTGATTGTGGCAGTGGCACAGGAGTCCAGTGGTGCTTGGAGCTCAGGCCCCTCTGCCGTCCAGTTCCAGAGGGTCCAGTTCAACCAAGAGCTCACTTTTGCCCTGCACCTTCATTGTTCTTCATTGCTCATGATTGCTTCTATCAGCTGTGCCAGCTTACTGCTACCAATATAGGTTTAATGTTTAAACACGTTTATGCATAGTGATCATGCCGATGAGTCCATGCTCTTTCATTAACAACATCAGTTATGGAAGTTTTGTGCCAAATATATAAATGTCTTTCTTATATAATTTTAACATTGCATGCTAATATGTTGTTGCACTGGAATTTGCTACATGAATACCGTTTGCTCATTTTATGCCCATTGAATATAAAATAATTAGCAAATTTATCTAAACTTACGACACCATACTCCTGCGCTCCAGTCAAGACTGCGGCATTGAAAGTAGTTTTCACTATTGCTCCTCGCTCTACTTTGGCCTCTCTCTCATCTAGTTCGAATGGCATGATTGGACCAGATATTACGCTCTGCAGCGTGCCTCATTAGGCAAATTCTCAATTATGGTCACATCTCCAGCTATACAATGGAGGTACTCTGCTAGCTCCATATCCAACATATTGAATGCAAGGTTGCTGCCCTAGTATGGTAGTATCACCAGGGCTTCGTCTCAATTTACCTCCGAGAGACTAATTGGGAGATCTTCAGGCCACCACGAACTTTCCCATCCGACTGCCTATCTCTATTTACAAAATTTATTAAGCTAAGGTGTTCCCAGTCAATCGGATTCTAATTTTATTTATATATCTGAGGAGTAACATGTTGTCTCTATTATGGAATATGTTCACCTTAACTATGGGAGAGATTTGCAGATACTTCCAAGATTTATTAATCCTTCATCTAATCAAACAACATCACACTGAAGCTATGATTAACTTGATATGAATACAATGATGTTGACAAACTGGTGTCCTCAATACATCAGAGATAGTGCTTATCTACTCCATCTCTGTCGAAGCTTACATCAAAGCAGTGGCACCTCAAAGCCCTAACACTATGAGGCAGGCTTTATCACACCCATCTTTCCCAAGAATTTCTTGGCAGAGCGGCCGACTGTGATTATTCTGTCAATGAATGCAGCCGACATTTCTCTGTTTCCTGTTCAACATCAATTGATTTCTAATGTGGCACGAAGTAGTCTTGTATCTTACACACCCCAACAATGTTCCACATCTATTCGTTTCTCTAGCTGTCTGCTTCCATTTATAGAATGCCAAATCTCATGTGCTGGATGCTAGTGACAAACCGTTGCTCAATATTTCTAGGTCACAAATTTTATTGGCCCATACTTATTAGGGCATAACCGGAAATCGCCTCGGACCTTCGCCTTGGCCGAATATTGGACTATTTGGAAGTATTCGCTTCGGCAAATATTACACCCGCAAATATCTAAACATAACTTTTGAAAATATTTTTTTTTGGATAAAATAATATGTTTTCATCAAATAAATTTAGGACTAACAGACTTACTTATAAGTTATTGATTAATTAAACAGGAACTTAACATTCCATTGAATTTTCTTTAAAATAATGGTGTTAATTTATATATTTTAATTTCTTTTGATTGCATTCCTCAGATGACAACCAAATCAGTAATTTTCTCGTTTGAATTGGCTCCACCCCTTTCCGGTAAACATTAGAGAGTAAAGACGTCGTTGATAACTTCATGTTTCAAATTTTATAGCAAGGTTTTACATTTTTTCACAAATAAAGTTATTAAATAAAAAATATATTGTTATGACCTAGAGTGCGACGATACGCTATATGAAGGATATTGCTATAGACTCTGCCGTGACTATAGATAGTTCTCCACAGCTGTGCACATGGCAGGTTAATTACGCTTTGCCTATGGATGGTACTCACTGAGTCGCTAGGCTGATTTGCCGCTACTATTCGGTTCGTACTCAGATCCGGTAAATGGTTCATCCAAATACTCGGATTCGGTACTCGGTGGAAATTGTCTACTCGGTTATGCCCTAATACTTATATCAATTCAGTCGGATGAATTGCTTGATGATTGCACTAAATGTTCTTCCAGTTTGGAGATATTCTTCAACTTCTTCCAACATTTTTCATTTTTGCTTATGCAATTTATTTGTATAATTCAATCTTGCATGCCTTAAATATTGGTAAATTCTATAGTTCAAAACCAAATGAATTAATTATTATCATTATAGGCTTTCAATGTCCTCACTAATAGGGCTCACAATAATTACCAGATAGAGCCACAAAGATAACTAAATATCAACATATCACACCCATCCTGCATTCATTGCACTTATCTGCCATTTTGGCAAAGAATACAGTTTTAACAGGTTTCTTATTCTCCATTTGGCGTCACATTAGACTCAGCTGGCCTATCTTAGCTCCATACAATTTACCACCTATTGCACTCAATACCTGGAATTTTGACTACGGAACTGCAAAAATTCTGCAATGGGCAACTGCAGGTCATTCATTGCATCTAATGTAAAGTTCTGGAATTTTCTGCCCTTCTCTGTGTGTTTTGTCTACATCTCAGAGCTAGCTGTCTTTCTGGTCTAAAGTTAAGACTCAAATCCTTCAACTTGCATACTCATCATAGCCCGATTCTCTGGTTTCCTGATTAATTCAGTTCTGATCATGTTTCACAATTGATCATGATCATCACCTACAATCTTTCTTGCGCTTTCTTGCGCTGGTCTGCGATGTCGGAACAGTCTTCTACCGATTCTGTGGATTTCTTATTTGTTCTCCAAGGCTTATCCTTCCTGCTGACTTCCTATAGGTTTGTTAGGCACCCTTGCAGTGGTATGATCGCGTTTACAGCGCCTTATAAATCATTGTCATTATTATCATTATTAATCTCGCTTGATGCAGCCATGGATTGATGTCTTGTACAATATGTCAATCGTGTTATAGACATCCTTAGATTAGATGGGATCTAGAAAGAGTCACACCTTGCTGAAGGCGGTGCAAAGTGTCGCTTAACTTTGTGGCATCATCCTTTGTCTGCTGTAAAGCCATTTCAAGCTTCTTTCGTCCTCTAAAAAATATCACATTTAATTCCAACATTTTATATAACTTCATCTGATAGTGACAATGAGCATCAGCAGGTGGCTGCTAAATGAAATTAATGTGAACTATGGATGACAATCAATCTGGATGAAATCCAAATTGCAGACAGAGTTATGAAGAAGCCTATGAAAAATGCAGTCTGAAGCACGCCAACATCACTCAATAATACATGCAATTTAATTGTGTTTAAATCAAAGACAAGCTACAGTTAATGGTAGCATAATCACAATCCTACTGCAACTGAAAATGTATTATTGAACCTCTTTACAGTCTTCAGTGCAATACATACGAGGAGCTTCAAATCAGACACCATAAGATCATATAATCAAACAGAACCACTGACAAGATAGAAACAATGAAACAACAATGTCACTTCCTAGTTATTGAGATAAAGGCTGAAAAATATGTAAGAGAATAGGGTCAAATACATGGAAAATTGTTTTATGGTATTTTTTACAATAAAATATGTCTACTTTCAATATCTGAAATAAAAAATGTTGAATTCAATTATTTGGTTTGAGCAAAATGACTTTTAATGCATGTGGGGCCAAGATTTGCATTGCAACTATGGCTAAATAATAGTAAAAATATGAATGTTTTCAAAGGTTAAATGGGCTGTAAACAACCTAGATTTCATGTGATGACCAAGCATAATAAGCAATGTAGTAACCAGATTTTGAAGCCGGGTGCTTTATTTCATACAGAATATAGCCCTGTATTGCCCAGCACAATTGCAGAGCAATCAAGTAATGGTTGCTAAGAACACACTTTGATGACAATTCTGAAGCTTTGTCTTCGATTTTCTCAGTTGTTATGATTATACCAATGAAAGAGTCAAACGAGTACAACTTCATTTAGAAAAAAAGCTGCCAAGGGCAGACAGATGGACTGTAATTAAAACTATCGTTGAAAATTTTTACAGCCAACACAATAGAAACTCGTTATGCCATGGCAAATAAGGTAAAGGAGACATTTGAACAATTGAAACAGGTGTATCAACAAAGCTCAAAGACCTCCATTGGATATGGACATTTCAGAATGTCCTATGCAACAACATCTTAAGAGTGCCTCTATGGAGACTGATAAGGCCCAATTACTAAACTAATTAATAGATGCTGTGTAATAAATATTGGGTTACAGTAGACCTGCATATGAATTTGAATGCATAAATTAATATCACAACTCAATCAAATCCTGATTGATGTCATACCTATTCGTCTAATTATTTGCTGATGAAAGAGAGCAGGACACTTACATAATGCCATTAAAAAATTAATAATATCTTAGTAAAATTTAAAATTGACAAACCACAGCATTATTATTAAGCACAGCATGGATGATAAGTTATTAAATGAATTCAAGTTTACCTGTGTGCAGCCATGCAAGGCAACCTTAAAGTTATACAACTAATTTAGCCAATGCCACCACCAAGTGAAAAAAGGATTAGTCAACCTTGGGATAGCAGGAACTGAACTCGCTTCTTCTGCTCTGCACACCCGTGTCTTATCCATTACTTTACGTTCTTTATTTATATGAATTGTTTCTGTGCCAGGTTGCCCACTGTGAAAAGTATATAAAAATTTAGACATCGAAATAACAAAAACTCACTTGGCAGTCTTTTTCTGTTCAAGGTGTGTAAGACATTTAACTAAGTCATGGTTAATTTCGCCCAGCCTGTTAATCAGGGCCTCAGTAGTTTCCAGGGTTTCTTGCATATCCAATGACATTTCTCCTATGTCAATGTCATCCATTTCAAAACTCTTAAGGTCATCATCAAAGTTAGTTGACGATGTTGCAAAAAACTGAAAACAGGAATCCTACTATAAATACAAGTACGAATTAAAAGTCAACAATACCATTGTCAGTACCGCTACTACTCTGCCAAGATACATACTCACTATGATTGCTAACAACCACATTTCTAGTTTTTTTTCATATGTGCTATTTCAAATGATTTCTTTTCTATGACTACAAGATCGCCATCATTTCTTTTGCCTTTTAAAACATGTCACATAACCATTACAATGCAGTATTTTACAGAAACACAATGCAGTGCAGGTGTAACAAAACCCAATTATCATCAATATCAAGTCAGTATTAATTATTGACATGAAGTAAGAAAATGGCGAAAACTGCACTTACATCATTAACCTGCTGTAGTAGGGTGAAATTTTCTGCAATGTTGGCATGACAGCCAACCACAAAGATTGTGACCTTGTCTTGAAACTACAAGAAGTTAAGATAATTTTCACATTAGTTATCACTTGGTTGTACCTAATCAGAAACAGTACAAATCTTTAACAATGAGTGCATTAAAAGCATCTGGGAAACCAATGCAGCTCCTCCTTGTTAAAGTGTAAGTAGGACATTCGCTCATTAAACGAAATCAGTTAAATGGTTTTGCATTGAAAGCTTCATGTGCCACTCAATCATAGACATGGTTCTCATGGCCAAATTCCGGCATACTCAATTACTCATGAAAGATGAACAGACTACTATGGCAGCTACAAAGGCTTAAAGACGGCCAACGTGTTTACAGGACCCCAGAGCAAAACAAAAAAGATAAAAACAATAAGTGCAGCTCTAGCCATATCTGTCTGAGTTATATACAGTAATTAAATGCTTGCCATATTGACAATAGTGTGCATATTTGTTTACAACTGGTTCAATTACTGCAATCGGGTATGTGTTAACCTTACTCGCTTTTAAGCCAACCAACTCTACAATCGACATCTAGATGGACATATGTGGGCAGGCTGTTGATTGCTTTGCAAACTTTAGCAAAATGTAAAATTATTCTTTCATTTATCATCAATTTGTTCCAGTGTTTGTATCTGCCATTCATTGGTCTGGAGTCTTTGTTGGGTCTCGCCTCTGCCTATCTTTGCAATCTCTGCTACTCTATTTTGAGTGCACTGGGTCACTGCTCTCTCCGCTCTACTGAGTGAGGCCTACTTATTGTCCCATTTACCCATGCACCTACAAGAAAATCATGCCTTCTCAGTGGCTGACCCCTCGCCCTGGAACATACTCTCGTTGGTGTTACGGTTGTCGCCCTGGGTCCACTCAGACTCTTTTATACTCGCCTTAAAACTGTTCTCTTTAGCCGTGCCGGAGTCGGGTGCACTTCAGAGTAGTAGCCTTGAAGGGACGCTATATATATTTTGGAAATGAATGAATGAATGAATGATAAACTGCAGACAAATTGCAACAAAAGAGTTCACTGTTGTCGTATTCTGGCAAGAAATGCTCTTATGATCTACTGAATTAATCAGTTTCTTTAATGACATCAGAGGATTCCCCATAAAGAAACCTACACCACTTCTCTGCATCACATGTATGCCGTAGGGTCATTTTGGCTCTTCCAGATGTGATGTACTCTCATTCAATCACGACTAGGGCTGCCAGAGTTGTCTGAAAAGCAGCGTTCTGATTCTCCCATCCAAATATGTGACTACATCATCATCCACCTTGATTGCTTGGGCCATACTTATCTGCTGCTAAGACTACCTTCAACCCACGACATTCCATCCTACCACGCAATATGGGCCTGACTTACTATTATTTGTGATGCCAGGGCACAAAACACGTCGCCTCTTCTTCCTAGTTATTGAGATAAAGGATGAAACAGGTCAGCAGCACATAAAATTGTTTTATGGTATATTTTTACAAAACAATATGTCTACTTTCAATATATGTAATTAAAAATGTTAAATTCAAATATTCGATTGAATGAAAATGACTTTTAATGCTTATGGCTTCAAGATTCGCTAAATGTGCATTCTAAAACGTTAAAATCCGATATGAACGACCTTGATTTCATACACCAACCTGCCATAGTTTTCAAAGTAGTAACCAGATTTTGATGCTATGTCCTTTCTTACTACAGAATATAGCCCTCTATTGCCCAGCAAAATTGTAGAGCACTCAAGCAATGGCTGCAATGAACTTTGACTTCAATTTTTTCAGTTTGTATGACTACACGAATTAAAGAGTCAAACGAGTGTAACTTAAGTTAGAAAAGCTATTTTGAATCTTATAACCGGTACAAATTGCCACACATCACTCGTTTTGATTTTATGGGTTTGACTTATACTTGAGCCATCGATTTTGGATGCTAATTTTGTCAAAAAATGTACTCTTCGACATAAGCTATCATTTATTGCATTACGAGTCCTGCTACAGCAGATGAATCTCTTTCTCCGTGATGCTAGATGTTCCACCACACTTGCTCAACTTCTGTAGTGTTCTCCTACTTGGTAGGAATTCACTGATGCAGGTGAAAGAGACGTATTTCTACACTAATTACTAAACTTTCAGGTCAGGGATGTTTTACCTACTTGCAGCCCTACCATTGAAGAGCTTTGTGCTAAATTAGACAATCTCTCTTCTCTGCCATATTGTTGAAGCCAGGCTGACAGGGCATGTCCCTGGTGAATTACTACCATCAATTCCTTAAACTGGGTACTCCCTTAGACCTGATTGCTCTGAGCCCTTTACTTAGAATGGCCTTATCACTAGGATGCTGTATAGCCTAGTGAACTGTTGCTGAAAGTTGTGCCAGTAACTGACTTTCCCACTGGGGCTTGGGCACTTGTGTTGGTTTCTCATTCTGCTGACTGGCACTCAGTCAAATACCCCAACTAAGATAGAATTCCAAGTTCAAGACTCTACTGATATATTCAGTTACTGAGCACTGTGTTGCTAGTCAGCTATCCTCTATGGCTGATTGATGACTGATATGTCTATGACATACATGACATTTACTTGCTTAAAAAGTTGAAAAGTAAACACATAAAAAACTCATAGTGATCTTTAAAAATTTTTAATTAATTAAATATTGGGAATTTTTAAATTATTTAAATGTGTATTCTCAAACTATGCACAGACACATAATAGAAGCGATAGAAAGCCATTTTCAAATATGTTTTTAAAGGTTGTTAAAATCCATTGTTATTTTTTGGCATTGAGGTGCTCTAGCAATAAGGCAAATCATAGGAAATTCAGAGGCAGGTTTACATATGCTTGCAGCAGCTCTGGAATGAACCAATACTTGCAGAACACAAATCTTCGCAAATTCTTCACTGTTTTTCCTGATCATCCTTCTGTATCGTCTTTCTCAAACCCTGGCCACTACTAGGGCATAACCGGAAATCGCCTCGGACATTCGCCTCGGCCGAATATTGGACTATTCGGAAGTATTCGCCTCGGCAAATATTACACCCGCAAATAGCTAAAAATTACTTTTTTTGATTGAATAATTTTTTGGATAAAACATTTTTTTATCAAATAAATTTAGGACTATCCGACTTACTTATAAGTTATTGATTAATTAAACAAGAACTTAGCACTCCATTGAATTTTCTTTAAAATAATTATGTTAATTTGTATATTTTAATTTCTTTTGGTTGCATTCCCCAGGTGGCAACCAAAATTTAATCAGTAGTTTTCCTACTTCAATTGGCTCCATCCACTTTCCGGTAAACATTAGAGTAAAGACGTCGTTGACAAGTTCATGTTTCAAATTTTATAACAAGGTTTTACATTTTTTTCAGAAATAAAGTTACTAAATAATAAATATATTGTTATAGTCTAGAGTGCGATGATATGCTATAGGAAGGATATTGTTATTGACTATAGATAGTTCTCCATAGCTGTCCATGTGGCAGGTTAACTATGCTTTGCCTATGGATGGTACTCGCTGCCAGTCGCTGGAGAGATTTAACGCTACTATTCGGTTCATACCCGGATTCGGCAAATAGTTCATCCAAATACTCGGATTCGGTACTCGGTGGAAATTGTCTACTCGGTCACTACTCTTCTTAAGTTCTCCAACCAAGCCATATTCCACACTGCATCACACTTCTGGAACTATCTGCCTCCTAAATTATGAACTTTTTGCTTTTTTGGTTCCTCCATCATCACTGTTAATCACAAACCATCATCTGCCTCAAGCCTCTCTGTCACCCTTGGGTTATCCAATCAAAACTGAAGTCATCTCTTAACATCTCATGGTGTTACTAAAATTTATTATTATACAGAGCTTGATAAATAAAACAAACTGGAGCTATGAAAGAATGTGACGGCATGAATTGAATTATATACCAAACCACATGATGAAGATGAAATTGGTTGCCAATGCTCTTGTCTCTAGTCACCTAGATTATTGTAACTCTCTCTTGTTTGGTATCACAAAAGCTAATCCACTGAAGCAGCAAAGAGTACAAAACTGCCTGGCCAGTGGGCTCACATAACTCCTGTTCTTAGATTATGGCATTGGCTTCCTGTTGAGCAACAAATTAAATTTAAAATTGGTGTAATTACCTAAAATACATTTTCCTCTTGTCAGCCGGGGTACCTATGCACTTTTGCTTGGCCCCAGGGGCATAATCACTTGAATAGGTCTTCTGATTGTCCTTTGGTATTGTCCTTTACTATACCTTATGTTAGGTCTTGGTAATTGACGGTCCAAGGATCTGCAATTCGTTACCACATGCTGTTCGGGTCGCCGAGTACTTAGTTGTTTTCGATCTCGACTTAAAACGTTTTTATTTGCCCTTGACTATCCTCCTTAGACTGTCTTTCTGTCTCTTAGGACAGACCTTGGACTTGACCGGATTTCGAATTTGTTTTTATGCGCCGTCAGTTGATTCTTTGCGCGTTATTATGGCAGTGCTAGAGAAGTCTATTTAGCCATATACGAGATGCATTCAAAAAGTTTTTCACCTTACCAACTTCTAGAAGTTGTAGAGACTTGAAATTTATTAAATTTAATAGTCATTCTCTATGTAAGATCCAGCCAGAGTGATGCATTTCTCTCAACCATTCTTCACCTTTCTAATACCCTCTTTGTAGAACCCACTGATTTTGCTAAAAAAATACTCTCTAGTGACAGCAATGACGTCATAATGGGTACTGAAACGACGACCCCAGCGAGGCTGACTACGATTGGGCAACAGAAAAGTCTGATGGTGCTAAATCAGGTGCCAAATCTGGTGAATAAGGTGGATATGGCAGTTTTCATAGCCACATTCTCTAGCACCTAGACATTGTTTGGGACTTTCAAGTTGTTGCATCTTTGCACTGGTGTCAGTAAGCGAGGAATTCATCATGCAAAGACCTATGCCATGTTCAGTTCACTATGAACAATGTTAAAAGTGAACCTTGACTAATACAAAGTTCAATAAGAATGTTTTTAACTTACACTCTTCGGTCCTCGAGGGTCAGCTTCTCAACTTTGTGAAACATGTCATCGAAACAAGATGCTGATGGACAACCACCTCTCAGTTCCTCGTGGATACTCAAACGACCACAATTAAACTGTTTGTTGTTAAACACTGGGTTTAACAACGTCATATGAAGCGCAATCACCATGGTAAACACCAAATATCTCTTCATGGACAACTTTTGGTGTTTTCTTACAAGGGAACAAAATTTGATCACAGAGCAATACTCCAATTTCTCCAAAGTGTCAGATGACTCAAGAATTCATGCAGTCAGAAGTAGCAAATACAGAGCAATTCACACACAAAATATCCCCTAAACTTACAACATATGTATATACATGTATTCCCCATAAAATTTCAAGTCTCCACGACTTCTAGAAGTGGGTTAGGTAAAAAAAACTTTTTGAACGTCCCTCCTAGTTATTATAGTTATTGCTTTCCAGATACTGAGGCTATGACTGACACCTTACAGTTAATAGGCTTTCTTCACTTACCTTTTTCCTCATGAACTGGTCTTTTAATAGTTCATCCAGTTCTTTCTACCCAGTAAACAATCAGAAAACTCAAATTACAAAGAGATAAACAATCACAGACAAACTGCGAAGTTAAAAATTAGACACATTGAGAAATAAACGTTTCCATAAAATTTGTTTTAATTTGCTACTGCAATAGCAGCAAGGAAGAAGCAGATGCAATTATAGGCTTCAACAAATAGTGCAACCCTGCCTTATAAGTGACATACTTTAGGGATATTTTGGATTATAAACTTCTGTAAAATGTTAATCAAATCTGATGAATAATTCCTATGAACCAGTATCCTGATGCAAATGGCATTAATCAACAGTCATTCCAAGATCAAAGTTCTTTGGCAACCGCTGACTCAATAACGTATCGTAAAAGATGGGTGCTTTCTGAAACTTCATACACATTTATGCATCCAAACATGTATTCAGCAATGAATACCAGGAAGTCTCAAATTTGGGCCCATTATGATTTCTAGTCAGCCATAACACATAAAGTCACTTTTTATTTCCAAGACCAATCAACACTTCATGTGATTACACTATGTAACACGATTTTTTTCCGGTGCAATGATTGTAGTTTCTTGCTTCCTTGTGCCTAAAAAATAGAAAACATTTGTTATTAACTTACAATTTTGCTTTGGTGACTAGTACCATCATATTTTGTAAATTACCTATCTCCAGTATAAACAAGCGAATTTGCCTCTTTTTGTTCACATAAAGTCAGAAAGAAGGCAATAGAAGTCAGAAGAAACCACATTATTAATTTATATACCTACCAAATCAGCCAAGCATTCAAACATATCAGGCTTAGACCTGTATGTCAAAGACTGACTCAGTTCATAGTTGGCATTTATCTGAAAAAGAAACAATTCTGGGTGTTAATAATGTAACAAATAATTATGAAGAAACAATGTTGTGAACAAGACAATAAACATCATAACAGAACAATAGACAACAACATGAAACCTGGTGATAAACACAGGATTTAAAAGTCTTTACAGAGAAACGGAGAGAAAGCATTTGCAGTAGGGATGAACTGAGTCTGAATTACTTGCTGAGTCCGAGTATTGAGTTTACGAGCTGAATTTTGCTAAGTCCAAGTCTAGAATATTTTAAAATAGTCTCATTCTTATGATTTGTTGCTTGGCAGTATACAAAACATTTATGAATTTGTTAGTTTGCCTTAGTTTACACTACAAAATAATGTAACAAATAATTATTAAGTACTAATAAATAGGTACTATTGGTAGCATTATTTGTGTTTTTATTTAGGTTGATTGCCATTTATCAAATTAAAAAATCCGAATTTCGTTTTCAAAACAGAAAATCAGAAAGATTAATACTCATACACATTGTTTGTCCGAGTTTATGCCGAGTATTACAAAACTCGGTCTGATTTTGGTTCATCTATAATTTGCAGTGCAGAGAATCTTTCTAATATTCGGATGAGAGAATTCGGGTAGATTGGCCACTAGATGGGAGGCACAATTGACTGGGGCAGATGGATTGCTTGGAAAGCCTGCACAGATGGCATCATAGTAGTTCAGGTATATGACGACAAAAGGAGTAGAGTAGGGCTGATGCGGTTCTAAAATGAACGTTAATTAATGGAATTTTACACAATAGGTTCTCGGGGTCATCCATGAACAATTCAATGTGAAAAAGCACTACCACCTCATGGACAAGGCGATGGGAGGAGACCAGACTAACAATAACAGGAGCAGCTCTTCATGATTGATTCTAGGTCACAGCTGCAAGAGGGGTGATGGATGGAGAAACAGGTGAAGTTGGATGACAGGCAGTGATGGTGGAGGAACCGAAAATGTAAACAATTTAGGAGGCAGATCGTTCCAGAGACAAGGTGCAGCATTGGATATGGCTCAGCTGGAGAACTTGAGATGAGAAGTGACCAGGGGTCTAATAAGGTGAGACAAGAGGACTATCGAGTAGAGCTGGTTGGCTGTGTGGTGAAGAGTTTGCAAAGTGAATTGGGCTGACAGTATTATATGAAGTTGTATGTTAGCGATAGGACTTGAAATGAATGCGCTCTGGGATTTTTAGCCAGTGGAGTGATTTGAGGATTGGAGTGATGTGATGATGCTTGGGTGCTCTGGTGATGGCTCTGGATAATGAATTTTTAATACATTGCATATGCTTGAGTTGTGTGGCTTCAAGATTGAGGAAAATAATTAAATTTTACTCAACTGCCGGAGTGGTCACAGCACACCATTTTTCATCCTAATCGCATTAAACTGCAGCCTGGAAATGTGAACTATCCAATCAATGATACAAACTAAGGTTCATCGCTGATACCATTGCAGCCACAAATAGACACCAGACTATGATGCTGGGTATGCCCAAAAATGACAATGCCCAAGGCCTCCAGGCCAAATGGAAGAAAACCAGCAATTAGCTAGAACCAGAAGAAGCATGAGCCCACAAACAAACAAGATGGGATGGCCTTTAGAAAGTATACCAAGTTAACCACCACGCATGCTTTCACACGGGTGGAATTCTAAACCTTGGGCCCATCAATTCTGAAGGGCAAAGCTTCCTATCAGACCTTGGATGAACACTGAGCGCCGTCACCGGGGAGCAGAGATGGCATTCCTCTTCAGGAGACCGAGAAGCAGGGTCAATCCCGACGACGTTACCACTAATTAATATTCAAGACCCTGAGAGATCATGTATATTATGAGGCAAAAAATAGTAATAATAGCAGTATCAGTAGTAGTATTGTCATAAAATTTTATTCACACCCATAAACCTAGCAAGACACTTTTTAAAAATCAGGTAAAAAGAAAAACTGCTTTAAAAGTCTTTGTCAGAAACTCAATACAAATATTAATTTCAAACTTAAAACAACATAAAGTGATATTATATTTTTATTTGCTATAGGTAAGGTTATTTGGTTTCACTCAACATCATTCCACCAACAATGACACAAAATCAAGCCAAGGAAGTTACCCCAGTCCTGAAGAATACAGTCTACACGACTCTCAATCCCACCGCAACCCTCACTGATGACCCTACCACCAACCAATACTCAATGGCGACCAATGCAGATTTTATATCTAGCTGTCAGATAATATATAAGCCAAAGATTTTGGAAAGTTTATGAGTTTATAAAACTTACAATTTCAATTCTTTTCAGAACTTGTTCCAGTTCTTCTCTGGTCTCATCAGCGCTTCTTTGAGCCATTGCACGTGCTATTTTGTCAAGAACTGATTGTGCAGTTGAGTGGTTTCGTATTGAATTGCAGTCCGACTTCTCCATGTTCTCAATGGTCTGTAACCTGAGCATCAAGGCAACTCTGAATTAAGCGAAATATTAATGTAGGCTTAATATCAGAACTTATAGCAATTACCTTCCTGAAAAGTAATGTCCTAATTCAGTTGGATACATACCAAAGCTTTAAAAAGAAAGAAAGAGAACTGGACAGTGGACATTCAATGGACATCATTGTAAAGTTAGAAATGGACACTATGATGGACATCATGGAATTGAAGTGGACAATCGAGTGGTTGTACCACGACACGTCCAGTGAACCCTTTATATCCATTATGCTTTGTCAAAGACAAGAGTTACATTAGCAAGTGGAGACTTGTTTAGGCACAGCTCCTGAGCATGGCATACACGCGATTACCAAAGACCTGCATGGTTTGCTTACTTCCAATCTGCAATGGCATCAATAGTTAACCTCCAAAACACTGAATGACTGAGTTGGGGCCAGATGGACTAGACTCCATGAATGGTCCACTCAATCCAAAAAGCATTGCTTACCTTCACAGCAAAGTATCAATAGATCATCACTGATTAGTCAAAGTCCTCTTATCTCAGTCTGTTCCTATAGGACATCATATCTTTTTCTTGTAAGATATAAAAGTCATATATATGCTCATGTATAAAGCATATTACAACAACATGGCCTTAAAATACATTAGATTCAGTTAGTTGACAAAGTAAAACTAACATATCATACTGAATGTGATGTCTCCCTCAATGTCTCTGAATTATTTTAATAGTGGCATGAGAGGTCTCTCTCTCATGGACATCCGAATCACTAACTCAGCAGTATTTCAACTGCATTTGAAGTTCAGGATTCTTACTGGCATTGATCTGAACAGTAGTGTTAGTCCAAACAACAGATAACTCTAAAGCACCAGCAAATGCATATGTGCACTAGCTTTTGCAAATTAAATGCCAGCCATCCAGAGCACTTTCAAAGGGCAGTATTCCATTGACCTTATGAAAGAGCATCTCCAATTCCCTATTGGCCTACACGGTGGCCCAAGATTGTCGCAAAATGACCTAAAAATGCAGCACATTAAATAGACCAAATAACTTAACAATAAAGAGCCGGAATGAATACAGTAACACTGACTCAAATCTGTAACATTGGAAGGCTGAAGTAACATGCGAGACGTCCTTCACTGGCTTCCTGTTCAGCAGCGCATTCAATATAGGATCTCCTCTATTGTCTGACACTGTGTTTTGGGCAATGCGTCTGTCTATCTTAGGGATCTGTTCACCTTAACTTCGGCTTCTTCTGGTCGCCGATCTCTTCGATCGGCCTCTAGAGGCGACTTTGTAGTTCCACATGCTCATACTGCCACCAGGCAAAATAGAGCTTTCACAATTGTGGGCCCCAGAGTTTGGAACAACCTCCCATCTGACCTGCGCTCTTGCCCGTGCGACCTGTCTGGCTCTTTCTATAAACTTCCTAAGACTTTTCTTTTTGACCAGGCCTGGGTTGGGAGCGCCTCTCAATAGTTATCTTGAAGAGGTGCTATAATAATTGCATTGATTGATTGAATGATTGATTTATTAGGAATAACTCTTGAATCCAGATTGAATAAATGAATTAATTAATAATATGAGATTTACATGCCAGAAAAAAATATTCGAATCACAAGCATGGTCAGTTACCATGGGGGTAAGTAAGTTGGACAGTCAAAATAGTGGAAGCTAAGTGACAATGGATTCTCAAAATAGACAGAAGTAACGGTTTATGTGCAATTTTCTACATGGGCAAATAACATGAGTTCTATGCCCATTATAATTTGTTTATATTATACTAAGAGGTGTGATAAAGAATGTAATTATCATAATCCAAGTCAGAAGCTGACAAAGAAAGAAATTTCCCATGGGCCACTGGAATGCAGCACTGATCTGGCTGTTTGATTTGCATATACGGTCTCCAACTCTCCATAAATCTACAAAGCATCTAGAATTACCTACTGGCACATTAAAGGGGAGCTTTGGTGCACTGTTAACCTGATCCACTGGCGTTTCAAGTAAATCAAACCCATGTCCCTGATCAAATCTACAACTTGCTAGTTGAATATTATGTTGAATGCTCGCATCTGACTATATTCGAAGCTCTCCTGTTGTCTCTCCTCCAAATCAATGCTATCAATTGATAATTGACATACATAAACTATCAAAATTTTGGTAGATAAATCACCAAAAGAGGAGGGAAGGTGAACGGGTGTAGGACAAACATCTTCCGTGACAAAACCCCCTTGACAAAATCCCCCCCCAACATAATCCCCCTGTTTTAGGCAGGACATTAACCCCCAGACAAACCCCCCTCTTGCCCTAACTAGGTTCTGCAGTTAGAAGCCACACCTTAATAACTTACACTGCTAACAAAGTCTGCACAACATTACAAGTAACACTCAGTACCACTATTAGTCTAACTCAGGGGCTTCCAGATAGGAGTGCGGGGGATTTTTGAGTCTTAGGGGGATATCTTGACTACCTGACACTTGGAACCAGGGTGTTTACCACCATCAATTAGAGGGGATTGACGCCCCTGGTCTAACTTAGACTTTAGACTTTAAAGTATACACAAGTTTCTAAATAATTAAAGTAAAAAAAGTAACAAAATTTATTCTTAGGGGGTTTGTTCTACTTAGGGGGAGGATTTTGTCAGAGGGGTTTGTCAGAGGGGTTTGTCAGAGGGGTTTGTCAGGGAATGTTTTGTCTGAGACCCGGGTGAACAGCCACTCAAATCTATTCTATTATGCCTAATTATAAGCCTGCTTGGTTGGTGGCTGAACCCAATTTTTATGCAACCTAAGGAGTACACTTCTGAGGATATCAGAAGAGGCATATAGTATAGTAGCATATTCATTTATTGAAAATAAAAACAAATTGGCAAAAATGCTCAGAAGCTAGCATGATTGCTAATGGATAAGAAAAGTTGCAAGAAATGTACAATAAACCAGCAAATATTTTCATATTTGGCTCTTCTTATGAGTTTTCCAGGTGCTCTATATCAGATGAAACCACCAGGATGGGGAGGCATTAAGCGTTCAACATAGCTTTGCCTACATTATGAATGGAAGAAAAACCATGACTTCTAACTTTTCTGACAGCATACAAAGAGAATGAGCAAGTTACTGTGAGGTGATCTACATGTATGTGGGCTGAGAGTTTGAGGTTATCTTGAAGATTGAACTGAGTATTTTTAAAGGTTTTAACTCTGATTATACTAAGTAGCTGAGGTGATCGGTAATTCCTGATGAGGGCACAAAATGATCCTTTCTATAGATTCTGAGTTATTTCCGTTTAGGTTACTAGTAGAAGCTCAGGTTGAGATTAAACACAGTTCAGGTAGGATAGTTGAGGCAAGAAGGTAAGTGTCACCTGGAAATTTTAGCATGACATTAAAAAAGGGCTTAGAGGGGTGTAGGTCTGAAACAGTTATTGAAAAGCTTGTGAGTCCTAGGCAGAGCCGGCTCCTGGCATAGGTGACATAGGCAGCTGCTAGGACGCCTAATTTGAGGGTGCCAATTTTTACATTAAAATTTTTTTTCAGGAATTAAATTCAGGGCTGTACCGAGCTGCAATAGCGTCTGTGCCTGGCATTAATCTGATGCTATCACATTTTGTTTCCTGTCTAAATTTCGAATACAGCAGCCATTATATATCATGTGGTATCAAATTGGCTTCTTCATTCATCAACAAACTTTGCAGGTATTGGAACCACAGCAAATATGTCAACCCGCTAAAACAGGTTTAGTGACATGTGTCCGACATGGACACATCCATGCACACGTACATATTGTGCATACAATCATGCATATGTACACACATACAAGCATGCATATATAATTTGGGCAAGCTTACTGGGGGGGGGACAGTTGTCCTAGTCGGGAGGGGCTTTTGTCCGGGGGGGGGGGCAAATGTCCAGGGGGAAATGTCCTACACCTTATAGATGACTGCCTATAGAGCGCCAAATTACCCTAGGACTGCTCTAGTCCTTGAACAGTGCCTTGAACTATGCTAGCATTGATTTGGAGGAGAGACAACATGAGAGCTTTGAATATAGTCAGATGTGAGCATTCAACATAATATTCAACTAGCAAGTTGTAGATTATTTTTATCTGAGACATCAAGAGTGGAGATTTTGCAAAAAAGGGTTCAACAGTCAAATACTTGGAAGATCATTGAGATATATTCGTTGGTTTTATGAGATCATTGAGAGAGAGAGATATATATATATATATATATATATATATATATATATATATATATATATATATATATATATATATATTCTTTGGTTTCAGGAGGAGTTATGTATTGTATGACAGATATCATAGCTGCAAAGGTGGATCCAATGGGTGTGAACTCAAATGGAGATAAGGAATTCACAGGGAGGTTAGGGAAGAGGTATATATGGCATATAATTCCACAAACTGCTTATTTTTTGACTAATCTGGAGGATGCAGATTTGGTGAAAGTCAGCATTTGGACAGCATAGTAGGTTATAGCCATTGGCCAGATGATGGTTGCCTTCTATTGGAATGACAAAACTGGAAAGGAATGAAAGATTAATAGGATGGTATAAAGGTAATGAAGGGGCAGTGACTTTAGGAACCAGGTGGTAGCTTGTGCTCTCAGCGCATAAGGCCTGTGAAAAGGGAGCTCTTTAAGCAACAACTAAAGATAATGAAGATGACATCCCACAAGAATCCTACAATATAACACATAGGCCTACATAAATGTACAAAGTGCACAAAACTGAAGAGTAAAGCAAAATCCCAATTACTGGCAACTTTGCATTGCAAAAGTGATCATGAGGTTACTTTAAAAAAACTAAAGTTGTAATTTATGCAAAATCTACATCAGTCAAAATGTCACCACTGACCCGATTTATTCAGAAAACCTTTGAAAATCTTTCCGTCACTATTTGCTATATTAGCCAAATAAAACACCGAAAATTTAAATTAAACTTCACCTTTCCAAAGACTCATACAATCTAGGCGCTATATAAAAGTAAAACCGTGTGTCTTGCTCATGCTCATGACGTCTACACTCTACTGGAGTCATAAGAAACTTCTACATTAGCCTAACGACCGAACACATTGGAATCGCACTCTCTGTTGTGTACTCTGACTAACGTCAATAGGTCCCGTCAGCGCTAGCTCAGAACCCACATAATGATGTGCAAACAACTGCTAAAAGTAAACAAAGTGTAGACCAATATGGGAACAACGCTTTCATTCGCGTTTCAATAGAGCTGAATGCATTTACACAGCGACGAACCATCATTCATTCAATGTGAGAATCAAGATAGGACTAGGCCTATCATGTGAATGGTATTAGAGTAATTCATGTCTGTCTTCTTCTACATTAAGCGTCTGATCAATATAATATTAATGTGTTACCTCTGCTGACCTGAAATAGAGGGAAAATACCTTTATTTCTAACCATTCTATTCTAATTTTTCTGTAAGCCATGATGCGTTAGTAAATTAGCAAGGTCATACCTGTAGGCGCCGACTCAACAGAGGCAACGGGAGTTTTGAATCTGTGCTTTGCAAGGTATCATGGCAAGAGTATGGTTTTGCCGCGGTTTCCTTTGGCAATCAATCTATATCAATCAATGCTTTATTGTTCACCTATTCACTCCGTCCTCGATCGCACAATCGAGAGATACCGCTCGCTGACGCACTAACTCGATGTGGTTTTATCACCCGAATGCTATACAATTGAATCTATTCCTATTGTGAGTGTAACTAGGCCTAGTATTGCTTGATTTCTATTTACTCTAGTTACTCATGGGATGTCTGTTGTGTAATTGCTAGCTATGATTATATTATGAGTGTACACTATTTTACTCTAACTACTTTGAGGATGTCTAATTGCTGTGTAATTGCTTGATATGTTTATTTTGAGAATGTACATTTTTTGAACGTTCATATTATGATGTGCCCGCAGTGCGTTTGCAAGCGGTTCAATAAAGTACATACTTACTTACTTACTTTTATGAACGAAATACATGACACAAAATATTATATATAATACACAGTACAGCAACTAGACATGCAGTGGACAATGGGAAACTCCATAGGAACGGACCGTTCCGCTAATAGAGTTCACCCAATTTCAACCAATTATGCAACCAATGAAGCAATTCACAAAGAACCTTTCCGTGGTTAAATCAATAGCAACTAACCAAATCCTATACATCATAGCAATAAGCAGAGTTCATCTCACACAATCAAACCAAATATATTTATTAAGTAATGCATCAATGTTAATGGTAATGATAATAATCGATTGAACGTGTAGGCCTATATATGCTCTAATAGACTATATAGGCCTAATAATAATAATAAAGCAATCAACCGTCAAGACTCAAGTGAATTAACAGCGAGTCAGTTCAACAGTTTACTTGATTATTCGCGTGCATGCATTACGCCGCGCGCGCGCGCATTAAACCCAGCTGTGGCGCACAAGAAATTTTTTGGGCTAATTTTGCCTGCGTACTCAAAATCAAAAGTCGTCACCCGTGTGCACGGTAGACTACCTATTACAATAAACAATTGTCAGCATCGTAATTAGGGTAAAGTAGGGCCTACCCAAAGGTGAGCACCGCCTAAATGTGAGTACGTTTGACTATTTCACTTAATCACCATATAGTCGGTGGCGCCACTCAGTGAATATCCGTAGTAGTAACAGCAAGCATGTTCGAGAACGTTAAAAGAGTTTTTAATACCTTATTCACAGAATGGTATTGCTTTAGAGTTAAACCCTGTAAAAAACTTATTTTTCCCTTTTCGTAAATGATCGATAACTTAATTGGTCTAATGTATGGTCATGATATGACTACAGTTAATGCTAGAACGTGTATTATGTCCACTTTATGTGTGAGCGATGATAAGACTTTTATCTTGTTCCGTTTAGGCCTAACTGAAAATTTTTTTTCTTACGCAGACTGCATGTCCCGAAATGTGAGCACCAGTGTTGGGCACGAGACCAAAACTTCGAGACCGAGAAGTCCGAGACCAAGACCGGGTGGTCCGAGACCAAGACCGAGGGTCCGAGACTAAGACCAAGACCGATGCTCTTTTTTTATAAACAATTCAATCTATTAAGACGCTAAAACGGAATACCACGCTTAAAACAATTATTTTTTGCTGAAGAATACTAATCTTGATAATGGTCCAGAAACAGTTTTACGGGCCAGTCTGAACTTTTGCGGGTTCAGCCCTTGGCTTCGGCCGGAGAATATAAATTACTTACAGAAGTTACAGTATACAATTTGAATACTAAATACTTTAAGACAATTAGATTAACGTTCCGTTTGAATGATGTAGGCCTACTTGCACTCGGAATTGTAGGTTAATAGTGACTACACGAGGCTGACCACATAATTACAAGATTCTTCCAGAACCTTGACATTTGTGAAAGCAAATTTTGAAATGGCTGGTTTCGTTGCAAATGCATCTTTTTGCCCACAGTAACATGTATATATGTATAGATGGTCTAAACACCAGTGTCTCTAATTGAAAATAACCGACAAATATCAAAGAAATTGCTCTGATACGGCAAATGACCAAGAATGCTAACCTAAGACGATGACCAATCCCAAGACCGTTCCTTTAAGACCTAGACCAAGACCGACGCATCGGAGACCAAGACCAAGACCGATGGTCCAAGACCAAGACCGAAGCCTTCAAGACCAAAGACCGCAGTTTTCCGGTCTCGAGACCGTCTCGAGACCAAGACCGCGGTCTTGAGACCACATCCCTGGTGAGCACCAGCATTATCTGCCATATAGACCTAAGGACCGGATTTTGAGCATGGTGCTCACCTTGCGGTCGTATTGTGAACATTTTGTTCAATCAAATTTTTACATTTGCTGTGACAATTTGGTTTATCGGAGATTGTGTGGCCTATTGTTGGCATTAGTAGGCCTATATGCTATTAGACTGTATACTGTTTGTGGAACCTGCCTGCAATGTGCGTGAGCATGTATGCTCACATTAGTAACCAAGATGTGCTCACATTTAATTCGGGTGCCCAAATGTGAGCACCTTATATAACGTTTTATTTTTTATTTTAAAATATCATGTCAATGATTTGCAAATATAATGCATATAATTATATGTTGAATAGATATTCATTTGATTTATCTCTTGCACACAGGCTATCGTAAGCTTCTTGAACTCAATAATTTTTCCATAATTTCAAATTTTCGTAAAGGGGCCACTGGGGGGTATGAGGGGTTGGACCCCATGCTTCTTTTTTGACCCCCTAGCTTTAAGCCTCTGGCTGACCCCCTCGGGGTCGGCTTGACCCCTCAAGTTCATTACCCAAGGTGTAATGCAGGCGATTGCATTTGCTGCGCGCTCTGTCTTCATAAATTGCGGACTTTGACTTATTGTGTGGACTTGGAGTTCAATTTGACTTGGTGACTCGATTTGGATTTGCAAATTCGGGTCAGAAAAGGCACATGTCGGCTTGTTCTGATCTAAACAACAAAGGAAGCGGCCACAGCTATACATCACACAATCGATTGATAGGCTTTCGGATAAGAAATATGGCGCTCAAAGGCTAATAATTAACCCGACTCTGAAAGTAAGGTTGCCAACTCTAAACAACACCATTCTGGGACATTTCCCAGTTTTCCACGTGAGAAATGGCAAATCGCTCAGATTTCTAACTCTGAACAAACCCATTCCGGGACATTTCCTAGTTCCCAATACGATTAACAATTTATGCAGTTCATTGTTCATATCCATTGAAAAAGACAACAACTAAAGGGACTGGCATCAAACGTAAACAAACCACATCAGGCTAGGCATTAGAAGCCATGCAGTGTAAATAAGTTATGCTTGAACATCATCAGGGGCCGTCCATAAAGTACGTACGCTCAGAGGAGGGAGGGGGTCCAGGAAAAGCGTATGGGGGGAGAGGGGTCGCTCAAAAGAAGTACGTACGCAGAGATAAAAAATTATGATGTGAAATACGTCGTATCTGTTGTCCTGTCTAATTATTACCAACATTTTCTTTTATAATGTCAACAAAATTTCTTAAATTTTATTTTGAACTAATATATGATCTAGTAGCATAAAATGAACAAAGTTTTATACAGTAAATTAATAAATTTAATGATAATGTGCATAATACACATTAGCCATTAGCACACGTATTAAAAATTAAGCACATTAACTACTCAAATAAACATTTAATTTTTTGGCTTTAAAAACAGAATATTTCATTAATTAAAACTGTTGTAAAACTTTTAAGTCAGTCACAAGAATTTCTATGTGTGAGTTTTTCAATCTGACTCAAATGCCGACTTGTAAGTCGGGGGGGGGGGTGGTTGCAAAAGCGTACGTACTTTCGGGGGGGGGGTGTCAAACGTACACCTTGCAACAGGGGGAAGGGGAGGTCCAAAAAGTCAAGTTTTCGGCGTACGTACGTCATGGACGGCCCCTCAGCCAAAGGTGACCAAGCACAGCAGTGGCAATAAAGACAGAAGAAATTTCAAAAGAGTGTACGGATGACGTGCAGAAGTGGATAAAGCATCAAGCCATGAGGAAGGCCATGAGGGGCAATTGACCCACGTGGACCTGGAGGACCCAAGGACCACACATATGGATAGGCCGGTATGCCTACACCTAACGAATGATGTCAACCAGCTGAGAAAGTTACCAGACAGGCCAAACGAAATATTATTTTCCGCTTAAGTAAAACATCATAGGGCTAGTAGAGTGAGCTGTGAATTATCTATAGCCCCAAAAATGTTGGAAAGGAGGCGGTGTAACAGCGTCTCAGTAGAGTGACCTTACCGAAAGCCAGATTGGTATTCCGGAAGCAACTTGTTTAACTCTAAATAAACAGTGACGGAATCAGATGAATCATGTCCACTACGTTTGAGGATAGGAACCAGAACTGAGCGTTTCTGCGACGGCGGTAGAACTTCGTCCTGGACAGCGGTTGCGGAGAATGGTGAGAAACGAAAGCAGGCCTAGAATATCGACAAACCCTTTTAGCAGAAACGTCGGGAGAGGGTCAGGTTCACCAGATTTTGCACTGGTAATGGGAACCATAGTAGACAGTCAGCAGTCAGTAGGGTGGAAAACCGGTGGGGCAAAGTCAGCGGTGTCCTGTCGAATGTCGGCCGGCAATCTTAGCGGCGAAGAAGGCTAAAAGTCATCAGTCTGTCAGCCCGGCGCCGGTCAAGAAGGGCGTCAACAATGGCCTATGAACGCTTAGGGACCTTCGCGCTGATGGCGATCTTCGCTTCCCAATAATTGCGCCCCAGCTTGTCCAGGAAACGGCGATGATCATGAACATTTGAGAATTGAGATGTTGCATTACAGATTTACAGTGTTGCTAGTGTTGCTTGAATTCGAATAATCGCAAAATCTTTTGTATACAGTTACTTAGCCTACCTATTCCTGGATTCTGGGACAAAATAAGCATTGCCCGGGACACGGGACGGCTTGGATCGATTTCGAGACTGTCCCGGCCATTCCAGGATTGGCAACCCTATCTGAAAGAGAGATAAAGAAGAGAGAGACAGTGACAGAGACAGAGTAGGCAATTTTTTATATGGCCTCGACCCTCCTCATTTTGAATTGAGGGCTTGAATGGGGTGTGGTCAACCCTTTGAATGGACGAACATCATTTAGAGTGCATGGACCGAAGATTAAAATCAGATTCTGTCCGCGACAGCGGAGACAGAGTCAAGAAAGGTCAGACGAGGAAAGGTTTGTGCCGCCAAGCACTGGTCAACTGGAAGGAATTTCATCAGCTGGTCATTGATGCTTCTATTGGCCAATGACGCACGCGTCTTGAAGCTTGCCTTAGATGTGACAGATGCAGCACGTGACTTAGGTAATTATTTACAATACAAATAAGACAATTAGGCAATGATAACGCGCTTTGACAAGACATGTCGTGCACAAAAGCGCACTGCGCTGAATTCTTAGTCATAGATCAGGGAGAATAAGTAGGTCTTCAGTTTTGTCTTGAATAATGTAACGGATGTGGCTTGACGGGAGACTATTTCATTCTGTGGGTCCTGCGACTGAGAATGCACGGTTCCCAAACTTCCTGTTGATGCGAGGTATGATAAAGTCCCCCCGCGTAAACGAACGGAGTCCTCTTGAGGTAGAGGCAGAGCATGACGCGACCATGGACGTCATGTAATTGTACGAGGTGGAGGTTCCATTATGAATGTGGTACATGAGAAGGGAAATTTTGAAAGCAATGCGGGCATGGATGGGAGCCAGTGTAGCTGTTGTAGGGATGGTGTGATATGGTCGCGAGAAGCTAGACCTTTTATTAGGCGGGCAGCAGAGTGTAGAACTGATGGTATTGGCTGTAGTGTTGATGCAGGAAGCCCAGAGAGGTTGGAGTTGCAATAGTCTAGGAGAGAAATGGCGAGAGCCTCGATGAGGATACGAAGGCAGTTTTCGTTCAGGCAGCGTTTCACTTATCAAATCCGACGGAGGTGGAAGAAGTATGCTCTAGCGGTGGTGGATATGTGGTGGGTCATGTTCAGCTTACTGTCCAGAAATATATACACCGACGTGTATAATATTGTACTGTTTCGCCATTCGAACCAGATGAGTTCGGTCTTGGAAGCATTCAACTTCAGGGGCATGGATGCGCACCGAGATTGAATATCGCGGACGCATGATACGATTTTAACTTTGATGTGGTCGATGTTTTGTCCAAGGAGCTTTATGTATTTCTGGATATCGTCAGCGTATAGGTGAATGGTGATGTCGTACTGCGATGTTGACGATGTTCGAAGTATACAAGATGAAGAGGAGTGGGCCGAGACTAAATAATAGAATATTGTTGAGAAGTTGTCGCACTAGAGGACCCCCTCCCTTTCTAGTCGGTCTTGTTCCCACGGTCAGCGCTCCTCTGTTTCCCCGATCGTGCACCCTCCCACTCAAGCTTCGCTCCTTCCCCTAGCTTTTCTGTTGTCGGCTCTCTTCTAAATGCTCTCTCTTTCTCACGCTTTATCTGTTGGCACTGCTCTTGTTTGCTCTTTCCTCCCTCGCTTTCTGTCGTCAGCCTGCTCTTCGCCTGTCGGTGATGCCTTTGTGTGGCCGTTTTTGGTGGGAATTTGCTTCCTGAAATCTTCGCCAGGTGTTCTCTTTCCCACGGTCGAGGGCGGTTTCAGCGCTATAAAAGGGGGCCCGGTTGTAGTCGAAAAGAGAGTCCGAGGAAGACCGTCAGAAGGAGCAGTCGAAGCACGGCCTGATCGAACCGAAGAGAACAGTCTGATCTCCGCCAGCCGAGGGAACAGTTCGAATAAGTCCGACATAGCGACACGGGGTCTGCCGGTCAACAGTAGGCTACCTGAAAAAGAGTACGGTGGTGAGATTGTGAGGAGGTGGCCACTCGTTCGTTGAGAGGACGACCGGCCAGGGCGAGATTTGGCGTCTGTCAAGAAATACAGAAATATTGCAGAATTGTCGTGGTTAAGTCCTCTGCCGGACCGGAGAGCCCGAAATTCGCGCGTGACATCCTTGTAGTAGAGACCCCCAGATTTCGCCACAATATATATATATATATATATATATATATATATATATATAGGTTATCAACCCTTTATTTCCGGACACAGTGTATATGTCTGATCTGTGTGGTGTTCTTTTGGCCAGCTCTCGACTGTCACGACCGTTATTAACCGCAAGGTGTTGGAGTGAATAAGACTTGGCTCACTGGATTAACGAGTAATATAACCGAAGGGTGTATGTTCGTCAGCATATCGAATGATATAGCCACGTCAGATTGAGTAGAGATATCTGTTTAATGGTGACCCGACAAAAGCGCGCGCCGACAATTGCGCGCAGGGCAAAAGCGCGCAAGTCACACTAGTTTAATTTGTTTTAAATAAAACAAGTAAACGAGTGTATTCACAAGACAGACTGTGGAGCGATCTAAGTCGCTATAGCGCTGCGCTATAGTGACATCTATATAGTCGATATTTAAAAAAATTGAGGATTGTAGGACTTAAGTGAAACAAAGTATATTTAGATATTTATGTTCTGAACGATTCCACCCAAGTACTCTATCAAAGGAACAGTTCCGTATGTAGGAATCAAAGCCATTGAACGCCCATTCACACGAACATATTTAGCATTGGACGCTTCTGGATCTAGTTGGACATTAATTGTGATTTCAGTCGCACATTTCATTTAAGCAATTTCACAGGAAATTTCACAGGAAATTTGTTTTTGATATGCAAATATATTTGCTAAGCATACTACTTTTCAAATCAACTCTAATTAGACGTTATTTGCAATGTCATAGTCACATATCTGTGGTTGAAGCTGTATAAATAGCCCTATCGATTTACGCGTTACTTAATTGAATGCGAATTAACAAATAATATTATTGTGTATAATTTATATTTCTATAACGCTGGATGCGCGCTTATGTCTTGCGCCCATTTGTCGGGGTTTTTTGCGCGCTTATGTCGGCATTTACCCTGCGCGCTTTTGTTACGGCGCCCTGTTTAATGATAGAAGGGCAGATATATGAGTGTTTCCGCTCCAGCCTTGTTCTCTGTGGTAAGAGCCGTAGGCCTATTAAGCTTTTGTAGGCCTGTTTCAAAAATAAAGACCCTTAGATGCTTGCACAAAGAAGCATGAGATAATGTAGACCTTTATAATTATTCTAATAGTATATATAAATAGCAGGTTTTTTTTACATGAAGTCGATGAATGTTTACAATAGACAAAACTTACAAAGTCAACAATTATTATTATCATCCTCTATCGAGTGTTACATGCATATCAAGCTGGTACTGTTATAGATAATTTAATTGTTAACCTAATTAAATTTTAAAAGAAAATTTAATTGAAAGATGGTTCGGTGCGTAAACTACGCACATTTTACTCACTCTGTGCTGTATAGATCTAAATATCTTAAAAATCTCGACCGCGGAACTTTGATGCTGAGAAAGAAGCAATAATATCATGAAAATCAAGGCTTTGAACGATTTCGGATTTAATGTCCATAAGCGTTAGGGTGCATATTGCTTAATATCATTCTTGACCAATGTCAGACAGCATTTTTAATGCGTTAGAGATGACTTATGGAGCGTTCACTGCTGCAGTTAGAAATTGGAAAAGTTAAGTAAATATGCGCAGATCTGCAGAGCGACATGCACATTTGAAAACCCAATGTGTAGGTTCAATTCATTCATCAATTTTAACATCTGCAGTGGTATTTTCCTTGTCGTTAATGATCGAAATTCTTTTAGAAATTTCTTCCCATTCAATCCACTTATCACAGATTCAGTGGTGACATCATCAGAGTAGAATTTCACAAGCAACTTTGTTTTCCCTAGAACCACTACAAGGTTTGGGTCTTTTTTAACAAATTGTTCAATTTCCCCACGTTGACATTCTGATGCGTTGTCAAAAATAAGTTTCTTGTGGCGCTTCTGTGCGCCAGATTCAACTTTCTTCATTGTTAGCTATATGGTAGGCTTAATTAATTGTTTTTCTGTAACTATATAATAACTTTAATTATATCTATCTTTTATTGAAATTTTAGATACTTGATTAATATAATTATAACAATCCAACTTGCGCAAATATATAGAATCAATGTGTAACTATGCCAAAATCTCAAATTGAGCAAAAAGATTAGAAAAGATTTTTTTTATAGGCCAATTCTGCCTAGGTGCAGTACTTTCGAGTTCATGAACTACATGTATCTTCTATTTTAGCCAACAAATTGAAATTGTCTATATTCGGTTAGTCGTTGTCAATATGACAGTATACCCTTAATTTGTCAAATTTACGAGTAGGCCCGTTTCAATTGAAACATTTACAACGACACTGTCTGTGGTGGCCCGGGATCGTTCTGTCCGTCGAAACCTGGATGTTCCAGCCTCCAAATAATGTGGCCCAGGTCTGTATAAGCCTATACCAAATATCGGTCTATGTCCGGTATCCATTCCAGTCGTTTGCCTAGGACAGAATATTAAAATAACTGACTCTTTGGCTTAAACCAGAATGTGACAGACATTGTCTGTGCTCTTCCTGACATGAAAGGGTGTTTTCAAGTTAAATTTCACTGTGATACTTAAGCAGTAACGAGCAAGCACATTAATCAGTTGAAGCGTTAATAATGGAAGTCTTTGCCCTTTGATTGGAATCGTGCTACTGACGCTAATGAAATTATTGACTCAGCAATAATTACCTAATCTTCTTCAATCTTCTGGCGATCAGCAATTCAGCAGGTTTGTGACATGGACTACTATTCTTATCTCCCCATCCTTTCTTCTCAACTCCCTCTTGTTGTCCACTTTGTAGTTGCATAAGGTTCACCCTTGTCCAGATCACTCAACATGTTCTATGTTTTCATTTCTTCTTGTTGCCTTCCCAGCATCATTCCCTTCAATACCATCAGAAGCAGACCCACTTTTTGAAATAGCATAGATAGTTTAGATACTATATTTTAAAATATATTTGTGTAGCCAATGTACACAAAATTTATGATAATTTTATTCGTGAACCTTGGTCCAATAGACCTGACATTGAGCTGCTATTACTGCCACAGCATAGACGTACACGTACTAGTCCTACATGTATCTTAAGAATGCGAATTGCAAAATCTCTACTGCACGGGCACACACGCCACGCTACTTCTTTTAATTGCCGATGACCATACAAGAATAGGCCTGTTGACTTATTGACCCATAAGATACTATATAGTATATAATTATAGTATAAGCCAATAGTGTCATATTATTTCTGCTAGACTCTGTAGCGTTAAGCCTATGTGAAGTTTTATTCCAAGGTTTCACTCATGTAGCCTATAAGTTGTTGCGACGGACTGTCAGGCACTCGATCATGGAGTCGTTACAGAAGGATACAGAGCTGCGTGGGTTGGGTTGGAATGAATCAATCTGGCTTTTCCGTCTACCAATGAGCGGTAATCATAGCCTAATGTAAGGGTCTCATCGAAGGCTCACAACTCATGCTTTTTCAGCCTTTCACTGCTGAGCGCTGTATGACTGGAGAAGAAAGTCAAAAAATTTTCTTCCGGCACATTTCAACCGGTGCACATGGCAACCGAAACTGCCACTTCAAGCATTTCGACTTCTTAATCGACGTCGAGTTATGATAACTTCTTCTGTTTGAACCGTAATGAACACGGCGCGTAGGCCTACGTGTAATCCCTTCCCATCTTCCTCGTCCAGACACAATGGATGAACTGCATTTCTTCCTGATGCGGTTCTGCAGCGTTTCATTTGCCTACATTTGTCAGAGGAGTAATTTATCGAACCTTCATGAGGCTATCGATCAGGAACCCTGAAATGCACCCGGATGATAATTATACAGACTCATTCATGACACCACAAGTTTACTTAAACGATTAATAATAGAAAATTAGTTCAGCAAATTCTACGCTTCCTGTCAAAGCTATAGTCATATTCAGAATAAGTAATTCAAATGAAACCATTCACCCAATAATATTCGGATTTTGTTACGTAGTTGATTCCATACACATTTTGGCGTCAGTTCATCTTTGTCGCCTGAACACCGAACCTGGTCCAGTCCTAGTCAGCCGACAGCATCTGGAGTGACTGGAGTTACAAGTAACCGACTTCAATATTATTATATATCTATAGGTCATTATAGGCCTAATATATTATGTAGTTTCATGTAAAATATTTTTTAGACCTATTATCCATCCAAAACGAGTTCTTCGAAAACTATCTGTCTATTAAGCCTACTGAATTTTATATTATATTCTCAATTTAGATAGGCAGCAAAATGTGGGAGCGCCAGATTACAGGGCGCAATATCGGCTTGGTACGGCCCTGCTCTTCGGCCTAGTACCTGAAGTTCACGAGCAGAGATGACTATCGAAACATACAATATTAGCTTTCTGTAACTTAACTATAATAATAAGCGTCGAAATGCATACAGATATGTAAAGAGAAATGTGAAGGGCAATCTTGATCATTTGGATGGAGTGACAGGAAAGCAAATAGGGTTGGTAGGCCTATAAAACAGTCGAACGGCCTCGACCTACTCAACATTCCGTCATAAATGTTTGAAGATTAATTACGCTAAGATGCATAGAGAACGACCATTCAAATGTCCGCAGCAGCAGGTGACTAAGGCTGGTCATCTACTCTGCCTGCGCTACAGACGTTGTAACCGCGTGTCCTTTGGCCACAGCCCCAACGATCAGCTTTCCATCAGTCGTAAGCCCAGCTCTCAGTGTAAGCGTTTCTATCTTCTCGCTGAGCTCATACTCCTTGTTGAACTTGCTCTTTGACAGTCGATCGGATGTCTTAACACGATGCTTTGCTATAACTTGAAATCGATTCTCTTTGATGACCTGAATCGTGATGTCTTCTGCTTCAAAGGCGGATCCTAGGTCCACCGTTAGATGCATCCGCCGCGTTCCATTCTCATCACGAAACACTGGAACCCCAATCTTCTCCTTGGATGGGGTGCCTGGGCTGCTAGATGCTGGAGACTTAGAGCCTTGAGACGATCTTGATGTGTGAGAGCCATGAGAAGAGCGAGAAGCACTGTGAGACAGCCGGCGTCCATGACCTACGTCAGTCGAATTCTTTCTCAGCGCGGCCTCGATAAGAAGTATGCCGTCTGCTGTTATGTATGCCTTGAGCTTTGAGTGGTCGATCTCCCTTGGTTTCTGAATTTTCCGACAGTATTCTCTTTCCGTCGTTATCCCGTATTCATCCTCCTCTAAGCGCACTGCATAAACGACAATCCTCACATCGTCCGTTGTCACCCTCACTGTCTGGACTTCGAAATCTGACACATTGAATCTCAGTTGGTATCGTTTACCACTGAATGCAGAGCTGTCCGGAGCAGCGACATCGTTGACCTCATCAGCAGATATTGCCGAGTCCAGCGTTGGCATCTGCTCGCGAATGTTCGGATACTCAAAGAACATCGTCGTCATTTTGCGAACGTCCAGAACATCAGTGCTGCCAAAACGCTTCATGACGCGGTTGTCTTCCGTCGTGGGACCACTTCCGTCTTCCTTCTCTTCCACCAGACGATCCGACGGATACAAATTCAGGAACTCCTCGCGCATCTGTTCAACGTTCTTTTCCCATTCATGTTCCTTGCGTCGAATTTCCTCCATCATTCGTTTTTCCATTTCCTTGAGTCTCAGGGCTTGTCGACTTTCAAACGACATGGTGTCTTGAATGACGGGCACCTGTTTCACTGGCATGTTTGTGCAGTACAATTCGGGCGCAGGTGCTCCATAACTCGTCGGAGTAATGAGCATTTCAGGCGTTTCCATGTCATGTAAATATTTCTTCGCAATAGGCCCTAATCCTATGAGAACTCAGATTGTCGCTTGATACAATCTTTCTACGTTTGATGCGACATGCTTCGGTGTCTGAAACAAATTTTCAACGTTATCAGTCACTTTTAATTTAAGAAACTTGTGTTTAAGTATTGATTGTAAATTAAAACAATGATTACAACATCTTGCGATATCCTGTCAATAACGATGCAAACCCTGATTTGACGACGCAGAAGCCGCATTTTTTGTTAATTTATAGTAATGATAAGTTGATAACATACCGAAAATGATACTTATTGGACGACATGAATAAAGAGGCAACGCGTTTTAAAAGCATTGCTGGTAAGTTGTCCTTGCAGTAGCACTGCAGAAGGCGTAATTATTGTTGTGATTGTAATCGTAAATTTATACGTCAGCAGAAGCACTAGAGAGGTGCTTCCGAATTGATAGCACAAAGGTTTCTAAATGTTAACAACATAGACAACTTATTTGAAAAGATGAAAGCTTCTGTGATGCGACTCGAAAATTATTGACCTCGTAACAACTAAATTTAACTTGATGTATCATATAGCTCACATTGCTCAGTGGGTCTATAAATCTGCGGCCAAAGTTTAGCACCTAATATTCTAAAGAGTTAATTTGTGTTTTATTTAATTTGTTTTATAAAGGATGTAAGTCTGTCCGCATACATTAATAGTGGCGCTAATTGGCGCATTTGTGGGGCGCATTCGTCGGGGGCATTTGTCGGGACGCGTTTGTACGGGGCGCTTTTGTCGGTCTACCCGTCAAGGATGCTATATACACAGGAGCGCTCCAGACCCCAACACAGTTGAAAGCAACAGTTTTAAGGCGTGTATAAACAGTCTGAGTGAACCACGGGTGACAGGCGAGCCAACGGAAGAGTCTTCCAGGCGCAGTACATGTATATAGTTGCGCGGGCAAATGGGACAATGAGTGAGTCTCACTTAATAGAGCGAGAGATCCGATGCACTCAAAGTAGAGTGAAAGAGATCGCAAAGATAGGCAGGGGTGAGACTCAGCAAGGACCGCCAGTCACCGCCTACACCAAAGCAATGATACGATACGAGATTCGCTGCTGGAGGTGGAGCCAATGGAGCATATCCAGCATATAGCCGGAGACATGGCTACATTTCGGAATGTGTCCGACAAGACGTGCGGCAGAACGCAGGACCTGATCCAGCCACCGCAAACGCCCATGCAGCTGGAAGGCCTACATAGAGTGAGCAACAGTATAGGCTAATCTAGTCGGGCTGCGCAAATGCGGCACGAGGGTAAACAATAATATGGCAAAAGAGAAAATCACTTAGGCCTAAACAGAAGAATAGCGTCAATAGAATTCTACGACTTATTTTGTATGACTGATAACCCACATAGAAAAGTTGACGCAATTGCCTCCACGTTCTTTTTTGTGTGGCCAAGAATTTGTTCTGCATGATCATTAGACAATTTGTCTTAGAAATGGCTAATAATAATAGGCTACTGTAACCGAACTAATGCCAAGCCCTATACATGTAGTTTCATAGGTTTTTTGCGTCACTGCGCTAAGTTCACTCACAAATAGACGTACTGACAGTTAAAAAATGACATAAAGTATGCAAACGCTTCTCACGGTAGGTAATTACGTATAGCACCGAACTGGTCGGATTTTATTTCCACACACGCCTCCACTGTCCTCAGGCAAACGCATAGAACGAACGACAACTCACCCTTTCTCAACTATTGTTCTACTGTGGCAATAATTTTGGCACCAGTCAATTTAATCAGTCGATAATATTCTCGAATACCAGGAAAACACGATATATTTTGAGAAGCTTGGCTTACAAACCCCCTCTCCACCTCCATAGAGTGGCATCTGCCACGAACATCCATCGAGAATTTAAACCCATATTAATAAATTTATCAGCAGTCAGCTGAAACTCAGCCGCGGTCTCATGTGGTTCGATATGACCACACAGGCAACACACGCATATATAATGCATAGACTATTATAAGCTTATATCGCATCAAGATACATATACTATCCATATACATATATATTATATATACATGCATAACCTACATGTATGCGGATATATATAGTTGAGCGTTTGCTAGGCTTTTGCAATCGGTCTTCGCGTGCACCGTATCAGTAGCATCATCATCATCGTCGTCGTCGTCGGCTTTCAACTCTATTTCCCCGGTGAATTTCAGATCACGGCTTGCTGCCGAATCTGATCGGATTTAGGTCTGACAGCAGCGCAAAAATTAATATCGTTAGAGATAACATATTAAATTATTTAGCCGGCAGGAGTGCAACAAGCTTGTGTTGGCTGGTATTGGGGGTCAATAAATTTCCAACAGTTCAAAGTTTGTTTTTACGATTTCTGTTTACTTGTTGCAGGTTAAAAACTGTCATTTACAAAGGAGAATAATGCATGTTTGGTTATTCATTCATCTATAATGTATCACTTTATTACTACCCAAAATACAGAAAATTTCTGACAGTAAAATATTAGTCATTGGCTAAAGAAATAGTCTAGTGTTTGCTCTACAATCATGAAGTCGGGTTTCAGATCCCTGCCAAGACACACATTTCACTTCATTTGATTGGAAATGTCTGTTGGAACATGTAACTCCTAGCCGACTCCGATATAATGAGAAGTTCCTAGCATGGAAGACTTACATGGAGCTGCTCTCTTGGTGATGGAGGATGGTGGATGACTGTGGTGATCTATGGTTCTACGAAAGTCTAGTGCGGGATCAGTCTTCCAGCCATCATGCGGCCCGAGTCTACAATCGTGACCCATGACTCCCATTTCTTGCAATCTAAGTATGACAAAAATCGTATCCCGAGAATCCAACTTACTAATCTAAAGTTGTCCCGTTGACCATGATGACCCCCGATATTCAATAGGGCGAAAAACTCACTCATTTGAAAATTGACAATACTAAATTAGTTTCTGCTATTGAGTGCAATGTGTCAACAAGTGATCTCACAATAAACCTAGTTTCAAGCCTATACTGACCTAACCCTTCAAGATGGAGGCTCCGAGAGTGGGTGATGAACGCTGTTGCAATGACCATGTTATCAGCAGTCTCATGATGATGGAAAAGATTAATTTGCATGCAATTTTACTGTATATTGTACAAAATAGTAGGCCTACTTTATAGTGTATACTTTGAAAGCGTCCTGCATATCTCACTTCTATGGAGTAATTTTGATAAGATGACTTTTGGTAAGATAATTTGTGCCCCCACCATTTAAAAATATTTCTGGGGGACAAAATTAAAAAAGGGAGGGGCAAACTTCACGAAATTTTTGGGAAATTATGCCCCCACTTTCAAAACCTTGTTACATCTGTGATAGCAGGTCATGCGAGCACAGCCACAGAGAAAATGCAAACAAAGCTCATTATGCCTGGACTATTTAGTAGTCATATTATTTTCATGACTACAGGATTTTATTGGTGAAATAGGTTTCGGCCAAAGTTGATGTTGCAGAAATTGTGGTTAGACCTATTGACTCGCCGTTAGGTTAATGCGCGCCCAGGTCGATGAGCGACACATCCAAGAATACTAGGCCTGTACGTGTTCTCAGACATTTAGGCCTAAATGACTCTTGGCAGTGTTTTATTCTGCTTGCACATTGTCTTCTCATGCTGCAAGGAAAAGAAAACTTTAGGCGACATGTGGGTTTTAAAATACTGTAATATGACATTTCTACAGATTGTGAGTGAAGTTTAATTACATTTTATTTCATATGTTTTCGTCCTTTCCCGCCAAAATTTCAAACTCGTTTTTCTCGGAATTTTTTATTTCTGATATTCGCCAAGATAATTCTCAGGCAACGAATAACAACAGTTTGACCAAGATACCGAATTCTGTCTCTCGATATCTGAATTGATCATATTTTAATATAACCTGATTGTCAATCTCCTCATACATATGAATATATATGATACTAGCCGAAGTACTCGGTTTCGCCTGGGTTGAACCGACGCCCTGAAACAGATTTTCCTCCCGTTGGTATAACCTAAAAAATCTTTGAAGTCCCTACTGTTGAGTAATGAGCATACCATCTACAACGGCCATGAGCCAACAAGCACTTTCTAATTTGTTTTGGCAGGTAATAACATATGTTGGGGAAGGGACAACATTTCGGAGGAAAAGGCAATTTGGGATCACGAACCCGCTATGTTTTTGTCGGTTGCTAAAAAGTATTTGTCCAAAATTTGGGAGCGATCGGTCGAGCGGATCTGTAGTTTTTGTGGAACATATACCGTGTCTCAAAATAAACTATGCAAAATTGTTTGTGTCATAACTTCGTCAAATTTCCACCAATTTTAATAACTTTTGGTAGATAGAAGGCAAAAATAGCTGAATTCTTATGCTACATAAAAAATTTCATCTCATCTGACTCATATCACCCCACTACCTTGTTACGCACAGATGTACCAATTCTCATAGGCTGTAACGCGCTTGAATTGTATTAATTGGCTGCACTTAACTCCATTTCATCGAGCCGGTTGTCAAAGTGAATAGGGAATACTATCGCGACAACCTTCTTGCCCAGAAGCTATTGTCAGACATACGCCGGATATCCCAGGTCGATGTTTTTGTCTTTCAACAGAATGACGCCCCGGCGCATCGAGCACCCGACACCGTCTCTTTACTGGAGCGAAAGACGTCCGATTTATCCCTCCAACACTGTGGCCGATGAATTCACCGGTTCTCAACCCAGTCGACTATAACACATGGAGTGTGCTGTAGGAGAAGGTTTACCGCTCCAGAATAGCCAACGTCGACGAATTCAAAACGCGACTGATCGACGAGTTTTGAGCTTTGAGCAGCCGATCGTTGATGCTGCTATCGGCCAGTGACGTCGCCGTCTAAGCGCTTATAAATGTCCGTGTAAGCGAGACACATTTCGAGCACCAATTCTAACACTTTTATGCAGATCTGTCATAACAATTAAAAACTCTGCTAAGTAAATCATATTTGACTTTACTTCGTGCTAATTCAGTCGTCTGATAGTTTGTTGCAAGTATTAAAATTTCACCGTTGTATAAAAAAATCGGTACATCTGTATCTAACAAGGTAATGCTGTGATACGAGACAGGTGAGGTGGAAATTTATATATAGCATAACTTTTCAGCTATTTTGCCATCTACCTGCCAAAAATTGTTAAAATTGGTGAAAATTTGACGGAGCTCTGACAAACAATTTTGCACCGTTGATTCTGAGACACGGTGTAGATATATACTTTTCTTCTTTAGGCCTATATATACATATGATATATTATATTATCATATATTCATTCATTACAAAAATTTATATAGCGCCCTATCAAAGCTAATACTCAGGAGCGATCTCGACCCTAACACGGCTGAAAACGACAGTTTTATGACGAGTATAAAAAGATATGAGTGAACCCTGGCTGACACGCGCAACGGGAACACTGTGGCACAAAATCAGTCATCACACTATTTTGGAAGTTTACAAAAACGATCTAAAAATATTCTGAAAGTCAAAAAACGATCTAAAAATAATTTGCCTCTGTTCTGGGGCAAGTTTGTTGCCTGCTTGGGTAAGATTGTGGCAATACAAATCATGCACATAAATCTGATTTGTAACAGTGGAAAAATCGAATGGGTTATGCTTGAATCAAATTCGTTTCTATTAAAAGGCATTTAATCTTGATAAAGATGGAAGATAATACTATGTAATTAAAATGGCGATGTCTAAACAAAATCCAATGCCCTTTATTGGCTGAAAGTAGGTATAATACGCGCTATCTGGGACAATTGACCATTACATAGCTCAAAATCACCCACCTAATAGGTCACAAAACGTATTTTTAACCTATAACCAGGTTAAAAATAACCAATTCCTACACAAACCTAAATTCGTAGGTCAAACATCAACCAACAGACTAAGCAAACGGAACGCCAGGAAACTTCCAATAGTTTCGATGATGAGCCACAATTCATACACAAAGCCCCTGGTCAAAACGTCCGCCAATAGGTCAAAAGTCACGGGAATTTCCAATAGTTTAGATGATGAGTCATCACGTGACCACCAAGTCTTCATTATCAACCCAGGAATTAAATGACTCAGGATGACCCAACCATTTCACCAGCGACGTGTTTCCCCGTTCCTGATAACTTTTTCTATTCTAAATATTTCTTGAATAGTCTTCTGTAGCAACTGTTGGTAAAATGAGCCCTGTATTTCCTCATCATTATAATCAGTGATCTTATAAGTTGGTGGATCCGTGTATTGAATCTTTGAAATTGTGAAGATCTCTTCCGTCCATCTCGGTGTAAAACCTTTTTCAAAGATGCTCTTCTTCTTCGGTATTCTAACTTTATCACCGATCGAAAACAAACCTGGGTATAATAGGTTCCGAGATCTCATCGCCGTATAAGTTCATCCAAACTACCTTTTCATTGATTTGCAAACTAGCTTTAGAGGGTGTCATTTTAATGAAAGAATGCCTAGTTTCATTATAATTACTAACCATTTCATCCAACCCATCGATATATCGTCTAGTTGAATTAGCTGTAAAATACTTAAACACTTTTTCACGCATTGTTCTATTCCAACGCTCAAGAACGCACGACTTTTCTTCGTTCTCCGTAGAATACAACTCGACTAATTTCTTAACGTCTTTATTATAAAATTCTATATCTTTATCCACCCAAACCTTGCCTGGTCTTCTACTGCTCTCCAATATTTTCACGAAGCCTCTAGCCGCTTTCCCACTTTTATCATTTAATGGCACAATCCAACGTACTTAGAAAACACATCTATTACGGTTATTAAGTATTTCACGCCATCGTTATCTTTAGCGAAAGCCTGCATATCGACTAAATCAGCAGCCCATATTTCATCTATACCACCAACGCACAACTTCCTCTTCCTAAAACGTTTTACTACAGGCTTATGTAACTCATCCGCGAGTTGGTCGGTCCATTGTAATTGTAGGCGCTCAAAATTATTTCAAACTACCTAGACAGACGATCAGAGAGAATGCAAACTTTATCTGCTTGTTTCCTCAAGACCAGAAAAATATTAATCACATTTACCACGATCACGTAAGTACAGACATGTCTAAGGATGAGTTTAAGAAGCTATGTGAAACAGCCTGGGAGCAACCTCATGGATTTGTAGTGATAGATCAAACTAGTAATAAGAATAACGGCAAGTATAGATGCGGTTTCGACGAATTTTACATTCCATTATAAATAAATCTCTTTTGTAAAAGCGATTCCATTATAAAAAAATCTTTTATATTATAAAAATGGAATCGCTTCTATAAAAGATTGCAGACTACACCGAAAGGATCGCTCGTTACACAGAGCCAGTCATCGTTTTACATACTATTGAGTGATAAGAGTTCGCGAATAAGGACTCGATTAAATCCGTTGATTCAGTTCGATAAAAATAAAAAGTACGAGATGGCTCTTGTCAATCTGGAAACATATTTTTCATTCCCAAACATCGATGAGACTAACAACAACTTTTCGTATTCGCCGAATGGTGGAGGTATGTGGGTTACTATAACCATTCCCGAAGGCTGCTATGAAATTACAGATATTAACGAATACGTCCAGAGAATCATGAAAGAAAACGAGCATTATGATATGGTTAACGAAGAATACAATATTAAGATAGAAGCAAACAGCAATACGTTAAAGAATGTTGTACATATAGCGGAGAATTACATGGTCGATTTCTGGGCGTTGAACTCTATCGGAAAAGCCCTCGGCTTCGATAGACGGCGTTATTCAGCAGGGTACCAGAAATCGGTGAATATAGTGGACATAATGAGTGTCAGTAATCTGAGAGTAACGAGCGATATCATCGGGGCTTCCTATAGCAACGGAAAGACTGATAATATAATTTATTCCTTTTTACCGAATGTAGGGCCCGGCTATAGGATTATCGAAACGCATAGGAATTTGATATATGTTCCAATCACCATATCCACGAATTCGACGATGGAAACGTCTCTCACAGACAAAAATGGCCAATTAATTAATCTACGAGGTGAGGAATTAGCGCTGAGGTTTCATATAAGAGAGGCTTTAAGGTTTTTATAGTTTTATATAAAATGAGTCGATACACAAATGTCAAAGTTAATATTTCGGAAGGACAAAAAGACAAAATCAAAAGATCTCTTCAAGCAGGAACCGGCGTTAGCATTGAATTAAAGCACAACGATTTAAATTGAACCCACATTTTAGCTCTTACACAGGCGCAGGTTAACAAGTTAGCTAAGGCGTATCAGGGTGGAAAAGGCGCGACTATCAAAATGAGTAAAACGCTAATGATACATAATGCCAAGGTCGAAGGTGGCTTTATCGGCGCTATTTTACCGTTTCTAGCAACTGCGGGTAAATTTCTGCTTTCGAGCGTGTTACCGAGCTTAGTAACGGGCGCATTAACAGGAATAGGTGCAGCGGCCGGATCAAAATTGATAGACAAAGTCACCGGATCGGGTGGTGCAATATATCTCAATAGTTGAGGTAAAAACTACAAGATAGTGCAATAAGGGCATGGTCTTTCCCTGAAGCCATGGCAAGGTTCTGGACTCGATAGTGTGGGAGAAGGTCTGTATTTGAAAACAGGCTCTGGATTCGTAAACGGCGAAGGACTTATCCTTGGACCAGATTCGCCGTTTAAAAACCTTCTCGGATTGTTACTATAATTTTTTTCTTATCTCGGCTTAAATAAAGTCATTCCAATATAAAATGTTTCATTATCCGATTCACAAAATGGGGTGGACGAAACCCAAAACTGAAAATTCTACGAGAACACAACCGAGATCCGTCACGTGGAAGGCGTGTGAAGGTATGTGGGATGTCAAGTATAGACCGCAAAGACAAAGGGGTGGTTCAAGATGGGAGTTTTTTGCTCAATCTACAATAACTATTCATTCCCATGAGACGGTTGTTTTACCGTTAGGCTTAGGTGTCCGAATGACGAAAGGATCGTGTAAAGTTTCGCTCCATCCGGAATTTATAGAAGCGAGTTGTCGCTTGCTAAGCGATACCGTTACTGGAGTCACGGAAGAAATTTTACTGGATATTAAGAATTTTAGAGATCTTGGAGCTGTCACCATAAACGAAGGAGACTCAGTATGTTATGTCGATTACCGCGTCAATCAATAAAACTTGAATTTCATTTTTTAAATATTCTTCGATATTATAAAATGGAATTGAACAAAGCAAACACCTATCGCCTTCAGAAAATATCTGAAATTCAAAAGGAAATCTTACGAGAACGCGAAAAGAGAGAAATAATCTGTAAAAAATATCAAAAGAGTGTTAAAGTAGTCGATGCGCTGGGGGGTTTGTTTGCCCTTACATCTTCTGGACTCGGTGTATTAGGCGTAACTTTTCTAAGTACCGTCGTAGCCGCACCAGCTGCAACAGTCGTGGTAGCTTTATCCGCTGGAGCTGGAGCATTTTGTTTGATAGGACACCAAATCCGCCGGATATTATCGCTGCGGCAAGAAAAACATGCAAAGATCAGGACTATAGCCGAACGGAAACTCAATTCGATCAGCGACCTTGTTACAAAAGCCCTAGATGATAATAATATCTCAGACTTGGAATATTCTGTTATTCTAAGTGAATTCGAGAAATTTAATGAAATGAAGGAAGAGGTTAGAAGTAAAACCAATGCCAACATAGATGAAGTGACGAAACAATCGTTCATTAGGGAAGAGGCATTCAAAAACGTATTGAACACAAAGTGAACGTAAATTTACGTTTTATGTTTTACGTTTTATGTTTTACGTTTTGCGTTTAAATATTATGTTTCCAAGTTAAAAATGTCGTTTCTAAAAATCAAGGACCCAGCCAAACGTGATTTTATCGTTGAGAACTTTCTCAAGACGAACCAAAATATTAGACAAGCCTCGTTATCCGAGGAAATAGGGGACATTGGGCTTTAGCGAGAATTAACAAAAGCGTACAAACCAATAATCGACTCGCAGTCTGGAATAATCAAAGAATTAGGTACTATAAAAGAGAACTCTATGGCGACAACTGCCGCGCTTCGAGCATTGCCAGCATCGATATCGACGTCGTTGAAAGCGATTCAATTCCCACAATATCCATCGATAGAAGTGTTTGAGGACGATCCCGTTTCAGATATTTGATTTTGGAATTAGGTGATTTAGCAATAAAATATTTAAAAGAATACGCTGCAAACAAAAAGTCGACGGATACGACCATCAGAATATACTCTAAAGCTGGTCAAATTTCACATCGGGGACAGCACAATCACGATCGAAGGTGATTATATAACTATCGGAGATGTTACCTATAAGGGAACTACGGGACTTTGGGAGTTATTGACAAGGGCAAAACCAGACAAGACGATATGCGACATAAACGATCTCAAAGACTTTAGTAAGATTTTGACTGTGACAAGCGCAATCCGTCAACCTGAGAATCCGAGCAAACCCAAGTCGTCTAGAAGCGAAAAATATAGGGAAATCATTCAGCCGTTATGGGAAGGTAGGTTCTCAACGGGCGAAGGAGTCGTAGTTCTTCCGCAAGATCGTAATGCGCTAGTGGATATGTTAACTCTTCGATTCGCTAGTTTCAAAGCGAGAAATACAGGATTAAGAAACGAGATAGTCGGTATCTGCGATGAGTTACTTCGACAAAATGCAATAAATGCGTTAGAGTATAAAAATTTAATGATATAATTATAAAATGATTGTCGTAACTAAGAGAAGATTTACTGAAAGATAAGTCGTAGGAGGCGCTGGAATATTTGATACGATATCAGGATTTTTCAAAAGAATGTTATCTTCGAATGCGGCGAGACAGGTAGCAACAACCGCATTAAGTGCTGGGAAAGACGCTGCAACGGAGATTGGAAAAAACGTCATAGATGTTGGTAAGACTGTTGCTATCAATGCTGGAAAGCGATTGGTGGATAAAGCGGCGGCAAAGATGTTTAATCCACCACCGCCGCAGTCAGCCGTACTCAGCCAACAGAGCAAGCACGCGTTAAAGGGTTTAATATCTCCCCATGGAAATACGAATATAAATAATTTACTATCCGGTAACGGCACCGCCCTGTCGATCCAAGATTTAGTGCGTGGATCTGGAATGAAGTTGGCTTAAAATATTTTATTGCTATATTAAAAAATGCAGTCAGATATTCTAAGATTTACTGAAAATACTATTATAGACGAGGGAGTTGAAAGATACGAATGGCACGAGTACGAGCCGGTAGCGGGGACGAATCTGAACAGCTCTGGGGAAATTCGCATAAATATCGAACTTTTCGATCTTTTCAGCCACCCCTCCGAGTCATAGCTGCTTTTCGAAGGTAGACCAACTAAAGCAGATGGAACAGATTACGCTAATGCCGATGCTGTGGCTATTACCAACAACGGGCTCATTCATATTTTAAGCCAAATATCGTATTTCCTGTCGAATCAAGACATCGAAAGCGTGTTTCATCCGGGGCAAGCCACAACTATGCTAGGCCTATTGAAATATCCCAACGACTTCGGTCTCGCACAAGGACTTGACCAATTATGGACTAAAGATACCGCCAAGACTGCCGTTATAGCCGACAACTCTGGATTCGCGATCAGACAGGCATATCTCATTCAGAAACCAAATGCCAAGGGCACATTTAGCTTCATAGTACCTCTGAAGCATATTTTTGGATTCTGTGAGGCTTACGATGAAGAAGACTTTGACGCTCGTTCGCAAATCCGACGACGACGCCATCTTCAGGTTGGCCGCTGCAGCGGCTGGCAAAGTCAACATCAATAAAATTTCGTGGTTTATGCCTCATGTCATTGCGGCGGACATGGAAAAAGTACAGCTGTATAATTCGATCGAATCAAAGGCAATATTACCAGTAGCCTATCGAGCTCGTCTTTGCGATACCATAGCGGTTACTCACTCTACCACATTCAGTTGGCGACTTAGCGTAAAGACATCACCGGAAAAACCGAGGTATATTGTCGTTGGATTTCAAGCGAATCGACGCCTTAGTCAAGAAGCTAATCCATCAATTTTCGATCATTGCGATATTAAAAACAAGTACGTGATGATGAACCAAGAAAGATACCCAGCAGTCGATTACAACCTATCATTCCCGAATCATCAATTTTCGAGAGCTTACAGAGATGCCGCGACCTTTAGCAAGAAATTCTATGGTATGGACCAACTCGTGACTCAGAGCAACATTACGCCGGTTGACTGCAAAGATTTATATCCGCGGTTCGTTTTCGATGTAAGTAAACAATCAGGGCGGTTACTGTCATCTGTCGTAGACATCCAGATCAAGGCCACTTTCAATGCTTCTGTGCCACGTGGAACGGATGCTTACGCAGTTGTCATTTCAGATAAATTGCTACACTTCCAATCAGACGGTCAGAAGTTGAACGTTATATAATAAAGAAAATATTTTCTATTATAAAAAACATGAAACTCTCACAACTGAAATCGGTAATGAAGGAACACAGTATAAAAGGTGCAAGATTTATGAACAAGCCGGATATGTTAAGGATACTCGTTGAGAAAGGTGTTTTACCTGAATTAGAACTGCCAAAAGAGAAGGTGCCGGTGAATTAGAAAAAGGAAGTACTACCCAGATACGAATATCTAAAAACGATTCGTAATATTCCGATAAGCGTTGAAATCTTTGACAGAGATATGAACGAAACCACCACTTACCCATCGTTGTATGAGGCAAGTATGGCGTTTAAAATCGGTACGAACACGATACAGGATAACAATGGTAAAGTGTGGAGAAATAGATACGAGATCCGTGTGTTGACATAAAGTTTTATCCTGGCTAATAAAAATGGGACATCGTAAATTTATAGATTTCGAAACTTTGGAAGAAGACGTAGTTTACACAGTTAAAACGAAGTAATATCTGTACGGTACAGTAGGCTATTTCTACCTGATTACGGTAGAGGCGCCGGATGAGACGGAATATTACATGAGCGTATTCGAGGGGTCGTGGGATACACCCATTCACAACAAGCTGGAAACGGACAAGACATTTACTTTTACAAAAAACGAGGATAGAAACGGAACCGGGTTACAGCAGATCGTATATCGTGGTATCTGGAGATAACAAAGTTGTTGATCTTGTGGTTTAAATTTTCAATGATGTTTCTCATTGAAAATCTTAGTCATCATGCACGAATTACTGCATCACGCTTAATCCTGGCTTCCCCGGTTCAGCCTGGAGGCAATCTAACCTATAGGTCTGATATACTCCAACTGAATCGATTAAAAATTTTTGGTAAGTATTTCCTAAAAAAATAAGTGTTATTAGGCGACGTGTAAATAACAACCCATTGTCCTTCATAATTGTATGCAATTAGTCTCCAGTCGGAAATTCTTTCGTTGTTTTATCCTCCCCCTCAAGCCGATCTTCCAGATTCTTACTGCGGTTGGGCACTTGATAGAAATCCACGTTTCCATGGATCTAACCTCAGACACCCATTCTCCTTCATCTTTGAATGCATGAAAGGCTTTGTTATACGGAGATGAAGCACTGGTGTTCGCTTGAAAACCATAATTACTAGTGTCTGAAGTTAACCTCGGCACGTAACCGACGTAACATTTTCTTGGTTTCCACCGTAGCATGCAGACGGCGGCTGTTTCAGCACCAGGACTCGTGGATATAATATGAAATCTCCAATACGCGTAATTAGTTTAAGGGGGAAATGTAAACTCCTTCATAAATCCAAATCGGAGGGCATCCGTTTGAGGGGCTAGAATATCTGTAAATACTATTCCGTCGTTACTAGCTTGAACTTTCCACCCAGTAATTTCTTCGTTATCAGAACGGCCAGCGATGATGTAAAATCCCGAAATTGATAGAGGAATGGGGTACTTCATCTGTATCCAAAGATTTGCGGTTGTTTCGGAGACCCAAATGTCGGGGTAGTGAGAAGTGTTTTGAAAAGCCCTCCACGAACCGAATTCATGGCCATGCACACTGCGAAAACTACTAGCACTAGCTTCGTAAGTTAAACCGTTTATTATCGTTGTATCAGAAGTCATGGTTGGGGCCGCTGTCACGAAAGCCCTCAGGTAATCGCTTGCAGAATTATTCGTTATCGATTGGTTGATTAAGGCTTCGACTTGGCCAAAGCTCGCAGCCTGGCTGTCTAAGACTGGTGGATGAATGTCGGTCGGTAAACCTTTTATCGAGTTGTCGCTCATTTCCAAATTACCCTTCATTGAGTTCGTTCCATCTCTTTTTAGGAATGAATTACTCGCTTGGGATAGAGTAACACCTCCAGAAACTATTCTTTGAGTTGATCCATTTATCAACAGGCATCTTTTTTATATATACATACTATTATTTAATACAATTCGTTTACGACTTCTTGAAATTTACATCCATCGTTGATCGTCTTCTTCAATACATACAAACATGAATGACCGCAAAACACTTGGCCGTCTGGTTGTATTCGTTCGCTGTAGTAGCGGCCTTTGTAGATAATTTATCAATTCAGTAGAAGGAGGAAGTCGGTAGTTGTCGAAATAAATTTTATCATTGGTGCGCTTGATCCAACACGTCCAATGCGTTCCTTTACCGTCAGAATCGTCAAGATTAAGGATGCCACATTCGTTCGCTCTCGGCCTCTTCGGCAACTCGTCTTTTAGAAAAACTCCTCTGAAATTATTTATATTTAGTTTCCTCGCCGCTTCGATTAGATCAACGTTCAACAAAGCAATATTAGTTAGCGTTATGCCTTCGACATCGATTAGCCTAGTGTTCATTTTATATTAGTGAATAATGTTCATATGCTAAAGTGTGGATTCCATCTTGCTGAATCACTCGTTTATCATCTTCCGCTGTTGACTTCTTCGGTGTAGATATCGTGAAGATGCGTCCGAATGACATTCATCTTTCTCAATTGTTCTCTCTTGGTGAACAAGCAGTCTTTGTAATCTTCGTGAGTGATTGATTTCTTAACGACATTCTTCCTGACACCTTTACGTTTCTTGTGGTCTACTCCGGCCATCTTGTACGAATACAGTTTCGATCTTAAACCTACAAACTCTTCGATCTGTTTACCAGCTGCTTCATCTTTGAACATGCCAATGACCTTTTTGTTGATGCCAGTTTCTATACCAGAGGGATGGTCTTTAGGATAGTCGCTAATGTCGAACCTACTTCTAATGTCGGGTGCTATATCGGCGCAGAAGTCTTCGGTCTTAATTTCATAGGCCAAAGAATCTGTTTCTGTAAAAAGTCACTTTGCTCTATCTTCAAACTTTTTCTTGATGTAAATATAACGAAAATCGTACATTATAGTCTTACTCAAGTCTAAAATACACATGCCAAGATATATAGGCTTGTTGTAACATAGCTTCATCCGTTTCATGTGAATGGCGATTAGGTTTTCGTCAAAAATAGTTCGAGTATCGTAACTCGTTCTCGCTGCTAGCTTGAGGGCTTGCTTCTCGGTGCAAACCAATTTTATGTCTACACGATTCTCAATATTCTCGGTCGTCTTACCAAACACACTATTGTTCATTAGTTTTAAAAAGTCTTTTTCAAAATCGTTGGTGGCTCTGGTCCTCAGATTAGTATTTAGACCTATATACTTTTTCAGCCAAGCACTTTCTTCCAAATTTAATTCCGCGATGAATTTTCATTATCTTCAAACCCAAACTTTCATACAGCCTTAAATTTTCGTAATGGACTGTATACTTTACTTTATTACACAGGTTTGGAATGAGTTTTGACACATCCGATTCTTTAGCTTTTACACTCTCAGGAGCAAGAGGATAGTCGTTGTGAAGATCGTGCAATTCTCTAGGATATTCCAAATCGACTTCTAATATATATGGCGAAGATCTCCTATCGTTTAGCTCATCATTACCCATCCACTGGAACCCACGAGTTGGTAGATTCTTACACATTGCCCATCCGTACAGGTTGCTCCCGTCTAAATAGGTTAGGAACGATGAAGGTTTGTTGCTGTTAAACATAGACATGTACTTATTGTTTGCCTGTCCATAACGGTGTGAAATGGTGCTAACACCTCCCCTTATCCCATGCTTAACCATTAGTATCATAGTCGCTCAACAACTCCAACTGTACTCCTGTCAACTTCAATGCAACATCCCAAGCAAGACCTGGCGAAGTATAATACCAGGCGGGATCTAGGCCATAGTTCTCACTGCATACATCTCTAAAATTCTCAAATACATCAGCAAGCAGGAGAACATCCGTCACATTATATAAATCGTGGAATTCTCTCAACGTCTTGAATCCGAATTCTTTCCATACCATCTGTGCATGGTTGTAGTCTTCGTCACTAATACCTGAGTCGTTAAGTATTGAGTAGAATGCTGACTTTGGTGGTAGTTCTGTTTCGTTCAGTTGCTCGACGGAATCAACATAATCGTAAGGATATAATCCTTTTCTAAGCAACAGATCGAGCTGATTACCAGAATAGTGTTTGCTTATATTCTTACACTGATCTTTGCTCAGGTTCTTCGATAAAGCGTCGAGACCCGATGCCATCAATCTAAAACTATCGATGAAACGTAATTCTCGTTTAACTAACATTTCCTTAGTTTCTTCATTCGTAAATTTATTGACTACGACTTCTCTGCTAAACGAGATATACTTTTCTTCGTTGTTAGGAATGCAGCTAATCTGTTCGTTATCATCACCTCGTAATTTCTTTACGAATAGATGACTGTCATAACCGGATAGATTATGAAACAATACTGGGAAAAACTTGGGGACTTTATAATTTAGATTACAATTCTTATGAGCGGCGTCTCTATATTTTACAGTTAAATGGCAATGGTCTCTAACTCGATCTTTACCCAGTTCGCCTTCGCATATGTGACAAACGATAGCGGAATCGAATAGCGCCTGTTCTTTCTTTCCGAATATCATTCTCTTTGGAAATTTAAATCGATCATAAATATCTTTTAGATTATATATAAGAGTGTTTACGAAGATCTGAGCTACATCATCGTCTTCGCTCTTTGCTGTGAAAGTTATGGGAGCTTGTGAATATAGGTCATCGTGAAAATATTTAATATAATAGCAGATAGAACTTGGGACGTGTTTTTGATATCTGTTGGTGTAAGACATGCTGGGATCTGGTTGACAAGTAAATAGGTTTAATGAAAGATTCGAAATCGGCGTACACGACAAAGGCAACTCTCATCTTTCTATTATAATTTTTGAAATTCAACATAGTTCCTGGTTCTGAAAGTTCTATCTTTTGAGCAATGTGTTGGGTACAATACTCGGTGTCTTTTTTTCTAGCTCTCTATATTTTATCAAACACCGCTTACAATAGTGCATCGAAGTGTATGAGTTTTGCGTTATCAGTCTGTTGAAGTTCTTTATTCAACAATAATGCTTCTTTTGTTCGTCAGAAATGTGTAATAGGTCTACGCTGATATCGCTCTCGTGCATCGATAAATATAGTGGGAATAGGTAAACATCTTTCTCATGACCAAAAACATTAATACTAATATTATTATTTCTCTCAAACTTACTTATCACATTAGCATCAGCTGCGACTGGGAATTCAATGCTGGACCAATCAAGTTCCTCAGACTGCTTGATTAATTCTTTCGTAATTCTTTCCGGATGTTCCTCAACGGGGTTTAAAGCTCTCGTTACACACCACTTGAAACATTCTTCGTCTTCGTTCTTCATACTAACAATAGCCTTTTTACTCGCTACACATTTCGGTAGTGGAATATAAGAACTACCCTTCAGCGGTTTATAAACGACCGTGTTGATTTCTAATTTTTGAACCGTTCTAAGTCTCCAGTTACTACCACGCATCTGGAAGGCAGTCATTGATTCTAACATTTTATCTCTCGCGTTGTTATAAATTTCTCTCTTGTCGGTGGAGTGTAAAATCACTTCAGTTTTTGAAACGAATGGAAAATCCTCGGTATCTACTTGCCCGGATTTCATATCAACACGCTCCATTGTGCAGGTGAGGACAAAGTTGACCTTAGTCAGTCGGTTTCTAGACAAAAGGTCTTCCAGTTGTGGTTGAGCTGCTTTGAGAAAAGATGTGGCGTCAATTCCCTTTGCGCCTTCGACCGTGTATTGTTTCGTGAAGCCCTTGATAGCTGCGGCCGTCTCTTTTATTTCGCGTGTTTTCATAAGAATTTTACTGAATATAGAATTCACTTTGGCTTTCAGTGCTTCTATCTTCTCATTCACCTTTCTCTTTCGTTCTTCAGGTATGTACCCTTCAATCCACTTTGCGAACGTATTAATTCCGAACCTTGTATTATCAAGGACTTTTCGTATCGCTGAGACCGGTACGGGAGCGAGTGCTGGGATTCCAATCTCGGGAACGGGTGCGTCCAGCAAACTAGCATTGGATGAGATTGGCGCAAAATGTGAGGGGATGAGTGTTTGAGACACATTAGCTTCAATTTTAGCAATCAAATCCGCTTTACGCAATCTCGTATAACCAACCATACTTTTCTGTTTCGCAATTTTTCTTAGTTCGATCACAGTCTGCTTCGAGTATTCCATTTTATATTGGAGTGGCATTCCTTTAAGTCGAAGTGAGAAAATATTTTCATCCATTTTATATATGAGAGAATTTTTGTTTGATTGTTGAACAATGACTCATCATCGAAACTGCTGACTCATCATCGAAACTATTGGAAATTCCCGTGACTTTTGACCTATTGGCGGACGTTTTGACCAGGGGCTTTGTGCATGAATTGTGGCTCATCATCGAAACTATTGGAAATTTCCTGGCGTTTTTCTTAGTCTGTTGGTTGATGTTTGACCTGGGTGTATAGGTTTGTGTAGGAATTGGTTATTTTTAATCTGGTTATAGGTTAAAAATACGTTTTGTAACCTATTAGGTGGGTGATTTTGAGCTATGTAATGGTCAATTGTCCCAGATAGCGCGTTTTATACCTACTGCTGAATGTTTCAACAAAATTTCAGGAACTGCTATAAATCACAAATCGAGCAATACATGTTTATTGTAACTCTATACAAAGCCTCAATACACATGTCTTTCACTCAAAACTGAAACACTGCTCTTTGATAAAGGTTATAAAAGCCCATCCTGATCCGTCTTCTATCCTCTGCCTCCCTCTCCGTTTCAACTCCAAACACCGTTTAACTTAACCGTCTGACTGTGCCTACAACCTCTTTGTCCATCGATTTTTTTTATCAAGCGCTTGTGAATGAGCTTGTTATGGCGACATCGCCTTTTGGCCGCTTTAGAAGCTTCGAGTTTGCTATAACGATGCGTCGATGACATTAGTTTAATGTAACAATTACTAAACACACTGTCACACCAATAATTACTTTTATAGTGGGGCAAGTTGGCTGACCGGTGGGGCAGTCATTGTGTATCCTCCTTCACATTCACTACTCTAGTTCACACCTCTATATGTTCTTGAATTGACTACTGCAATTCCCTTCTCATTTGTCTTGCAAAGGTTCGTCTCTCTCCGCAGCAGACAGTACTTAAGACAGCCGCTAGATTGAGAGCTCGCTTTCCTCGCTTCTGTTACATCTCTACCTATAAATATTTGATGATCTTCATTTGCTCTATTTCCATGCTCGCCTACAATTTAAGTTGTCTCCCTCCGTCCTCTTCGCTCGTTCAATAGACTTGACCTCTTGGTTCCTCCAGCTTGAACAGCCATGGCTCAGTCTCGATCTTTTTGCTTAAAATGGTCTCTCCTGTGGAATGCACTTACTTCATCTGCTCAGTCTAAAATTCTATAGATCTGGCGGTCTCTCATCATCCTTCCATCGCTTTTCTCAATACCTACTTCCTCTCGCGGGGACTTGACACTGGCAGCGCTTCTGAGGCGCTCAATGCTTCAAATAGGCCAACAATACAAGCGCCTCTGAGTAGATATCCTCGAGTATATTTGATTGATTGACAATAAAAAAAATACAATATAGCTATAATACAGAAGAGCACATAGCCCTGGGTAACCGCTGAATTTTTTACGCATTCGGCTGTAGAAGTAACATATATTTGTTTGTATTACGCCCGAATATGACGAGAACTTTCCGCCGCATTACTCATTTTTCCGTGCGTTGAGAGGCCAAAGTTTCGGCCGCAGAAACTCCACTCATTTTTAAAGCGCGGAGCTTCTGCGGCCGAAAGTTCGGCCTAAAACGTACAGAAACAAGGCTTCTGCGGCCCAAAGTTTTTTGTATAATGTCTAAAAACGACACTAACCCTGACCCTAAACGACCTTCACAAGCCTAATCTGACTCTAAACAACCCTCACGATACTTAAATAGCAAATTTGAGGTGTCTGTTAACAGTGTGCATCGTAATCGTTATCGTAATCTCCAAATTTCTAAATCGCCACTTTAAAGCTAAGCGCAGGCATTAGCTTATTCACGAGCGCTGCGTCAAACCGAAAGGGTTGTCCAAAAGATAGTCAGTGCATTGGCGGTCAGAGTTCGGTTTCCAGAAGGTCAGCAGGGAGGCAGAGTAGCTATTAAGGAGGGCGTCGCTTTAGTCGAGGCTTGACAGGTGGGATGTCAAGTAGTGAGTCTGGGTAAGAGTTCTTGAAAAGGTGGGACTTAAGTTTAGAATGGAAAGCCCGGAGTGTGATGGACATAGGAGGTAGGGACAGATGATGTTGCATGACGGGCAGTGATGGTGAAGGAACCAAGAAGGCACGAAATTCAGGAGGAAGGTCGTTCCAGAGACGAGGTGCGGCGTTTGATATTGTGCGGTTGGAGAACTTGAGATGAGCGCCAATTAGCGCTACGCATGCGCTACCATTGACACATGTGATAAGGCTTCACGCGCTAAATTTTGTATGGGTTTGGCCGCAGGAGTAAAAGTTTTGTTTGTTTTTGACCGAAGTTTCGGCCGCAGAAGATGACTGATCCATTTTTAAATTATGATTGATGATGCAGGCCTACGTACAGCGGAGAGCGGTAGCGTTAGCCTACCATAGGCCTATTCTCGTCATTTCATAAAAGAAACTAAAATTTATCCCGTTTGTGTACGTACCAATATATGTTGTTGTTGATGCTGATACAAGAGGCGGATAATGAAGCTATAGGATTCGCATGATCGTTCAGCAGTCCTTTGTGACTCCCTTAAAAAAGAAGTAGAACCGTCACGTAGTCATAATAATCCACAATGTTATTTATCAATTGTCTGTTGCTAATCCGTTGCAACGCTCTACAACATTGCGGCGAAATCGTCCGTGGGCAGTGAGGCGAAAGTGATGCAACTGTGCCTGATGGTGGTTGATGCAGGCTTTACGGACCGCTGATGCTGCTGCTATCATCTTCTGATTCGGTTCATTCAGCTGCTGGCAGTAGGCTACTAGGCTCGCTTCTACTGATTGCGTCGTTTCCAATTATCAGCTGACGGCCAGTCTCGAAAGACCCATTCGATGAGAATAGGCCTACTCGTCTTGTCCTATAGTACACTCTGTCTCCAACCGGTCCTAACCCTCACCGCAAAATCTCCTTGCGGACTTAGGCAATAAACAAAATGCAACAACGACTTTCGTCACGCGATCTTTTTAGACGCCATCTCTCTATTGGTCTACGTCTTGCAATAAATTTCAGAGTCAACTGCCATTTTAGATCCACAGAACGCGCAGACCATCTTACATCAGAGCTCGAAATGTAACTCATGCGTGCGTTAAATGGTGGAACATATCATACTGAAAACATAGACAATGTAGCGTTGGACCAACTGAACGCACGTTAGGCCTATATTCGGCGGAGTGCTAAAACATTGCATAGGTCTATACCATATTCTGCACACAATACACTACGACACCAGAGACGCAACTATTCAAGTTAGACAGATTCTTAACATTTATGTCATCGGAGAACATACTGCTACGCAGTTTATAGATGTTCCTTAGCGATTAATTATGTGCGGTTGCTACCGCTATTTGAACATGTATTGAACAAACTGAGTAGGTCAGCGACTCAGCGTAGGCCTACGGCTAAACGCGTCTTGACCTACTCAGGTTATTTACTACAGATCTAGTATGAATTTTTAACTAAGTTGACACCCCTCGGACATATGCACTATAATATAGTATGTGTATAGTATATATATATTATCCCATTAATGCATAGCGTACTTTTTAAGGACACCACACTTCTCACAATATTAGAATGGAATTTACCTGTGCCCTGTAACGCATAGCGTCCTTTTTAAAGTACACTTTTATTTTTCATTTCTTTTCACTTTTTTAGCTTTTGATCTCTTATTTTTTAGTCTGAAGACATATGATAACAAAAAGCACCGTGGAAAAATTCATGCATTAATGGGTTATATATAGGCCTACTATATAGCAGATGCCGGCATCTATGTAATGTAGCTTACCTCACGAGTTGGCTCGCTTCAAGTATAGACCAGATCAAATATCTGATAGCAGCAATCATTGCCAATCAATTCGCCTTTTTCCACAGTGAAAGCCATGTCCTTATTTTGTTAGATTATATAATGAAATATGCTACAAGTGCTTTCTTACTCGTGCAATTACTTACTCACTGAAATAAACAGTGTAACACAAATGTCGGTGCTATTTCATAGTTTAACCAACCGCTGCGTAGCCACAGATTTTGAGATGATTGCATCTTTCTTTCGCATATAGAATTTATGCCGCTATTTCATCGGCTTTTGGTATTGGACGAAGTTTCATTAGTCCACAATCGACATAACTTGCTGCCTTCTTCAAAGAACTGGTTTGTCAAGCGACGATATCATTCGCAAATCGCAACTTATAATACAAATTATACAATGTATTTAAGCAATCATCATGCGTTCATGTTCTTGCGGATGGATCCCTATCATTTTGCTCAGAAGTGCACACACACACACACGCCTCGACTGCGCAGTTGCAGTTGTACTGCAGAGGAATTGTGCGCGAAGGATCTGTTCAAGGTCCCTACACAGTGACTCCCCGGTCAAGGGTTGAACCCGCTCGCTCAGCGCACACTGAACGTTACGGGCGAACCGCTCTAACCGATCGGCCACTGTGCCAATTATTTACGCATAATCAGACTGCTAATAGCTTATTAAAACTGTATTTCTATAGAAACTCTAATTATGCATGAACATGTTACTCTCAGCAGTGGCTTAGGTAAGATAAATAATCCGCCTCCCAATTCTCGTTCTAAACGTCACTAGTCTTAACAGCTACCACTCTAAAACTTGACCTTGACCTCCTCGAAATACCCGTTGGAAAGCCTTTTGATTCGACGCTGTGTTCGCGAATAACTGACGGTCTGCAATTGGCTTTCGAGTGACGCTTTAGAGGTTTGGAGAATGCGACCAGCATTACTCTTATCACACAATGGTGTATATTGTTAACTAACGAAACTCTTTCTCCTACAATTCCATAAGAACTTTGTTATGTTTGTGCATTCTACAGTGTCACAATGCGTGGGTTTGTTTGCAGTAACTGACTTCATAACGGTTGATGTGAAAAAAAGCCAATCCCAGCAATTAATGGTGCCTGCATCACCTACAGCTATGGCACACAGACATCATGTACGCGTCGAATGCAATATCGTCAGGCATCTTGCAAAATTTCACAGCCTTGACTGCGAAAATGTAAAGCAATATAAAGCTCGTTAACTGCGAAAAAAGCGACGAGTTAAATATAGGACCTATAAAATACTTTTTGAGGTGTTAAACTTTGAATGCGACGAATCACAAGGACATCTTTCTACACCGCCGCTGTGCTGAGTTTAGCGAACTGAAACTTACCTGAAAGTCAGCCAAGCAATCTACAAGACCCACCAGAAATCAGCAGGATAGACCTACTCATGCAATCTGTAAGATCCACAAACAACCTACGGCTTAAAAATTAAAATTTAATTTCATTATGGATAAATACATAAATTTTAATACTAGAAATGGAGAGAGAAGAGAGCAACCTATGTGCCATTTTTTACGTCCAATCACGGCAGTCTTTCCATTTACCGCTGCGTGAACAAATATATAAATATTGCATGCAGGTTCAAACCTTCAGAACTAATAGGTTGCCGCCGTCTTTTTCCTTATAATTTTGGCACGCAGTGATCCATATACATTTTATAATCTGGTTAACTTTTAGATTAGTTTTGCATGAGGAAGCGTACATCACACAAAGCTTTACCTCGAATTGCTTACCCACATTTGATACTGGCGCCATCTATGGCAGCCATCTTTTTAGAGTCCCCATTTCGAGGACACAGTCGAGGCTAATTAGAGAAACTAGCAAGTAAACTATTTAAATACTGAAAATTACATGACATTATTATGTAGAATTTGTTTTATTTATGTTAAATTAAAATTTAATATTATTTTTTATGAAATTATACTTTTTAAAAAACTATCAACGTCTTTAGTAGGGCCAAAAATTTGTAAAATTTTCTGTTAATTTTTCTTTGTACCACATTCCTCTATAAAATAGTTCTGTTAGGGGCCTACTAACCACTAAAAAAATATTCAAATTAATCTCAATGTTTAAAAGGCTCCATCTGACTATAAATTAACTCTAGCGTCTGAAAATCAATCTTGCAATTCTTCAATTCAGCATTTGTTTGTGAATTTGCCTTGATTTGCAAAGTAGTAACTCGATTTTGATGCAGTGAGCTTCATTTCATACAGAATACAACCCTCCACTGCCCAGCTAAATCATAGAGCAATCAAATAATGGTTGCTAAGGACTTTGATGATGCAAATATTAGGGATTTTTTTTCGATTTTCTCCGTTGTCATGCATGCATATACTAGTGACAGAGTCAAACGAATATGACTTAAGCTGTAAAAAGCAAATTTTATTCTGCAAAAAGTATTTGGAAGCAGATGCATTGTAGAATATGACAGAATGAAATGGTCAGAAACAGACATATGACACATTATGACCCTCTGTGTCAATTTATTTTTTACAGGCAATTGGTCCGTGGCCATAGTTCTTCAGATATCTATATTAATACAAATCTAAATCTGGCTTTGAAGGTCGAAGACTTCTTCGTTGAGACAGATACCGCATCGCACCATCATCATTCGTGTAGATGTTCGCATCTATAGTTCAACATAATTAAGCACAAATAAACGCCTGAACATACATGTAGCTACATATCTAGAATTTTGTTAGAGCCGTCCGTATAAAGGTGAAGTTATAAATAACTGTGATATTCAATCAACAATGAAAGTATAGCTATCAAAGTCTCTATGGATATTCAATTATACACGTAGGCTGCAACAACAGCAACAACCATTAAACAATGAAAACAGCCCCCAAGAAAACATTATTATTCTGCGCATGTTATCGTTGTTCAACATCTGCGTCATCTTGGCGCATTATTTTGTCTAAATGCAGAACATGATGTCATCTGTCAACTATGGATGAGGATGTGAGGATGTGAGCGACCATCCAGAAGAACGTATACGCGCACTGCAGCTGAGGTGGACCACCGTGAGCGTTGCCTATTGTTGCATCGCAAACGACAATTAGTGCTTGCTTGGCATGTTCAAACGATTTATGCGCCGCTAGATAGCCGACAGATAAACATTGGCATTTGCGACCGGTGGAATTAAACGAAAGATGCTTTGTTCGTTCTGGTACGTTTTCAACCCTAGCTATCTTTCACTCGACTTAGGCTATAGTGTCTAGATCTTTGCTCATCTGTACCGAAAAGAGCAGGAATGGCTAAAAGAGGTCCAAAAGTGGAAGATATTATGGAAGCCAATTAGGACGAGGTTACTGACGCAATAATGGGCTGACTAATAACCGAACCCACGCCGTTGGTGGAAGCCATATAGTTTAGAAAATTACAGCAACTATTAACACAAATATGGCAGCTTACGTAAACGAAGCTGTTACGAAGACCACCAGTGAACAACTAACCAAATTCACTGCCGATCAAAAACGATCATCCTGGCCCTGAAGCACGCAAACTCGAATCTCTATGTCCGAGTTGAGGAACTCCGTAACCGACAACGGCTTTCGTACCTGGTCATTCAGGATCTAAAGAAACTCGTCCAGTTTTCTTATTCACTGGAGCAAAATTCACTCAACCATCACCTTCGCATGCAACCCACTGTCAAGAGTTTCTGGATCCACGCGATACCTCACCTGGGTAACCGATTACGTGGAGGGACGTATCCTTCTCCTATAGAGTAGAATACCGACGAAATGAAAAGCTGTCTCTCGTGGTCGGGTTCGCTACCAGAGATGTAAGAAATGTTGTTCTATCTATCTTCCAAGTAAGAAGAAGAGGCTCAGAGAGAACAAAGCTTCAAATACCTCTGGAATCAATAATTATCTCTGAGCACCTCAATCGATCTCACTCTCAAATCTACGTAAAAACTGGGCAGTTGGTTGGATTTGGCAACCTACGTTCTATATGGATGGACATCAGCTGGAAAGGTTCACGCCGCAAAATCACGGAGCAGACGTACTCTGACGTACTCGGTGGCCTAAACGACCAGGTTAAAAATCAACTAAACGAATCATACAGCCTGCGTTTTCTTTATCGCCCTCTCATAAACGATCGTCTCTGTTCTTCGGCCCCCAGTTTTCGTTCTCACTTTCCTCTCCTCCTTCACTTCTACTCCTCCTCCTTCTCCTCCTCCTCATTCAACTGAGCGCGAATTGGCCTTGATCTTGATGTATCTTTTCTACTCTATATAATAATAATAATTATTATTATTAGACGGACAACTTTTAGAGCGCCGTAACAGAGCCATGCAGCTAAGGGGGGCTTTAACAATGTGCATATTTCCATTCGGAGGTCTATATCTGCACAATGCCTCGAAATCCAAAGATTATCAATGATTATATGCCAGTTCGCTCGACTTAGTTGACTTTATCGCTATTTGTCTGTTCTTAGTTAACTTTCCAGTTCTTCTTTCTTGTCATTTGCGATTTGTTTTCACTTTTTAGTTTTTAAATATTGACTTTGAACCTGGAATCTAATGACCCAATTCTATCATCTAACTTCATTTGCCAATCGCTGTCTTTAAACCAGGCCCAGGATATTTGTAATAATTATTGCTCAGGATAGTCTACCGTAAGGTGAATGGGCAAATGTAGTGTGCAGCTGGCTCTGATACGTGAAAAAGTGGCAGAGAAGAAGGCAATATCAGTTGCATCTCCATTCAATACGTGTACATTGTATGTCCCGCATGTTCGATGGATAGATAAACCGTCGGTATGAAATCGGGAGCGAAATGTTTACTTTCTACGTTCATCTTCCTCAGTAGGCTACATATCACTGACCTGACGCCTTGCTGCCCGTCTTGTGATCGTCAAGGACGGGCGCCCATTTGACAATCACTGGTTGGAAAGTGCCATCAACGACGTCGTCGCTGCCTTCACCTTTTTTGGTCACCATCCTTCGATCGTAGGGTAAGGAGCGCAAAGGTAGGAGACATTTTTCGAACGGAGGATAACAGCGGTCATAAGAAAGTGGATCGGTCGGCGGAAACCTCTTGACAGATGACGACCGAGATCTCCTACACAAGAACATATACATTCATTCATTTATTCTGGGCATTTATATAGCGCCCCTTCAAAATCCTACTCAGAAGCGCATAAACACCGCCGTGACTGACCAGTGTTCACACGCCAGAGGCGCCAACATCGAGCTGGCTGTACTTGACATTCTTTCTGGTGGTTGCCACCTCCGCTGCCGGCCCCGCCGAAGATGACGTCGCTTGGAGATATGATGGAGCCACGGTGTCAATCACCGTCGCATCCCAGATCACGTTCCGTCCTCTTCGCAATGGAATTAGCGTATAATATAATTATAAAGACTATCAGGGCGTTTTCCGTCCGTTCTGGATAGTCCCGGAGGTTCCTTGATGTTCGGGAAACCAAAGCGTGCGAGGCTGCGACTGATTACATATGCGTATCCCAAGACAGAGTCCCATCGCAATTCTGGCACTTCGTCGTCTAGCCGAAGTCCACATGAAGTCACTGGGAGGGCAAAGAGCCAGTCTCCGGCAATTACCTCGGCGGTTACCTCATCTTTATTGTTGTTCTAAAAGCATCGCACCAAAAGTCAGCAGCGTCTGCCATGTGGTCGGATTTTCGACATCGTTAAGTATTTTGCTGATGATGGTGGTGAGAAGTCTTCTGGTTTGTGATCTGGCGGCTTTGGGTATATGTGTTTCATCATTCTGTTTGGTAGTGTTGGATGGGAGATTCTGCACGCTTGAGACGCGATGATGTTCTCATATAGATCGTCCGTCCGATGTGATCGGTTGGTCAGTCTCCGGCGGACAGCAGTAGTCCACATCTTGGTTGTCATTCTGGCTGTAGTTCGTCGTTAGGGGAGGCTTATGTGAACCCGGACACGGTTGATTTCGAGGGCCGTGTAGATGGACCCTTCCGTCTCTATTATGCAACTGTCTCTCAACTCTACACACGCTGCAGACACTTTTCACCTTTTGTGACGTTCGTAGATGTATTGTGATATCCATTCGACAACAGAATCACTCAGTTTTTATGTTTATCCGGAAATGAATATTTGAAAATGAATAGTGGGTTGAGATAAGTATTATTATTATTATTATTATTGCTATTATTACTCTCATAGTAGTAGTAGTAGTAGACTACTAGTAGTAGTAGGGGTAGGAGTAGTAGGAGAAGTAGTAGTAGTAGTAGTAATAGTAGTAGTAGTAGTAGTAATAGTAGTAGTAGTAGTAGTAGTAGTAGTAGTAGTAGTAGTAGTAGTAGTAGTAGTATCTTAATTATCCTAAGAACTTTTTTCTCTGGGGTTAGCTGTCCTGTGCAAATGTGCCTCGGAATGCGACAGCGTTTAATCGTTGCGTGCAAATCGAAAGGCGATGGTAAAGGTGTCTGGTCTCGAGTGGGTCCTCTGACACAGCTGTCAATCGCCGGCCTAACTCAGTTATTATTATTATTATTACAATTATTATTATTATTATTATTATTATTATTATTATTATTATTATTATTATTATTACTGCTGTTATTATTATTATTATTGTGACGTGCGCTAGGCCTACTACGGTTGTTGTTATTCTTAGTTGTGGTTCCCTAGCCGCACGCACACGGGGACTGCCTGTTCCGAGAACCTTCTCTCCAAGATAGAGTCGAGTTCGGGTCCGGCTCCCGCTTTTTGGCAAAGAGTCTTACCGATAATGTCTGACGCAAACTTAACCTTCAGTAGCGCCATCTATCGAAGATACCACAGAGTTTCTCATCTTGTATTGAATAAAATGGCAGAGTTCGTGAGTAATAGTACGCCTATTCTAACCCACCGCGACTATATTCTTACGTCTACGTAAAATCCTACACAGGCGCTACCTAATCGCAACTTCCCTAACGCTACGTAAAAGAACGTGTCCGCAAACGCTGGTAGTTCGCCCTATCGTCACTGTCTCTAACTATAGGTAAAGAAGTTATCGCCGTCTCTTGACTTATCGCCAAGGAAACGATCGTCAAGCTCCCTCTCGGCTCCCTCTTGCGATGCTCTGGTGCGAGCTCAAGATCAACTTGCAAGGTACTTTCCGGCGACGACGTCCCTCTCCTTGCAATCTGCTCGCCTTATATAGGTCCTCCGCACTCTCTGCATATAGGTCTGTGCAACGCTTATTGGTCTATACAACCTCCTCCTTGGTCTATCCCATTCCCTTTATAGTCTATGCACTCACCTTATTGGTCTATACAATCTGCTTCTTGGTCCATGCCATCCCCTTTATAGTCTATGCACTCTCCTTCTTAGTCGATGCACTGTCTTCATAATCCATGCAATTTCTACAGGCTTGAAAAAAGCGCAACACAAATGAAGAAATTCGCCACATTGGCACAAAATTAGACAAATGTGTCAGTCGATACTTACCAGTAAAAGTCTGGTGGTAGCGCGATGCAGCTGCAGCAGATTAAGCCGATCGTAAACGTAACTCGGTGCAAACCACGTGTGAAAGACGTCATAGTTTCTGACGCTTTTGATGACTGGTGAGCGACGACAAGTCCAGTGCTTCGATATCTTGCACCCAACAAAAGATAAAATATCGATCGTTTACTAGAAATGTAGTGGTCGAAGCAGCGTTTGCGTCTCACGGAATAATTATAGGCCTAATATCTTCGTTGCATTCTAATTTTCTCAGTGTAACGACTGCGGTGGAAACAAGCGGAACAGAAAACTCGAACTCCAAATGTCTGGATGGCAACTCGATCGCATTCGTTCTTCGTAGGAAAGTCCCCACAATTGTTGATCGCGTCAGTTCAGTGCACTACGATATGGACAACCGGTATCTTTGCTTGTGGGCGCTTTGCCGAAACATAATTAACAAACCTGCACTCGTCAAAATTTCACTCATTCATAGCTGGGCGTAACATAATCTGGACGCTTACCCAGCCTACTTGCATGGTCAGTGTGGAGGTGATAATTTCAGGTAGGCTAGACAAGACGAACATAGCACCGCATGACAACAGTTTGCTAAGCTAGCCTAAATGCTTGCATGCCGTTGACCATAAAGGAATTACAGTGAGGCCGGTCCTTTGCTATTTACACCGTGTCTCAAAATAAACTGTGCAAAATTGTTTCTGTCAGAACTTTGTCAAATTTCCACAAATTTTTAAATTTTATGCTATATATAAATTATCCACCTCACCTGACTCATGTCGCCGCACTACCTTGCTAAACACAGATGTACTGATGTCTTATATAACGCCTACATTTTATTGCTTGCAACAAACTATCTAACGACTGAACTAACACGCAGTAAAGTAAAATATGGTTTACTTAGCAGAGTTATTAATTGTTATGACAGATCTGCTTAAAAGTGCTACAATTGGTGCTCGAAATATGTAGCGCCAACACGGACACAAGCGCTTAGACGGCGACACCACAAGCCGATAGCAGCATCAACCAACAATCGACTGGTCAAAGCGCGCCCATTCGTTGATGAGATGCGTTTTGAGTTCGTCGACGTTGGCTATTCTGAGGGTAGACTATTTAAAATTAGAAATTTTATAAATAACATATGACGACCTCCAACGAATTGATTAGCAAAATCTGAGTACTCCAATTGGTAAAATTTAAGATTTATATGAAAAAATTGGCGCATCTGTGTTTAACAAGGTAGCGCTGTGATATGTGTCAGGTGAGGTGAAAAATGCACATATAACAAGAAATTTCTGCCATTTTGCCATCTACCAACCAAAAGTTATTAAAGGTGGTGGAAATTTGACAAAGTTCTGACAGAAATAATCACGCACAGTTTATTTTGAGATACGATGTATAAGGACAATGTTCTTATATAAAACTAGTGTCGCGCCAAGAGCTTTAGTAGGTTATCTCTTGACTGAATAATAATTTTATGTCCTGAACATAATTGTTACGATGACAAATTATGATCCCTCGAAAGAATGTAGGCCTACATAGTGTTCTGTATTGTTTCGCAACGGTTGTTTTACGCCTCTTGAAATCTCTCAGACACGCTACATTAGTGGTTATTCATACAGAGGCTACATGCATTTTACCGAGAAAGCACGCTTAACTAAACGCTCCAATCTTTGATATAAGATCCCACGTAGGCCTACTACGCATGTAATACGCCCTGTCGGTCGATTGAACGATTGCTGCGTCATTTTGATGAATATTTTCATCTGTAGGCAGAATTTGATAAGTAACTTTTAACATGGAGTTTTGTAGCGCTAGATTTGCACACCGGAAATATTCGTAGATTTTGCCATTAATTGTGTGCGTTTAAGAGGCATTTTGTTCGCAAATTGCCCTGGTCGTGTGACTGCATCATGCCCAGGGCGGCTGAAGCGGTCATTGGAGTGACCTCGACAGATCGTCACGGGTGGTTATTAAACCTACTCCCCAACACATGACAGATGCTTTCTCTACATCATCCGTGCGTTTAGACGAATATCCGGACGTGCGTAATCTTTCAGCAGTGAGGGACTACTCGACGACAACGTACCGTGTCTGCGATCGGCGTTGGCAGATGTCTCGCTCTACCCATTGACGCAACATATCCCAGCGACTCTGAACATCCATTCCACCTGTCAGCTGTTTACGGAAATCCCTTGGTTGGTTCCACGCTTATGCGTGAGACCACCACTGGTAACTCTTTTCACCTTACTATGCATAGTTTTACGAACAGGTGCATTTTATTCGTTCGCAATGACATCTGACATCATATACATGTAGGCCAGCGCAGAAAGCGCCTCTGTGTAGCTATTTTGCATTAGCGCTATGTAAATATTTGATTACAATGCAACTGAAATGTCACTTAGACTTTGGATGGTGCTTCGTAATGGCCGAGAAAAGCGGAACTTTAGACGGTTCTGTGTTTATAGTCCGAAGGTTCAATAGTCCGAAGGTTGCATGGTGTCCGGTCGGTAGATGATAAGATTGCAGTTTTAAACATAGCTGGATTGATGAAATGAACTATGTTTGGCCAGAAGCTGGTTTGGATCATTCTTTTCGTTCATCCAGCCTCCAGGCATTTAGGCATAATTTTTTCATATCAATCCAGCTCCCAGTTTTACACATTCTTTTCATCAATTAATCCAGATTCTATAGTTAAATTAATGTATTAGTATTCGGATTATCGAACCTTCGGACTATCGAGCGGACACCGTTTATACAAACCAGCGAATGAAACCTTCGAAGTATTTCTATCAGAAATATTCACATGATGCACAATTGAATCGGTGTTTGAGCATAACTGCTTACAATACAAGATTTGACCATAAAATAGAATTTGAGCAATAAAGTCGACGTCTGACTAATTTAACTGAATATAGCTCTGTGATATTCAGTATTACCGCCTGTTGAGCTGTGAAACCAAGTCAGCAGAGGGACAGACGCAGTCGTACAACGGACTTTCTCGATCGTCTGAACGGCCTTTTAAAGCAGACGTCTTCCCTTTCATGCATATGTCCGCTGATCTCGACAATCACAAGCATGTGTCTCAGCCGATGTAGTCGTGTAGGCGAAACCAGGCTTCTGCGCTGGCGAGTATTCTGAAGTGGGCATTTGCAAACGCAGTTCTTTTCTGTCAGTTGACTTATTCGGGGTGTGGCCTGTGGTCTTACTGCTGATCAGTGAACTGTAAGTCTAATGGTTGTCTCCGACTTGGGCTTCTGCTGCGGCCTATAATGTCCTTCCCGCGGCGGCGTTGCTTAAGACGTACGCTGTTTAATAATTCAGCCGCACGTCCAGCTATTTTCGTAGGGAATGATTGACAACGTAATGACATGACCGAATCTTTTATGTATTTCGTTTTCGTTGGGTTTCTTTCTCGTTCGAAGTCGATGCCAAGTGTTGTAACACAGTAACAAAAAAGATCGACTCCAATATAGAAGGAAATTGCCGCTGTCCGATTAGATTTTCAGACTGATCGGTAAATGTCAACTGAGCTGTAACGAACCAAACAGTAGCAACAGATGCAATGCTGAGCGCAGTGAAAATTTCTGCGAATATAGGCTTTGTGCTTTTATCAAGAGTTGTACCAGCAGAGGTACATGCAGAGTCATCACACCTTTAACAGATCCCTTCAAAGTGTTTAGGAAATGACATTCGCTTCTACGTAACATAGCATACATTTTGCGATGCTATCGCATTTCTAAGATAAATTACTTTGATCGAAGCGCTTGACACGTGTTAGGTCTATTTTGTATTCTACATGTAGGCCAATCTTCTATACGCCTGATGCTCTAAGTATCACGTGGGCGTTCAGCGTTTGTGGGTATCGGGAAGTTTAACGATCCTTTGAATTTTAGTGAATTATTATATCAAATTTCCACATTATTATTAGTCCTATATCAAATTCACACATTACCTCCCTTGGCGTGCCAAAATATGATGAGTTTAAGCCATCATAGGGTGTGTAACCTTTTGTAGGCTTTACCGATCGTTAATAGTCTACATCAAATTTTAGAGATAGAGAAAGTTAGCAGCCATGCCAGAAGAGCGTTGCGGCGAACAAGAGATTGCCACATTTTTCAGGCCTAAAATTAAAACAGTTGCCGATGTATCGAAAGGCGTAACACTGAAATCAAGATGGGAAATTCAATGAGGTGTTTAGAGATCGTTGTTGAAATTGGAATTGGCTCAAAACTAGTATTTAATAATTAAGTCATGAATTTCTTTTTGTATCATCATAAAATTTTATTTCTGAAAACATCGCCGTATAATTCCTAAAATTCGGCGCCCCTAAAATTTGGCGCCCTAGGCGGCTTCTTATGTCGCCTATGCCAGGAGCCGACCCTGATAAACATGGCGCAAAAGAGAATTTAGACATTATTGCTATTAATACATATATTTCATTCGATAGGTGCGAAACTAATTGCGAAACTATATTAACTAGCGTCCTCTTGCAATTAATAAAACACAAACTTGTAACCGACAAGATAATCTGCGCTGTTTTTTTATATATTTTTATTTTCATCTAAACTAGATTCAACTTACCGACTAAATATGTTTACAATAACTTTGGTTATAAATAAAAAAATATTAATTTCTTTTGTGATTTTTTACTTTTGTACATTTATTAGATTAAATTGGCTGCGTTTAGTAGCGGAAGTATCCGGGAAGTAGGACTGCCCCGCAGTGCCAAGTGCCTACAGTCTATATCCATGTTGTTTAATATTTCAGTTTTGTGGGAATGAAAGTATGAAACCGTTCTGCATCAGTAGTCTGTATGACCAGTTACCAATTATCAGTCTATTCTAATTACTATACTTACTATAGTCCCATCATGATTAAATTATATTATTTCATTTCTATATGTAGAGAGAACGAATAACATTTTGACCGTTTCATTTTAATTTTGCGTGAATTTTATAATTTTCTATCTAACTTTATTGTGAGGCTTGCTTTTTTATTTGCTCATAAATGGTTTATTTCTTAATTATACTATCTTATTCTATTTTCTTTTTTTAATCAAATGATAACGCATTTTAATTAGTCAAAAAGTTTTAATTTTGATAGTGCATGCTGATGCAGTTACTAACTGTATAATGAATTGAATACCGAATAGAATAACCATAATGTATATAATGAAAACACTCAAACAGGCGTCTTATTCTTGAGGTAGAAGTTCTTCTCATCCGTGAAGAACACACGCTTCGTCTCTCAAACATTCTGCTGGTAAAGCAGTGCCGTGAAGCTTAACGCTTCACGGCACTGCTTTACCAGCCGAATGTCTCGGTGATGGTAAAGTGCCCAGGGACACAACGGAGAGCTATGTTTATTTACCAATTTGATCGACTGCTCGCTAAATCACGTCAAAGTAATGTTCATATACGCTGGTTCCTCATTTCTCTTCTCAATAATAATGATAATTCTGAAGTTTGCTTTACAATAATAACTTGAGAAATGACTTCATAAAATCGTTTTGTCACTTTTTTCTGCGTTGAATGTTTCTTGACCATCAAAAAACCGTGGTTGCACTCATTAAAAGTGACATAACTTTTGTTCTGTTTGAATGTTTCATAAAAATTTGGCCATTATATGGAAGTATGAATTATTGGTGCGCCTGTAAAAATTCATTTACTAATCTTTACTTTTTGTCGAAATATCTGCAAAAAACCCGAAGGGGTTACTTTTTAATGGCCTACCCTGTATATATATATAGCATAAGAGATTGTGTTGTGCAGATGATCGAGAGACGTTCACAATTTTCTGGTAACTTCTAAACATGGGCCTATTTGAACTGAACACTTTTGAATGTTTTGCTTTGTACGTAAAAGTAATCTATATTTTCTGTCACACGGTGCATTTCTAAGCTTAATATTTCAAAAATTTATTCAAGAAATTCTGTTATAACTAAGCGTAGGCCTATATCCATTAAAGTATATCAAGTAATTCACCTTTATGCCAGTCATGCCGTATACAAAACGGCTAGAGTTCTGTATGTATAGGCCTAAGGCAGCATGTATAGTCAATGGCTTTAGCAGGTCTGTGAATAATTTGTACCATAATATCGGCTTTAGGCCGATATTACGGTACAAATAGTTGACGCAGTTCCAGCTATCTATCTATATAATGACCTAAGTCACGTACTTTGTCCGTCATATCTGATGCGCGTGATTGGACAGAAGTTGAATCTAAGACACGTGATTGGACAGAAGTTGACCGAAATATTAGAAGTTGACCTACATATTTGCCGTGCAAAAGCCCGTGATTGGACAGAAGTTGACCTAAATAATTATGTGGAGTGCAAAAAGAAGGCTAACTGTAAACACACGTTCGATTCGCGTTTCAAACAAATTTTATTCGCGTCTATGTAAGTATATATGCAGTTATTAAAGTTAAATACATCGCGTAATGTAAGTATATTTGCAATTATTAAAACTAAAGGAAAACTTAATGGGTAATTTGTATTTTTTGCGTATTTTAGTATTGACCGCTGAGAACTTGCTGTTTAGGTTAGGCCTACACAGTTCGTCGACCGTTTCGTTTAATTGATGTGTAGAACTATTTCAGCTCTGCGTCAAGATGTCTTAACCACTACTATAGCAACGTCAAAATCAAGTATGACCCGTGATTATTCACCGGTTAACACCTAGAACCTAGTGCCAGTTGCAGCTGAATCGTCAGCTAAAATATTATCCGACCCGTGATTCTACAAGTGTTAACACTTAACAGCTAGTAGGCCTATCATAATAATTGACTATTACGCGTTCCCCTGGAAAGGTGGCACAGTGACCTGCAGGGGCGCAACAAGAACATTTTTCTAGGGGGTGCTCATATTGCAAACGCCGACGGCATGAAGCAGTGCAAAAAAGCACCCCTAGCCTCTTCAAAACAGGAAACTCATCGGATGTGGATCAGTTTCAGTTTTGTTGGTCAACTTTTATATCCACTGGTGCTCAAGATTTGTGGACTCCTCCTTCCTTGTCACGCGTCGTCACAATAGTCATAATCTCCCTCCAATATGACGTCACATTGCTCGTCATCCCAGAAGAAAAAAACATGTCCAGAATTTTATGTGCAAATTTTCTTCTTATTGTCAAAAAAGGAAAATTATAACTATAAAGATACTTAAAACTATATATTAGAACGAAGGAAAGTATAATTTTTCACTCATTATGCATTCCACAAGATGAAAAGCTCTGGTAGAATCATTATATTTATAAAAAAATATGTTTAATAACATTAACTTGAAACGATCCAAAACTTTATGCTTCTTCATTCTCTCATGGAGAAGCAAAATGCTCCTTCGTGGAATATATAGGGGAGCATATCGTGGATTTTGTCATCCTGTTCAATGGATATTCCATTAAGATCCAGCTCTTCTTCGTCTATCCAATCTACACTCTCCATTTTCTTCCATTGCGATTGCAACCAATAGTTCATATTGCCGACGTGCAATGACTCTTTGTGGCCTGAAGCGCTTTGACGGAGTACCGGTAATTGATTCCTGCCCGTGTGTTATAGAATGTGTGCATCACGTACCACAACCCCAAAAATGACATAAAGCGTAAAAGTGAACAATCTAAAAAGTAAGAATGCAATGATCATAATTAATGTTAAATTGTGGCTACAATTAATGCTAATTATGTAAAACTTGTTTAATCGAGTGAAGGTTTTAAATAAAGTTATGCATCTTGATGTTTGTTTTGTATGTTGTCAATCTTTGCCATGCAATCAGCCATGCAATCAGCCATGCAATCAGCCATGCAATCAGCCATGCAATCAGCCAACTGGTTGATTGAACGCCCAGAAACCACCACGTGGAGGTGTTGACAAAGGTCTCCGCAGTCCATTCACTTCAGCTCCCAAGCAGTAAGATTTCGTCGCCAGTTTGGTTTACCATTAGGACTTCCAATATTATAAAATTTGAATCGTTTGCTTTTACTTTTGGATGGAAACGCAAGACAAACATTCCCGTTGGTGTGAAATGTGAAGAGTCACAACTCAGGGACTTGAGAATATATAAAAAGAGCAGAAATACACAGCTAGGACACAGAGCTTATCGAGCAAAAATTGGGCGAATAAAAGAAGACTGGGTATAATATGTAAAATTAAATTGGAAAGTCAACAAAGCGAGGGAGAGGACAAGACATCAGCGACTTAGAGTGCAAAGGTGATTGATTAGTAACAAGCAAGCGATATATTATGTCAGAGACAGACGGAAAGAGAAAAGTAGCATTAAAAAGATTGACACAGACAAAGAATATAAAGATCGATGATAGACAGGCACTTAGGCATGTATAGACAGACAGAGAGATAGACAGACAGACACACAGGTAGATAGAGATGCAGGCATACATACAGATAGTTAGACAGATATGCAGGCAGACAGATAGGCAGGTGAACAAACAGACATGCATATAATTAAGCAGACAGACAGACAGACAACGATGCATACATACATAGATATATTGAGATACAGGCACAGACAGATATGCATACATACGTACATACATACATAAATGCATGCATACATACATACATACATACATAGAGACCGATAGATATACATATAGGCCTATACATATATAGACAAAGCCAGATACACAGGTAATTAGAAAGACAGACAAATAGAAGAAATACTAGTGTGACGACTAAAGTGGTTATGTTGACAAAGATTCAACAAACATGAAACTGAAAGTAAAACTTTAAAAAACAATAATAAGGGAGATGCACAGAGAGCATTGAGAACGAGAGATGTAGTTAAAATAAGCCAGCGATTGGAATTTCTACAAAGCAGAGATTTATACTCACTTTTGTCATTAAAAAGCGTGAAAAGGCTTAATGATACGTGACGATTTGGTTACCTTCGAGTCATAAGGTGAAAATGGAAAGTAAAACTGCTTGAGAGACTTGCCGTGAATGGACTACCCAAATGCATTTATTTTGATTCTAAGGCCCTACAGAGAAATGTGATGCATTTGGCTATCACATTTCTCAAGCATGGACTTAAAAGGCAGTTGTGTGTTGATCGTAGACCTCAGGTCAACACCGAACTATCTTTGAACTCCATGATGATGATCTCTTAATTTCAGACTAAATAAACCGATTCGTTAGACAGAAGCTGTTCGTAATGACATCGTGTGCTGCATGTAAGGTGGGCAGGTGGCAGCACTTGCCCTTCAAGACTTGGCAGTAGATTTGCATACGGTTGGCCATTCTCTACCGATGTATCTAGGTATCTAAAATGGTAAATTAATGAATTGTTGATGTGTGAGGACAATCAACAGAGACAATGAAAAAAACCACGAATCTTAAACATACGTGCATTCCCAGCAATTCATAAAAAAGGCAGCAATAAAAGAGGACATTAAACAGAAAACAGAGTCGAATTAAGAAATAAAAGAAAATAGAAATTAAGAGATCTAAAGTAAAACTAGGAGTACGACATATTACACCGAAATCGGAGAAAGACAGTATTAAAATATTAAGTTGTTAACAGAATCTAACCCAATGGATTCGCCTTCGAGAGGTTTAGCGCCTTCGAGAGGTTCATATAGGCGCTATAAAAATAGCCTAATGCATACATACATACATACATTCTTTAGCGTCGGTGTCATTCTTATTGTCGGAGACATCGATCCATGGTCACTTAATTCAAGTGAACTCACCATCAAAATTCATTATCCAATGGACGATCCAGCATAACTCCAACAGGCCGTAAACAGAAAGTCAGAATACAGTGGACATGCAAGTTGAAAGTGATAGTCTTACGCCACAACAATGTGTAGATAGGGCCTACAGGAGTAAATAGAGAGAAGAGCGGCATGCAGGTGGCGGCAAAGAAAAGAGAAGAAGGAAACACAATTAATGGCAGCGAGGCGTAACGCATGCTTAGATAATTTAGATAATATTAGGCCTACATAGATAAATTTGGATAATATTATCTTGATCGATACCAGGTCATTAGCATTTTCTATGCAGCTTGAAAAATTAATCAACAACCAATCTATCGGATTCGTCTTAAAGCTTCATAAAACTCAAACTAATCTAGCTGCATCCACGAGAGTCGGTCAACTGGATCGTCTTCATCACTCCTGTCCGGAATTGTGATCCATCGAGTGGCGAGGTTCACTCTCCAGTGCTTCACTGCATCAAAGGTCTCGACGCAAGCAAATGACGTTATTAGACCACACGTACAGCAACCCATACCAATACTATAGGTACTGGACACCAACATCAGTAGGCCTATACATCGCATTCGGTGCACAGCAAGTCAGAGTGTTATAGCTTAACCTATCTATTCTGTACATTAGTTGGTACCAGAGGCGTAACAAGTCGGGGCAGAGGGCAGCGGCCCCAGTTCTAAACCTGGGGCAAAACCTATTTGGTGCTCATTACCCACCAGTGCCCCAAAATCTGTCATATTTTTATGTTTTTCCTATCGCTTTATATATTTAATGATTAGGGTATTGCGGGTGAATAAATCTCCAACGGTTTAAAGTTTCGTTTTACAATTTGCTCTTGCTTATAACGGGCATAAAAAACTGTCATTTGCATAACGGAAAAAACTGCCATTTGCATAACAGAAGAAAGATCGAGCGTGCACGAGACCTATGTAGAACTACAGAGCGACACAGTCTTTCATCAGTCTACATCACCAACAGAGCAACTCAACGCAAGTCTTCCATGCTAGGAACTTCTCATTCCAGAGGAGTTGGCTAGGAGGCGTATGTCCTAACAGATATTTTCCAATCAAATTTGAGCCCCGGCAGTTATATGAGCCCCGACTTCAATTTTGTAGACCAACCAGGCAACCACTAAACTACTCTGCATGCAAAGATGAATATTCTATTGTCAGAAATTTTCTGTATTTTGGTTAGGAACCTTATAGATAAAATGAATAACCAAACATACATTATTCTCCTTTGCAAATGACAATATTTTATACCCGTTATAAGCAAGATCAAATTGTAAAATGAAATAGTTTATTAACGAATTGAAGCTGCAATTAAGTATCAGCCAATTATTAAATAAACAATGAGCTTAGGTCTATACAATCAAGCCAAGAAAGATAACCCACTACACTTGACATTTCCAATAGGCCCTATAACTCAACCTTTTGGATGGATCCAGGGTTTAACGACAGCTTATGACAACGAAGGCCGTTGCCATCGACAGAAATTTGCTGGGCATATTACAGCACTACAGCTTGTAGTAAACCTTTTGGAATCATAAGAACTACTTTATAGCGAGGTCGTGCTAGGGAATTTTTGGACGCTATAGAAATCTCGTACTCTAGCTAAACTAATAGTTGAAGGCACCCATCAGCTTTCTGTATGTTATTCATGCTATTTAGAGGTGAACGTATTTTAAAGTATCTCCAAAGTGAATTAGGCTGCTTAATTAAATGGCTGTGTACGCTTGCCGGTATACGCTATATAGGCCTAGAACTATAATCAGTCATATAAATCATCGAGTCTAAACGGCCTGCGAACTATTTCAAGACTTTTCATTTGACATAACTAGCCTAAGCCTATAAGCCAAGCTGATATACCCATTTGAAACATCAGCATAATTAAAAATTCACCTCCTGCGGCCGAGATTCTTCCGTTCAATCATCGTCCTCCTCGTGGCTCCAGCCGAAAGAAGCAAATCGTTTTCCGATGCATTCAGAAGCAAAAATAAAATGGTTTAATGCAAAAAAAATAATTATTGCGCTTAGAACTCGATAACTTAGTCTACTCAAAATCGAACAAAGAATTAATTTGATATAGACCTAAACAATTATCATAAGAAATTAAATAAATAAACTTAAATTCAAAACTATAAAAGCATAGGCTACTTTGATCAACTTATTCAACTGAATTTACATATCAAATTAGATTCAAAGATGAGATATAAAAACCTCATCATTAAAATGTATCTTGTCGCGTAAAAACTCACTGACTATCACTATAATATTATAGCTTATTCAAATAAAACTCAAGCACACATTTTTTAATTATTAAAACTTAAATTTAAAAGCATACAAATTATTTCTTGAGGCCCTACGGAAGCCATAATGGGTGTGATCGAAGAAGGCGTTTCTTCAAAAATTTTAGCCTAGGCCTGCAAATCGTTGCATCGTTCTTTAAATAGCAAATTGCGATCAAAAAAGGTGTTTTATAATAAATTAGGAGTACCTGGTGTACTTCGATGAAGATTCAGTCGAAACATCTGTTGGCACTGCAGAAATAGGAAGAATTTCGATGAATATCTGCAGATTATCAGAAAATTTGTGACATTTTACAAATTTAATGCCAACGTTTCCATGGACGCCCATGCAGCGCAACGCTATTATTTTGTAATGGCGTCAACGCATAGCTGCTTGAAACTTATTTCAAGCAGCTATGCGTGAGACAATACTTAGACGTAATCTATAGGTATGCTGCGTCATTTAACCTTTCGCAAAGTTCAAGCGCTTCTCTGAGTATGTAATTAAGTAAGTATATTCCTTATTTGACCAACTGTTTATTCGCACTTTAGTGCACGACAAATTTGAAAGGCTCAGCATACTAGTAATAGGATATTATCTTGTGGAATAACACGATCATGCGATCGCGGCCGTAGGTGTGTATGTTGGCCGAAGTCTAGAAATTATGAATGCGTGTTTGTTTCAAATACACACGTCGGAACATTTCAGCCATCGAATCTTTAGATTTATATAGCGCCTCTCGCAGAGGAACTATTCAGAGGCGCTGTCAGCACAAAACTGCGGGGGAAAAGAAACGTCTCTTAAAGAGCGAGAATCCGATTCTAGAGAATCCAGTCGTTAGTTTAGTCCTTAAAGATGGAGGAAGGTCATTCCAACTATATGGACCCACAACTGGTGTTGGGCGAGGGCAGTCTTAGTCCTAAGCACGAAACAATCAGGACGATCAACAGAGCGCAAAGAACGAGATGAAGTTGCAGATAACAGACTTCGCAAATAGTTAGAGAGATATCTCGGGGCGCAGCCTAGCTGGGCTCTGGAAACTATAAACAGGATCTTGCAGTGGATACGTGCTTTTACAGAAAATAATCCAGTGCAAGACTTCATGCATACAGCGATGTGTACAAAGCGAGGGAGTCGGACTATGAGCATACATGTAGCTGAAGCATTTAAGACCGATTGAAGGGGAGAAAGACACTGTTTCGGTAGGACCATTACCCATTAGAAGTGAGTTGCAGTAGTCTAGGCGGGAACAGCCAAACTGATGAACCATATATGGTGGTAGCGACAGAGGAAGAGACCGATCGTCTGATGGCACAGAGTCGCCTCAGTTAAAAGTATATCAGAAGCGAACATATAAGATGCAGGCACGCAGACATACAGCCAGACGTATATAGGCCCCCACATCACTTACTTAATTACATACTCAGAGAAGCGCTTGAACTTTGCGAAAGGTCAGTTAAATGACGCAGTGTACCTATAGATTACGTCTACGTATTGTCTCACGCATGGCTGCTTGAAATAAGGGTGGCACTTGGAAAAACAGCAGAGCACACGCACAAATTTCGCGTTTCGTGCACTTTATCTCGATCTTCGTTGTGAAACTTCAAAGTAATCTGTGCATGGCTCTTACTGTAGGTGTGGCTTTCGCTTGACAAACTCTTTTCGCTTTCTAAATAGACTAAATATAAAACTTATTCCTTAACATTTTAACTGAAATTAAAATGAGAAAGGAGAAAACATAATCATTTTTTAAAATAGGTACAATTTTGTAGGTGTAGGCTACATGTACGTTTGGTTTCATTAAGCGTACGTCGGACATGTTACATGCTAAATTGGCAAACACAACTTTTTGAACTAAACGTAATACGCTATATTCTTGATAGGCCCAAGTATATCTTCATTAATAGATACTTGTTGTTACACTGTGCTTATCTAAGCTTAATAATTCAACATTATTGAAAAATTCAATTACAGCTAAACGTAGCCTTTAAAGTATCAAGTGATGCTTCTTTAGTCCGTTCATACCGTATGCAGAACGGTTACCGTACCTTATTCGCACAATGTGTCTTTGGCTTTAGGGGTCCATCAATGCTTGAAGCCGATTTAATAATACAAATATTTGACGTAAACAAATTCTAACTACGTCACAACTTACTAAAAGTCTAGGACACGTTCCCCTGCACAGAGAGCGCAGTTCTCTGTAAATGGGGGACGGGCACTCGAAGAAAGAAGAGGGCAGAACAAAATATTTCGCGTGTCGCGCGCTTTTCACAATCTTTATTTTCCTCCGCTTTAAAAATGCTGATGGCGCCACTACGTAACCCAGGGGAAAGCACATTTTTCCCTCATAAAATTATATCGGATCACACACAACCTATAGTGTAAAATCATCTAAAGCAGTTTAGAAAAGTCCCTTTTCTTGCTACACTTCACCTCGAGAGAAAACTATTGCATTTTTAGCATCATATTATAATCAGAAACAGCTACGAGATAAACCAACATATTAATTATCTCCCTTTTTTACCTTCTTTTATTACCCTCTTTTGTTTAACTTGGCTTGCGTCAAGTTTGTCATGGACGGATCGTCGGAGTTCTTTCAACTCCTTTTTCGGTTTGTTCTCTTCGACCTACAGAGCTGAAATGTTGCACACATTTCACGCTTGCATGACAATGCAATGTATCAAATTTTTACGGACATAACTTAAAAATTAAGAAAAATATGACAAAAATGCAAAAAATTAAATATCGTTTAACCACTCGAGCGAGTCCTCCTTGACGAGCTCCACTCCGGCAAGTCTACATCATAAATGATCTCTCAGGGAAATGGATTGATTGTGCCATCTACCAGATTACCAAAAGTCAATAAAAGAGGGTCCCGAAAAACCCATGTATTTAATTTGATTTGTTTCACTTGGTTTGCGTACAGTTTGTCACGGACGGATCGTCGGACATTTTCAACTCTTTTTCAGGTATGTTTCCGTCGACCTACATAGCTGAAATTGTGCACCCATTTCAGGTTTGCATGACAATGCAATGTATCAAATTTTGACGAACATGACTCAAAAATTGACAAAAATGCCAAAAATTAAATATCGTTTAACCACTCGAACGAATCCTCCTTGACGAGTTCCACTCCGGCAAGTTAACATCATAAATGATCTGTAAAGGAAATGGATCGAATACACCATGTATACTGTAAATAAAAGAGGGTCCTGAAAAACCCATGTTTTTACTTTAACTTGTTCTAAGCGTAGGGCTTATACATCATGTTGGTGTGGCACAGTGGCCGATCGGTTAGAGCGGTCAGCCTGTAACATTCAGTGTGTGCTGAGCGCGCGGGTTCGACCCTCGTCCGGGGCGTCAGTCACTGTGTAGTGACCTTGAGCAAGTCCTTTGCGCACCATTGCTCTGCAGTACAACTGCAATTGCGCCGTCGAGGCGTGTGTATGCACTTCTGAGCAAAAGATGTTGGAAGAAGGGCGGTATCAAATTTCGGTAATAATAATAATAATAATAATCATAGGCCTACATGGCAGAGGGTTGGAGCAGACACGTTACAACTAAATTGCGAATTATATTTCCAAACTACATCATAAAATTTGATTTAGTCGATTTCAAAATTCGAATTGAGGGATGAGGATGAGGATGAGGATGAGGATATTATGATTATGATGACGATGACGATGACGACGACGATATAACGATGATGACGACGACGACGATGACATGATGATGATATAATGATGATTATGATGAAACCAGCCATTTCTACAGCGGGTTGGCACAGCACTTGCGGAGACAAAGGAGCCTTAAAAGATCTATGGTTCAGTCAGGTATATGCTATTGAGAGATAATATTATGTATTGAAAGTACACTTGAAGGCTTCAACAAACGTTGGCTTCAACAAACGTTGTCACACGGATTGTAGGTGGGATTCTACATTCATGAGCATCCTGACTAAACACTGGTAGGATAAAATGATCGATGGACTATAGATTAGTAAGGTCTCAGTTTAGCATGTCTACCAGGAATGTGGTCTCGAGACCGCGGGCTTAGTCTCGAGACCGTAAAACTGTGGTCTTAATCTTGCTCTCGAATGCATCGGCCTTGGTCTCGGACCATCGGTCTTGGTCTCGAATGCGTCGCTCTTGGTCTTAAAGGAACGGTCTTGGAATTGTTCTCCGTCTTAAATAGTGTTCATGGTCATGTTCTGTATCAGAGCAATTTTTTCAGATATTTGTCAGTTTTTTCGATTAGGCCTATTAGAGACACTGGCTGTTTATGCCCTACGAGCTTGTCATCGATTTATGGCGTGCTGACCAACCTAATAGATCTTTATATACATGTTATTGTGGCGGACAGGCCACGAGGCATGAAGGAAGGATTTATTTGTAAATAATCGACACTCCATAGCGCTGTATTTACGTATATTTTTTACAGTGTTGCGCCTTGCAACTTGGTTATAGGAAGGAAGACCGATCGGCGTCTTTCAGCGAGCGCGTAGCTTGCAGACGCAATAATCGGGTTGAGTATAGCCTGTCACACGGTGCATTGCAATATATGTGAAGCAGTGGTTCGTACTGCTTCATACGCAGCGTGTTTCTCGTACAGCTCCAGAGATCATTGAGTGACCGTAAAGTTTTCCATAATAATTATAAAGACGACCCCTAGAGACAGCCGCTCTCGCGGTCAGGCCAGTGCCATCTTTCGCTGACCTGGCGGGGTAGGCCCGTTCTGTCGTCGATCGCAAGACGGACGTCCGAGCCTTGAGCATATTGGTCAACAGGCTGACTAGGGAAATACCGATCGTGAGAAATGCTCACAGGTCTGGGTTCCGTTCGAGAGTACGGTAAAGTCCGATCGTGAGAAATAAATGACTGATACTTCATTATGGAAATACGGGGAGGGTGGTGACCGCGTCGGTGTCGTTCGAAGAGCACGTGAAAACCCAGTCGTGAAATGGACATAACAGGACCGCATATATCGAGAGAGGCCTCGGTGGACGTTGAGACAATATGCCGGGTCAATTCCAAGCGGAGTCGATCTTAAATAGCGAGACAGATTACGGTGGCCGTTGAGACAACATACGGGGAGAGTTCCCCAATGAACACGTTGGATAAAATACGGGAAGAGTGACCCCGTTGGAGGAGTTGGACACAGCAGACCGGCAGAGCTGCCGATAAAGCCGTCGACACAATGGAGTTCGATAAATACGGGGAAGGTGACCGCATGAATGCGTTCGACGAATAACGAGGAAAGGTCCTCACTGGTGCGTTGGATGACTACAGGGAAAGTTCCCATTGGTGCCGAAAATCTCAATAATCGCGGGCGTTACCGCATATTCTTTTCTCTTTACGGTTTCGTTAATATCTATACTTGGCTACCTAACGTGGTCATAGTTACTCTCCCCGATTTCCATAAATCTGTTTACTTGCGTGTCTGATCGCAATGTCTTTGCTCGCGGTTTCCCCGCTTATCTTTACTTGAGTTACAAAACGTAATATCTGTACTTGCGGTGTCCCCACTGCATGTCTTCTTGATTGTCTTGCGGTCTTTCGGCAAATATTCTTGTTGGCTACCTATGTCGGTCATAGTTACTCTCGCCGTTTTCCTGAAGTCTATTCACTCGTGTGTCTGACTGCAATATCTTGACTCGCGGTTTCTCCGCGAGGCTTCTACATGCGGAATTTCTTCTTGTAGATCTCACTACATAATCTCTTTTCGGGGACTTCCTCGAAAGATCTGTCCGTGGTTCGTTCCGGTGTGTAAGAGACAGAGCCCAATTGCTTCAGAGAAAGTAATGATAATAATGCAGGCGTTTGTGAAACATGCAGGTAACGTGGTGACACTTACCTCAGGTGCCTGTGAGAGAATCGAGTCTGAGGACTCCGAAACGAGGCTTACGAGAGTTGGTGCATTACCGTTGGTCACAGGTGACGAGTACATAAATAATCCTACGATGGGAGGAATAAACGCAATCCATGAGAGTTACAGACATGTGAGAGTCTGGGTGATCAGATACTAAAGTATATAGCAGATGAAAGCAGGCCGAGAAATATTCTTGTTGGCAACCTAGTTCGGTTATAGTTACTCCTGCCATTATACAGCAATCTATTCGATTGGATTGTCGGATACGTGGAAGTTCGGGTTGCCGTAATCGTTAAAGTTCGGGTGGCCGCAATCGTGAAAGCTCGAGTGGCCGAGATCGTGAAAGTTCGGGTGGCCGAGACAGACACAACGCGGGTAAAATTCCCGAAGAGCCGACCATACAGTCTGTGAAAGTGTTCCTTTGGCCGTGATAGATACAGACTGTCTAAGTTCCAGGATTAGCGATCGCATATAGTCAGAGAGACCCCGGTGGCCAAGAGTGGTACAGACCGCGAAAGAGTTCGGGTGACCGTTCGATAGAAATACCGGGAAATTCCCGAAGGACCCGCTGGAAATGCACGTGGAGGGTGACCACGTTAGAACAGCACGATACAGACAAGATAAAAAAAACTGGTGTTGATTGATACCTTCAGGTTCCAACCTAAATTTTCCTTCTTGATTGTCTTATGGTCTTTCGATAAATATTTCTACGTCAGTCATAGTTACTCACGTGGTTTCCTCGTGGTATCTTTACTTTCGTGTCGAATCGCAATGTCTGATACTCGCGGTTTTCCCGCGATATCTCTTGTTGATTTACCAATTCTTATTGTCTTTACTCGCAGTTTCCTCGCGATATTTCTTCTTGATTGTTTTATGGTCTTTCGAAAAATATTCTGGCTGGTTACCTGCTTTGGTCATAGCTACTCCTTCTGTTTTCCCGAAGTCTCAGAATATGTTACGGTGTTGGTGGACAATTGCCAACGCAGTGGACTGTCAATTGCGTGCATGATAACTTTTGCGTGTGAGGCCGGTATGCCACATATGGATATGGACCAAGAGGCACGTGAAAGTCTGGGTTGTCCGACACCCAAGTATGAAACAGATGAACGCATACGTGAAAGTCTGGGTATTCGGAAACCCAGGATAAAAAGAACAAGTAGACAATACGTAAATTTTCCTGTTGGCTACCTACGTTGGTCATAGTTACTCTCACCGTTATCCCGAAGTGTATCTACTTGCGTGTCTGATCGAATTGATCGATACGAGTATGTTTGGGTAGTCGGGTAACCAGGTGAATGCATAATTGCTTGTCATCACACACTGTTCCGAGAACTGACTGAAGTGCGTAGGTCGGCTCGAAGATCTGTGTGCACATAGCGAAGGTTATAGACAGAAGACCTTCACTATCAGAGTCCGTGAATACCATGCCAGTGTCATTTTTTATCGAAGCAGAATATATCAGTGAGGCCGGTATGCCCCACACGAAAGTGGACCGGGAGACACTTGACGAGTGGAAGATACGGGCTCCGGTATGGATAAGTATATGAGATGACATGACTAAAGGCTGTGCGACTTGTAGTGTCTAGGACGACAGAGTTTAGAGAGTTGCGAACAGTAATGTCTAAGAGTACAAGACGTTGAATTTAGCTACCGATAATTGTCTAGCCCGATATGACTTAGGGACTTGTTTCAAGCATAGGGCCTATCTGAACCTCGTAATTTAAGAGAACGTTTGGTGTCCCCTGTTGGCGATAGTTTCAGTCACAAGATGCTGAATGGTACGACATCAGGTAGAGAGGAAAAAGAGGCTAGTAGCTTGGAAGGTAGGCAAGGCGAGAAAGACTCTTGCCAGTAAGACTACGAACCCTGTTTTGAGTACGGCCATCCTCAGAACGTTGCCCATCCGGCGACCGCGGAATAGGCAGAGACAGGCCTCGTGACTAATTCAAAAGGTGTTACCTTTCTTAGAGAAGAGGCCCGTCCTTTATCTTTCCTGGTGAGAGCGATCATCCTGGTAGATATAGAGAGCAACCATTTGGCATTGAGATTTGATAAGAAAGTGACTCGGGCGACTCCAGACGTGTTCGCGAGCTGGAGTCGACACCGTCCGGGCGGGCTGGGCTGGCACTCGGGCGGCAGAACGCCACAGCAGGTACCAGAAGTGGAATACCAGCGTTTTCTTTTGTATGATATGAGGTGTTGATCCAGAGGATTCAGGTTTCGAGACGGTTGATGTCCCCACAATGAGGAAGGATGATTTGTCATTGTGCGTATTGGACACGACAGAAAGAGCGAGGTAGTCTTGTGAGTTTGTTGCTCTTGGTGCGTTATTGCAATTGAAGCGGTAGCTGGAAAGTGGTTCGATTTCTTTCGCATGTGTTGAGGATTGTTCGGGTGTCGGGCCAATGACTACTTTGATATTTGAGCAGGTCTGCTCGAGTCTTTGATGAGATCAAAATTCTTTGTCTTATCAGCGGGACAGTGTTAGTAGAATTGTGTTCAATTGATGCTATGGTAGCGATACTTACACAAGGGTAAAAGAGCAAACAAGAGAAATTTTAAAAAGAACAACTTATTCACTTACTTTTGACAATACTAATCTCAATAATGGTCCAGAACACAGTTTTACCGGCCAGTCTGAACTTTTGCGGGTTCAGCATTGGGCTGCGGCTTTAGAATATCGCACGATAAATTACTTACAGTATATGATAGGTTATAAATAAGACATCTGAACAAGCAGATTAACGTTCCGTTTGAATGGTGTAAGGCTGTACGTATAGGCCTATATTTTGTACTCGGAATTGCAATGTAGATTAACAGTGACTACACGTGGCCGACCACATATTATTCGATTGTTCCAAAACCTTGACATTTGTGAAAGCAATTTTTGAAATGGCTGGTTCCGTTGCAAATGCATTTTTTCCATAGTAATTTGTATATATATATATATATTGTTAGGTAACTGTCCTTAGTTTATTATGTAATTGGCTTATCTATGTATCTAATACATTCTGCTACTGACCCAGTGTCCGATTTGCCGGGGGGTCGAGGGGGTTGGACCTCCATGCTTCTACCACTTGACCCCTCTGCTTATAAAGTCTGATCGACCCCCCCATTGGAAATTATTATTAGGTCTATTTGCATATTTAAATTTTCGACCCCCCTGCTTCTTTTTGACAAATCGGATCCTGTACTGACCTAAAGTGCTTCCTTGGACGATCTTACTGGTAGATCTGGTTTTACCTTTTGATGGTTCTGCTTGGGTGACTCCTACGAGGAGTGACTTCTACTATTTAAGCGTTGTTATTTAAGGTTTGACCATGCAGAGTGTGTTTCGGCTGGCTTTAGACAACTATGAACGGTGTCTCTGAGACTTGGGTCTCCTTTTGCGTATTTGTCAGCCTACACATTTCTCATTGTATAATTAACAATTAACAAGTTACTTAAGGAACAGTTTCGTGGTACGCTTGTTGCTGCCAAGACGTGTTGATGTTCTATCATCCTTCTGCTGACTTCGTCTTCGTATGCCGTCGCGTTGACGATGGTAAAGTATAAACATTAACACGAAGCTTATCTGTTGGTTTACCTAAGTTATATATATTTCTTTAAATATACTTTGTTATACATTTCCATAGCGTGTGTCTTATAACTCTACGTAAATCTAACAATATATAGATGGTTGGCACGTCATAAATCGATATGAGTGCGTAGGGCCTAAACATTTCCTTAATCCATATAACAGTTTCAAAAGATTAGGTAATAAGCCTTTGTAAATTGTGTCTTTTTGTATCTTTTTACCAGAGTTTGCATTATTAAGCTTGTTATGATTAAAAATGATTTTTGAGTTAAGGATTTATTATTTCACTACCAATATACTTCTTAATTGTATTTTAGTTTAAACCTCTATAGGTTTATAAACCTCTATAAAATCATATTTGTCACCGACATTATAGAATAATTTATATGGACTTATAAAGGGTTACATACCATATCTCAAATAGCTTAGGGTCTCATCGTGTCTAAATCCGGCCCTGCTTCCGGGCCGTTTATCGAACTTGTATCCCTCTGAGTCTCTGACTACGGCTGCCGTAGCCAACCATGGCACAGAAAACCATGGTCTATAATAGACGCCGTTCACAGGCGTATCCAACGTCAACAAGCAGTTGGGTGTAGGCATATATATTATAACCTCATTGGTTCGTACCAATAATTATGACAGATGCCATATGCAAATTAGTCTGCTACTGTGCAAAATGGTCGTCAAAATGCAAAAATGTGCTTTTTGTCATTTTCAGATGGCCATTATGGAACAGATATACAGGATAAGACTAATCTAATTGCTTATTTGTGCACACAATATGGACATTTATTGCAAGTGGTATACAATATATCTGCTGATCCAGTCATTTGGTGATTGGTGAGAGTAGTGAAATGCAATGGCGCTATAGGCCTATAGCGCCTGACAGAGTCGTTGTTTTCCCCGCCATTTTCAATCTGCTGCTAGGAAAAAAGCTATCCATCTTAGGTCAATTTCTTCATGTAGCCCATACTTAGTACCACAAAGACTATGTGTCCTGCAAATTTCATCAATACATCGACAAAACTAGCTGACATATGGCCTTTTGAATATGGTAGCAAATGAAGATGCGATGTCAAATCACCAAACCCAGACGCCTTAAAAATTCCACCAAAAAACAAAAATAAGAATAATGCTGTAAATTTTTGCACAGCACATTCTAAGATATCAATGAACATTCCGTGAAAATTTAATAGAAATCAGAGATGGTAGAGTGGGAAACATTTGCTGATTTGAGACGGAATGACCCTAAAATGTAAAATATAAAAATAATTTTGCACTTCTGAAAATGTGCAGATATCCTATCTTTATCAAAATTCAACGCTGATTCCAAATATGTAACTCTTTTGCTTGTAGGTACAAAATGCACAATGTTACAGTAACAAAAGGTATATAGGTTTTCAATTTTATTGTTTATTGGTCGAGGCCATTAGATATCTATGGTTGAGGAGCAGAACCGCATCCAATAAATAAGCACGTGTTGTATATGTAAAAGGTGATAAATATGAAACTGCATAATTACTAACGTTTTGCAAAAAATTATCTGGGTCAATAAAATTATCGTCGATTAAACGCGTGTGCGGGCACGTAACGTGGAGTCGTCGAATTAGACTTTTCTGGCATTTTAGCAGTTTGGAGTGGACCATACACACTTATCCCAGTTAACTACACTGGTAAGAGCGAGCACTCGTCCGATAACCTCCCGATGACGTCTGATTAAATCAGCAGTAGGACGTGATCTTCGCCTTGCATGACTACCATACTGTTAAATTCAAATCTTTTAATTATCTGGGCAATTTATGAGATTGTGTGGTATATTTATCCACGCAATATTTATGATTTTCTTGTTCGCGTCGCGGTGTAACCTAACGTAACGTGTTTTATAGTGGTTCAGAAGATCGTATCTTTGTAACAACCTCTCCTCTTTCTTCCTTTGTGTACTCATTACTTCTGTCTAATACCCAAATTTCTTCAGTTTCTCCTTGAAAGCCTTTACTGAATCTACTGCAACGGTCTCTTCATCTAAATCATTCCATGTATTTACCACTCTTGAACTATAAAATCTCTGCATCCGTATACTAGCCGGTTTTTTTTTATATAACTTGTATCTGTGTCCTCTGGTTTTATTGTCCATTGTAAATGGGAAAAACTGTTGTACTGGTAGTGTTTCCTTCCCTGTCATTATTTTTTAAGTTTCAATCAAGTCGCCTCTTGTTCACATTCTCTCCATTGTTGTCAATCCACATCTATTGAATCTCTCCTCGTATTTTCGATCTGCATATCCTTTTATCATTTTCGTCGCTCTCCTCTGTATCCTTTCTAATTTCTCGATATTTTAGGGGCGCCGAATTTTTGAAATAATGCGATAATGTTTTCATGAAAACAATTTTATGATGATACAAAAATAAATTCATAATTAATAATGAACAACTCGTTTTAGGCTAATTCCAATTCCAACAATGATATTCGATCTCTTAACACCACATTATAGCTAGTCATTGCTGCAAAGCAATTAACAACATAGACCTACTTAATAATCGCATCCACAACACTATAGTGGATTGAAGTTATAAGAGCAACAAGTTTCGGAATGAATAAATGAATGGATGGATGAATGAATGAATGTGTAGCTTACATTGAAGGTAATGAGGTCAGAATTTTCCCCAAAAATTGCTGTGCTCATTATATGTGCATACATATCAGTGTGTGTTTGGAGGTCCTATGTTTATAGACATACATAGCCTATACAAGTATGCATATATGCTATATATGTATGCATTGTATGTACATATTTATGTGTCTTTGTATTCATGTATGCTGGCCTACACGTGTCTCTATTATTATTATTTAAATGTCTTGTAAACCAAAGGGCAGTTTAAGCAGCTGGTAGAAATAAACAATTTCACCCTGCCTAGGCTACTTCTAAGTATGTTAACCGGAATTCCGGTTGTCAGCACTGGTTTATGTCATGGAAAACCGGTATTCAATTTTTAAAATTTATTTCGCCTTATTATTTATCTAACCTATCCCAGATTAATTCCCATAGAAAGATGCTCAAGTAAGTCGGTCATCTTCAAAGGTACAGACGCGGCTAAGCGAAATATTTCCAGTCAGGGTAATTAATAGCTGCCGATTGCTAATAAACGGCCCTTTTGTTGAGACAAGCCTAACGTGAGCTAGAGAGGGTAGCCCAAGCTGACCAAGATAGCAGCACTCGAACGGAAGACCTGAGTTCAAAGCACTCGCTTATACACTTTAGTATCTAGTGTTGACGCTGTATTGCGTTACGTAATATATGAAATAACGTGCAGAGTTGTGTTACATTACAATTTATGATATTTTTCTAAGAACACCAATAAAAACCGGTGGCGTTAGATAAATCGTTGTTTCCCACCTTTTATGATTATGACTGCTCATCGTGCACCGTAATCCGGTTATTAAAAATAATTTGCTGTTTGTGTTTTGGCCAGTCAGCCATAGAATTATTTGTTGGAAGGGCCACAGAATAAAAAATGTAAACAGCAGCAGTGTAATGAGTGGAAGATACAGTGAGAATATGAACTGTTGGTGCCACATTTTTTTTAAATTTCCCATTTGCACTACCATAATTCTATCTACTATTGGATGACCAGCCCAGGACAGTGCCAGTTTTGGGCTTCATGTCCCGGTTGCCTGGAAAGCCAGGCAAAAACATGTAATTGTCCTGGTTTTTAAACTGTCCTACAGAATTTAAAGAAATTTTTCAACATGAATAAATTTTAGCATAAAAGTTTAAAAGCTGCTTGATTTTAACATGTCTTCTGATGGCTTTACTGAGGATGACTTTTTGAAAATAGTTCATTTTATGCAACATCATTGGAATATTTTGACATGTGGGAAGGTTCTGCACCATTTCGAACGTTGATGTGGAAGAGTGTGAAAGGAACAGTTTCTTGGGATATGTTTCATAAAAGCCTTGAAAATGTCATAAAAATTTTATGCCAAATGGATATGTGCATATGGTTCACATATGCACATATCCATTTGAGAGGCTCTGATAAGGCACTTTATAAATAGCCAGAAAAAATATATATATGTGACTGATTTGATAATTTAGAATTTAATTTAAAGGTATTATTAATGTCATGATTAATTGTTGTATAACAAGATACAATAACTTTTGTCTATGCAACTGCAGCCATTGCAATCATGTAATGTATATTATATAAGTAAAAGACAGATTTTTCGCAAGTTATAAACTGAGCAATACTACAATATTTATAGTAACGAAACATGACTTTTATCTTCTTATGAAAAGTTTTGGTTATGAGTCCTTCTAAATATCTGTCAGCAAAGTGTAATTTTGTGACTGAAAATAAATATATACTGGATTAAACATATCACAGTTGAACAATTTACATGAAGCAAGTCCAAGATCTTACACTTTGTTCACCATTGGGCATAATGTTTTTTGCCTAAACGTGATGGTTTATGCTCTGCTTGTGAGAGCACTAGAGACAAAGAGTAGTCTGTTGACTTTCAGTTCTGAAACCATTGAATTTAAATGAACTTGAATAGCTTAGGCTTGGTTTCTCTGTTTGGCTTAAAGTTGTAAACAGTAAACGGAATGTTTTAGATGGCAAGAATCAAAGTCGATGTGCGAATTAAGCAACTTATCAATGGTGCAGTTTCTTCGAATCATCGTGCAATGCTTGTTGTTATTGGTGATGATGCCAAGAGACAGGTTACAGTGCATTTTATCTAATTTTGCTGATAACTTTGACAATGTTCTGGTACAATATACATGAGACCATTTAAATTTGAGTAGCCATGTTTTATATTGGTCATTTTGGTGATTTTCTGTATCAAAATGTGTTTTAATCATCAGCATAGTACAACAAATAAATAATATATTTAATGATATCCTCAGTTTTACACATTCTTTGCTATGTATATTTATATATGTATATATATATATAAATATATATAGTGCTTAATGGCAACAATAGGGAAGCAAGAATCTAGGTCGATGTGCCTCTGCTGCCCAATTGTTCACCATGCCACCTCCTTGTGGTACCTCTGTTGGCAAGAAAGTGCGTGGTGGACAACTGAGCCGTCGCTGGTATATGCGAGTCCTAAGGGAGAAGATCCTGAAGGACGGATGATGGAATTCGTCAATACAAGGAGATGGTGTCTCGAGAAAAACATTGAGAGGAAGTTCTTGGAAAACCTTCTACTCTACTCATCCCAAGTATATGTATACGATGAAGCCAAGACGGATAAAAGCCAATGACGTGAACAACTCAAAACTGGAAATCAGGGAGATTTGCGTCCAGCAGGGGAGGAAGCAGGGCCTCCTTGAAACCCCTGCAGCAGCAGTAGCATCAGCAACAGAAACAGGGAGAGAATACAGAAGAGCATCCAGTTGGGAACCTGGACTGTGTGCACAATGTTAAGACCAGGAAAGCTTGCAAATGTTATAAGAGAGATGAGAAGAGCGAAATGCGTTGGGCTAGCAGAAACAAGATGGAGAGAGGATAGAGAGTTGACAAGTGAAGGAGTAAGGATTATACACACGAAAGGAGAATAGGACTAGAATGGCATAGCTATCCTGATAGAAGACAATATCGTGAGAGCCATTGTGAAGATCGAAAGATATGGAAGCAGAATAATTGAAGTCAGGATAAAGGCAGATCCAGTCGACATAGTTATTATACAGGTTTTCATGCCTACAACAACACATGAAGATGAAGAATAGATTTGATGTATGAAACAATAGATGAAATAATAGACCAAACAAAAGGAATAGACTATTTGGTAATAATGGGAGACTGGAGTGCAGTGGTGGGAGAAGGAAAAGAAGGAAAATACATAGGAATGTATGGACTAGGAAAAAGGAACAGCTGAGGAGACTAGCAAGTGGAGTTCTGTGAACCAAGAGAATTGGTAGTGACAAACATCTGGTTCCAACATGAGAAATGAACAAGGTACACGTGGAAGCACCAGGGAACATCAAAAGATACCAACTAGACTAGGGCATAACCGAGTAGACAATTTCCACCGAGTACCAAATCCGGGTATTTGGATGCCCTATTTGCCGGATTCAGGTACGAACCAAGTAGTAGTCACAACTCTTGGCCTGCGAGTATACCATCCACAAGCGAAGCTTAAAATGTTCGACTTTTGTCACTTTCGCTGTTTCACGTAATAAAAAATTAGCAAAATGAATGTTTGTGCTTGTAACAACTACTAATATGGCTTTAAACGTTTAATTTTCGTTTTTAGATAATTAGATGTTTATAAAAAAATTATTGAATTAAAAAAATTCTATTTTTAAGTATTTGTGTGTTAATATTTGCCGAGGCAACTTGAAATAGCAGTAATTCAGTTCAATTTTATACGAAAATACGAGACATTCAGGTTTAGCTAAATGGGCCCTATTTACTGCTGCGGCTAGTGCATGATGTCAAGTTGATCTTTGGAAAAAAATTGTCTGTAGCCGATGCCGCAAATGGCAGATTCGTAGACTGGACTCAAGATGAGACAATTCATCACCATGGCCTATGATCCACTATGTGTCAGGAAAGACTGAACTACATCAACTTCAGAGACTATATGGCAGAAGTTATTTTAAGAACTATTGGATTGGTGCAGTGCTCCATCTTTATGTGTGCTTTTGTTTGACAAGTTTTTTTGATATTCTAAATAGACTAAATTAAATTCTAGATTGGTCATAATTGACTTGAACACGTTCCCCTGCAAAGGGGCACAGTTCTCTGCAAATGAGGGGCACTTGAAAAAAAGAGGAGGGCACACTTTAAAAATTTGCGCTTGCATTTTTGTTACGCAATTAGTTTTTTGGGCCCCAAATTTTCAAAATGCTGCTCCCATGCTGTGTTTGATCAAACACAGCCTTCCATGTGTGTCGACTATTTCACCTCAAGGCAAGCAAATCTCTGTATCACAACAAATAGTTCACCCACAAATAGCTGACGACAAATGGTTAACGGACTAAAGTTCATGACCAAAATGTTATTATTCGCCAAGTTTATTTGGTCAAATGGAAGTTGGATTGATGATAATAATGTTTGAAAATTCAGCTTCTGCTTCAGCATGAACTATTTTGATCAACCCTACTTCTATTTTAGCAAGAATTCTTTTCAATATTCAAATTTCTATTTTAGCAAGCATTATTTTTTATCTCTATATTATCTATTTAGGAAGAATTTCGTTCATCAATCCAATTTCTGTTCGAGCATCATTTAAAACTGTCCTTTTCAGCTGTTGGTTGGGCCGGGAGCGCCTCTGAGTCGGTCTTGAAGGGGCGCTATATCAAGTATTTTTGGTTTATTGATTGTTCATTATTATCATCAATCTAACGTGGACAAATAATACCTTTTTGGTCGTGAACCCATTTCGTTCATCAATCTTAATTTCTGTTCAAGCATCATTATTATCATAATCGAACATCTATTTTACCGAATACAGTGGACAAATAATAAATTTTTGGTCGTCACATAACGGTTATGTTGGTGATCTGCTTTTGTAATCTTTAGTTCTTAATTTTTTTGACAGTATCCTCCAAGCACTTCTTTTTTTCACTTAAGGCACTGTATAAATATGTTATGTTACAATGCATTATAAACAATGCATTAAAATAAGACTGTGCTTTAATTAGGCATGAAGTAGATTAATCTATTGCAGAGTTAATAGTTGTATAGATTGATTAATGGAATAGACGTATGACCAGTGTGAGTTTAGAAGATTATAATGGCTGAAAGTCATTACCACGATCAGCTGATACGGTTGACGATGTGGTCAATGGTGGCTGGTTCAATTGAGATCTAACAGTCACAAGAGAGATGAAAACCTGCATACTAAAAGCATCAAGAAAGGAGTTGATGTTGATAGAAAAAGGTGGTTCTCACATATGTCAGCAAGCTTCTCATATTCTGTGATGATTGGAAGTTAATTTGTATTGCATGCCCACCCATCTGTACTTAATATATAAATTTTTATACCAAGTTTTGTATTCGTGCAGTGTTTTTTGGATAAGATTCATGCACTTGCAGACCTTTGGATACAATAAGAATTTCTGATACAGACTCACATTGGCTAACAATATCTGACTGTTTTTGTTTTTACCGAATGACCTTATTGCCTGTTCATGTTCATTGCTTAGATGAATGTCTTGAAACCGTAAAGCATTTGAGTATGGGTTGTGCATCTGTTGGAGAGTCATGCATTTCCTTTGCCATGGCTTAAAAACTTTAAAACAGCACGTCTCATTTCTTACAGTTACATGATGAAGACAAGTCAGACTTGCAATTACTGGATGTAGTGAATCGATGCTAAATATTAAATATTATGAGAATTACATGCTTAGAAGTAAAGAGGCTTAGCCGAATCTTTGAAATACACACTTCCTTGTTTTATTCCAGGTTCCAGTACTGCACCATATCATGCTGAGAGCAAAGGGCAATCCAGCAGACAAGTCGCCCGTCCTCTGGATTCGTAAGAAGGATGCAGGCATTGGGTAACCAGACTGACCATGTATACTTTTATGAAAACTGTATACTTTATTGAATAACCTTATTGCCTAAGGTTGGAGGATTTGAATCGAGCAGTTTACCCTATCAAAAAATCATGGTGCTTAGAGAAGTGTGCTGTGTCTGATAAATATAATAATTCTTGTTGTGAACAGAAGGCAGTCATGTTCCTTATGCTGCTTGTGTACTTTGAGTTTAATCTATACATATAAAGAAGAATAATATATATGTTTGTTCCACAAAAACTTTTGATCCACTTGACCGATTGCTGCCAAATTTTACATGTTTTAATCGATATGCAGAATTTGCTCAGTAACTTCGAACATGTTGGCCAAGGTGATAGTACTGAACATAATCAAGTACTGGTTAAGTTGTATGTAGCATTCGTCGCCTGGTGAACATACAGGAAGGGAGGCCAGTCCAGTGAACACATGGTAGTACACTTGAATGAAACTTTATGTTGCATAAGTTGGTAGTGATCAAATTGAGGTGTGTCATGGAGGGTATGCGGATGTTTCATCCCTTGACGGTTCATCACGGACAGTTTATCGTGGATATTTCATCAAGTCGACTGTTAATAAAACATTAGTTATTGGTGATGAAACATCCCATGATGAACATTGAACCGTCCATTTGGTGAAACATTCGGAGATGAACCGCCCGGGATGAATCGTCTGGGGATGAAACGTCCTAGAATCGAAACCAAACTGTGATTCGGTCAATCTGAAATTGCCTGACTGTCACTCATGCTGTGGACTTTGACAACAAGATGGTTAAATGATTCAAATGTAAGATTCAAATATTAGTTGGTATGAATTTAATTTATTCAAGTGAAGCAATTTGTCAGAGGATGAAGTTTCTTTTTAGGACAAACAAACAGCTGAAGCTGCTTCAGAAGAAGATTAATGGAGGTCAGTTGAACTTCGACGAGGATGATCCAATGGACCTGTTTCTGGCATCAAGTGTCATTCGTTACTGTCACTTCAATGACACTCAACGAGTCTTGGGTCAGACATATGGAATGTGCGTTTTGCAGGTAAATGTTGTTGAAATATGCTAGCAAATATCATCAGTTCATTTTCATTTTTGTTGATTTCAATCAATCAAAGCAGTTGTTTGTTGGGTCTGAATTTGACTACTTTAATTAAATCTTATCTCACACTTTGTGCCAAATTTTATTCCAGTACATCAGAAATTCTCTGCTTTGGGTCATTCTGTCTAATTTCTGCTTTATGGTATTTCTTTGATTGTATGTTAGATTGGGGTGTTATGTCAAGGTGCTTGATGCCTTAAAATTGTTTTACAGTGTAGACATTTTCAGTTCTGTAATTGTGATTTGTAGGATTTCGAGGCCATGACTCCCAATGTCATGGCACGAACTATTGAGACAGTGACTGGAGGCGGCCTAGTCATTTTTCTGCTGCATTCAGTTAATTCTCTGCACCAGATCTACAACATGGAAATGGTAACATTTGTAATATTATTTAAATATTTGACTCTTTTGACAGAATAATTATGGATCTGTTTCGATGTTGTTTCCACATACACATTGCACATGCCAGTTTATCATTTGTGATGACCTAAACATCACAGTGGACAAGTTGCTCCTTAAATATTTGCCACAACTTAACTTGATTTTTCATTGTTCATTTTTGATCTGACACAATCTGAAATCTGAATGACTGTACGTAATCATTGTCATTGACAGTGTCATTCATGATAAATCAGACTTTAGTGCCTCTGACGGTGCTTTGTTTAGTTCTCTACCACATATTCTCTCTCTCTCTGCTAGTTCTGCAGTTTCTCTTGTCCACGCTTTTGTCACAAGTCGTCTTGACTACTGCTCAGCCCTATATGCTGGCATTGCACATGGTAGGATTGGACAACTGGAGCGAGTTCATCGGGCATGTGCTCACCTGAAAGGAGGCATCTCCTGGACTGTCCGTGTATCTGCCTATATGCTGGATGTTTTACATTGGTTACCCATCAGGCCAGCACATAACATTTGACATCCATGACATCATGTGATAGAACTTTTCCATTTGATTCTGATCTGAAGCATTTGATAAAAGCAGGACCTGTAGTGGTAACTTACGAGCACATCCATAGATAATTCTTCATCCAGAAGCACTTCAAAGTCCCAAGTAATAATATCTATTAATCTGTGATAAATGTGTTTTAACTAGGATGTTCACAGTCATTATCGCACTGAGTCACACTCGGCTGTAACTGGAAGATTCAATGAACGGTAAGATTTTCTTGTTCTACACTCTGGACCCTTTGTCATTTGAGTATCAAGAATAGAGTGAAACAGGTCTAAAGTAGTTCTCTTCATTTCTCATTAAAAGAAAGTCCCTTATTATGCTGGGATGTGTTTGCAGGTGGAAGTCTTAAGCCTTTTTAGTCTATGTTTGCCACTTGTTGTATCCTCTTCGATCCTGTGACCATCTCATCCTCTTTCTTTCTCGTATCAGGACTATTGTGGCTTAATCCAGATCATTTGCCTCTCAATGGAATGGTCTTCCACACCCTTCTAGTCCACTATTCTCTCTGGTAACTGTTCTTCATCTTTCTCTCTCTCCCTCATATCTGCCTTTTGTCTTGGGGTCTCTTATACTGGGAGCACATCTGAATGGACTGTGCTGAGAAACCTGCTTTGGAAATGTCCTAATGCAATCTGGTTTGATTATGTGCTATAATTTATAAATAGGGTGTTTTAACATCTTCATGCTTAACATGCTTCTGTTTGAATCTTATTCTTTTCATCAGTCAGGCCTCTAGTTCTTATTCTCAGAATTATTCTCATTAGTCCAGCTTCTAGTTAAGACATTCTTCTAATTATGCTCATTAATTGATGCTCAGAATGATTTTGCCAATACAAATGCGCCTTTTGTCAGGTGCTCTTTTGTCGGCACTCTTTATTTTTGCTTTATTTTGTTGTTATTTCTAGGTTTATTTTGTCTCTGGCTGATTGCCATGATTGTCTAGTCACAGATGATCATCTCAACATCCTTCCTCTTTCTTCATTTGCTGTTTTGTCGCCATGCTTTGCCATAAAACAAGACGTAAGGATTGATTCGGTACAGATTTTTTTAATCTTCAACTCAAGTTTGCTCGATTTGTGATCCATTATGCAAGTTCCATTTTGTCCTTCCTCATCAATTGGTTCTTTAATTGAAGTGCGCAGATATGTTGTCTCTGGGGCTGGAATTTGCCACCATCACGGTGACAGTCCTCGTAAGAGTGATTGACATTCAGAGCTGACCTGGCATCTCGATAAAACATGCCACCCTATCTGAGGTTCTTGTGTGTTGATCACTGCCATGTCATCAGTGTTCGACAGCATCCTCAGATAAGCCATGTGTTGCTACTGCTGCATATTTTGAAAAAACTATTTATTTATTTATGCTTAGGTCGAATACTGTAATAACTCACTACTAAGAATGGTCATAGAAGGAAAAAGTGATGGAGAGGCAGACAAGACAGATGATGCTGGATTCAGGGCTCAAAATGGACCAGAACGGACCGGAATACTGTTCCTGTTCGTAAATTGCAGTGGTATTATCGTTCCGTTTTGTCAAATGTGCCGGAACGCATCAGAACGCCGTTACTTTTCGTTGTATGAAAATGTCATTTCAAGCCATTCTGCTGTTCAGCTTGTTCCCAGTGGAAACTATTAAAAATTCCATTTTCTGTCATGAATTACAATATTAATCATGAAAAATGTCAATGAAGAGGCATCAAATAATGACGAGGTGGCTAACAGTGGAACAGCCCCACTCTTCCCTACTTGTTGTTCTTTGTGTTTAATGTAATTTTTATTATTTGCTAATAATGCGTTGGTCCTCCACTCTCAAAATTCAACCCAGAAACTGACGATACGGCCAGTTGTAAAAGTGAGAAGAAGGAAGACTATGTAGGTGTATAACTATGAAATCATGTGGAAAATACTATGGTCTCCATAGGGCCTACGTATAATGTAAGTAGACCTGTACGGTTGAATCGGTTGATCAAAGTTTGAAACAGATACATGAACATGATGAACTAAACAGAATACTCTATACACAAAACAGCAAATAAATGATTCCTGTTTACAATGCAAATAATTTTGCAATTTTTGCAAAATTTCATATTTTTTAAATCTCAACTAGCTTATTAAGTTAAGTGTCAGACTGCCAGTGCAACATTGACAAAGGCAAATGACGAATGCCTAATTAATTATATAATTTTATAGGCATATAATAGCGATTAATTCATGTGTTTCGTTTAAAATTAAAATTGTCCTATGAATGGTCCAATAGAATATTAGTGTTCCATTCCGTTTAGTAAAATTGTCCATTTTGAGCACTGGCTGGATTAGATGATGGAGAGTAAAAGAAGAGGAGTGGCAGTGTTGGACATTTGAGCTTCCACAAGAGGCTGAGAAGAAGAAGGACTTGTTCTTACTGTTGAATGGTGTTCATGATACAATCAATCAATCCTCATATTAAACAGCTACACACAAAGGACAAGAAATCAGCTGATTTTAAAAGTTTTATTCATATTTGAAGTGATTATTGAAATGCTGCATCATGTAGCTATGCTGTACTTGAAGCTTTTGTGATTCACAGGAATCAAATAGAGTGGAGGAAATGGAACGGTTGAAGAGGAAATTGAAGACTGAGAAATGCGCTCAATCATTTGCTTCTCTTCTTGATTGTTGTCTTACAACCGATCAGGTCATCATTCTCACTAGAGCAAATTGAAAAAAAATTGTATTTATGCTTCCATTTCCTGTTTAAGCATACAAGGAAATATTCTTTACAGCTTGGATTAGGAATTCATGCATTGTGAAAGTCAGGTAGCCAGTGTAGTAACGAGAACAGATTAATTCTTATTGTCGTTATGTAAGTATCCGACCTAATAGTCTACTAATTAATTGCTTTTTATCTGTTGTATGTCTCCCTGTCTCACCCTTAAATTCCCATTTTGTTCATCCTGAGCATTCTATTCATAACATTTAAATAGCATTTGTTTGTTGCTCTTGATTCCAAAATGTTTATACTGTAGGGTCAGAATAAATAATATGATGTATTTCTTTAATAAATTCTAGGTCCCTCCCTCTCAAAGCTGCTCATTGGTCATTCATTAAGAATCACAAATTCTCTATAAATAAGTAATACTGAATGCCATGACTAGTGGGCTTTTCTAGAGGCATAGAGCTTAAGCAAGGCTCCCATCCAGGGTTGACACAAGTTCAGAATTCCAGGTTTGTGCTGAATTGTAGGATAACGAAGACAGCAACCTAAAACACATGGTCATGCTAGACAAACTAGAACTTGGCGGTGGTCTGATGGCAAAAGATGCTGTGTCTAGATAGTCTAGTGGTTACCAAGTGTGTACAATACAGGCATTCATTAGCAGCTGGCTAGTTAGTGGCAGAACCTGTCGGTGGAGAGGACAGCTGGTGTGCCAGTGCATTAATTGCATTCAAGATTTCCTGTCCGTCTGTAGCTCTTTGGTGGCTAAACAGTAGTCAGTCAGACGAAAATTTGGGTTTTGCTTATCTGGGGTCCTTATCTAGGATGTGTGGCATCATGCCTTCTCCTGATTTTGCCCTATTCCTCTCCCAATGTCACTCAATGGGCACTGTGCTACAAGGCTTATTTGAATGGCAGCCTGTACTTGTCATTGTCACTTGGCATCTAGTATTTAATCGTGTGACTGCACATAATGACAGCCTGATGAACATGATATGGTTGACCTGCAGCAAACTTCCCTTCTGAAGGCTTCCCGCCATCTGTCACTCACTGACATGTCTCATTGTTCAGTGGAGTTCAACATAGCAGCAGCCCATGAAAATTGGGTATGGCAGAACACTTATGACATTATACAAATATAATTATCTGATTACATGTATTTTGTGTCACTTATATAACATTCATAATTATTCAGGGAAAAGCGGTTATGATGTTCATCCAGACTCTTCTCAGTCGAGCGTCTCCAAGCACAGTTGTCACAACAGCTGCGAGAGGGCGTGGCAAATCCGCTGCACTTGGACTCGGTCTGGCATCTGCTGTTGGATTGGGGTCAGAATTCAGTCTAGTATTTACTGAAAACATTTGAAATAAAAACTAATTTAAAATGTACATATATTATTTCCGAAATTTGATACCGCCCTTCTTCCAACATGTTTTGCTCAGAAGTGCATACACATGCCTCGACGGCGCAATTGCTGTTGTACTGCAGAGCAATTGTGCGCGAAGGACTTGCTCAAGGTCCCTACACCGTGACTCCCCGGACGAGGGTCGAACCCGCTTGGTCAGCGCACACTGAACATTACGGGCTGACCGCTCTAACCGTTTGGCCACTGTGCCACACAGCCGATCGGCCACATATATTGCCAGGTGTTAGTAGACTTTTGTGGTATTATGTTATTTTATTCAGCTGATGACAACATGTTAATTCATTCGAATCCATATATAGTTAACAGCACAATAATCATAATGACGTAACACCAGTCAGTCGATGGATTAACATCTGTTAGATTTTAAAGTATTAAGAAGTAACATGAACTCGTTAGAACGTCGTTATTATATCGTTCGTTTTCTCTCGATATCTAGACCTGGAATATCTACTTATTTTCTGGGTTTTTTTCGGAATTTTGCAGGATTGTAAGTTAAAACGTTTGAATTGTAAAACTGGAAAGCTGGTGGATGAGAAGCACAATGCACCCAACGGCAGCCACCGAGTTTATGATTTGGCACATACCGGGTCCTACCTGGCACAGCGGTAAACCAACTGTGAAACCAGCAAGAGAATGGGGTACTCAGCTGGTAACACACTCCCCCACAGAACATGAATGGAACAGAATATAGAAACTATACTGGTTCGGACGTCGCCCAGGACAAAAAGGCCCGCGCCATCCACCTTGAGAGTCAGGATGGGTGCCGACAAGTGAACTACTGACTCATCATCATCATCATCATCGACACCATAGACAAAATCACCAATAGAAAACAAAAGAAAGGAAAAATCAATTCAGTTAAGCAGTAGACACAGGATCAAAATAGGACAATGGAATGTGAGATGGTTGAACTCGATCGGGAAATTATAGATACTTGGAAATGAACTCGAAAGATTAAACATCTCCATATGTGGGTTGTCAGAAACCAAATGGTCAGACAACGGCCACTTCAAGACGCTAGATGGACATACTGTGCTCTTCTCAGGTAAGACAAACAGGAAACACCACAGAGTAGCCATCTGGATGAACAAGAATGTTGCTTCTAGTCTCATATCTTACAATCCCGTGAGCAACAGAGTAATGACAGCCACAGTTTCATCTAGACCAAGAAACATGACAGTGATACAATGTTATGCACCAACATCAGACAAGCCAGATGAAGAAATCAATCAATTCTACACAGAGTTAAATCAGGTCATTGCAGAGACCCCCAAACGAAACATATTATTGATTGCAGGAGATTTCAGTGCTAGAGTTGGTGAGGGTGCAATGGAAGATGTTCAGCAGATGTTCTCGGATAAAAATATGGTCACGGAAAAAGAAACAGAGGACAAACTTTGGTGGATTTCTGCACACAACACAAGCTGGTTATCACCAATACGTTTTCTCGACTGCACGATAGACATAGATATACTTGGAGAAGCCCAGACAGAAACACCAGAACGCAGATCGATTACATCCTGATTAATAATCATTGGAAGCAATCGATCAATAACGCCCGCACATGCCTCAGTGCAGATTGTGACTCGGACCACAATCTAGTAATACTAACAATGCATTTAAGATTCAAAAGAAATGAACCATCAAACCTCTTCTCCTAGACTTGGAAAAACTCTGAAACAATCAAATAGAACAGCAATACCAAGTTGAAGTAAATAACAGATTCGAAGCACTTGAGGGAAATTCCGAACCACACACACCAGATGAATAAGAAAGAAAAGAGAGGCAAAAACAAAGTGTCCACAAGAGTACAAAATTCTACGAAATGAGGTACAACGGATGTTACGAAGAGACAAGCAGTAGTAATTGGAGACATTATGCAACGAGCTGGAGGAGAATGAAAGGAAATGTAACACCAGATCTGTATTCCAAATGGTGAAGAAGCTCACTGGCTCGTTCAAGCCTCGAACCACAGCCATCAATGACAACAACAACGAGAAACTTGTTGAACCGGAAAAAGTAAATCAAAGATGGAAAGAATATTGTGAAGGACTCTACAACAATGAAAAAGAGGAAGAAGACATGAAAATCGAAATACAAGAAACGGAACCACCGCCACTAAAAGAAGAGATTAAACGAGCCATATTGAAGGCAGCTATGCGGAAGTCACCAGAGATATGTGTGGACGTATGGGATACCAGGAATTAGCCAGAAGAATGGTCACAGTCAATTTTTATTCCACTGCGAAGAAAGGAAATCTACTTCACTGTGGTAATCACAGAACAATTGCGCTAGTCTCACATGCCAGTAAGATTTTGCTACGAGTGATACTGGAACGCATTCTGACCAAGCTGGAAACAGAGATCGCTGAAGAACAGGCTGGCTTTAGGCCAAGAAGAGGCATGCGAGATCAAATTGTGAACTTAAGAATCATCTTGGAGAAAGCGAGAGAAAGGAAACATCCACTGTACCTCTGCTTCATTGACTTTACAAAAGCTTTTGACATGATTCAACACGATCAACTATGGATAACCATGATGGAGATTGGTTTCCCATCCCACCTCATTCAGCTATTGTGAAATCTCTACAAACAATAACGAGCTACTGTAAAGACAGATGGAATTATGTCGACAGGGTTTAGTATCAAGAAAGGAGTCCGACAAGGATGTAATTTATCACCAAGCCTGTTTAACATTCTGGCAGAGCAGGTAATGCGAAAAGCACTACTAGGCTACAACAAGGGATTCAGGACTGGAGGAAAGATTATAAGTAACCTTAGATATGCTGATGACACCGTGCTACTGGCCACTTCACCAGAGGATTTACAGGAGTTGGTGCAACATGTTGAGATATCAGCAAAAGAATACAGTATGCTGATTAATGTAGCAAAGACAAAAGTAATGACAAATAACTATGACGCACTTTTGATCAAGGTGGACGGATACTAACTGGAACAAGTGGACTCATTAACATACTTGGGGAACAGAGTAACGAAGGACGGGGACTGCGCGAGTGAGGTACAATCAAGGTTAGCTATGGGAATGTCAGCAGCAACGTATGGTTGTGAGGCGTGGACAATAAAGAAAGAAGAAGAGAAACGCATACAAGCATTTGAGAACAAGTGCATGAGGAAACTGCTCGGAATTCCATGGACAGCAATGGTGACCACCGAACAAGTGTATCAAATGGCGAAAGTTGACTGCAAACTGTTGGGCCACATCAAATCAAGAAAACTGCGGTACTTCGGGCACATCGTGAGACAGCCTAAAGACAGTATTGAGAACAGTGTGATGTTGGGTATAGTGGAAGGAAGCCAAAGTCGTGGAAGACCCAGAATCTGCTGGTTTGACAATGTCATGGCGTGGACTGGTTTAAGAGGCACAAGCTGTATAAACATCGTACAAGACAGAAAGCATTGAACATCTCTTTCCCATTCATGTAGTCAGCCGTCTCGAAGCGACGATGACGATGTGACATGACATGACAAGTTTCTTTCTTGTTGATTCTTTGGATATTGCTGTAAATGTTACAGGGTTAAATCACATTGGATTAAATATTTTTCAAGGAGCTCCTTTATAGGAATAAACAGTTTTTTTGCTGTGTGCATTTGACTAAAGGAATTTTGAGCTTATGTAGCTCCTCCATTTGGGCTTTCTGTGTTTAGTTATTCCAGGATCATTGTTACAGCACCAAATCCTGAAAATCTGTCAACAGTTTTTGAATTTCTCTGTCGAGGATTGGATGCCTTGCATTATCAGGTAATTCTTTGCCTATGTGTGTGTCTCATAGTTTGCCAATGCATTTAACCCTTTAACGACCAGTATGTACTAAAATGTAAAAAATACGATACTTAAAGAACACTTGACCTCTTTAGCGGCAAACCCGATTATAGTCGTCTTCTACATTTGACCTTTATATGGCAAACCCAATTATAATCGTCTGCACTTCAAAGCATACATACATACATACACGCATTCGCACACGCATATACATGCATAGACATACATATACATACGCACATATACGTACATATACATACACATACATACATATTTGGGTTGTTAAACGATGACCAGAATTCCGGTTATCGGTTTTGAAACCGATAATCGGTTTCAGTTATTGACAAAACAATAATCGAATTTAGGGTGGGAGTAACTATGACTCTCTTAATGAGGGCGAATGGCTTGTTCGACGATGGCGACAAGGCTTACCCGAATTCCGAAGCTGGGGTGATTCCGCACCCCAGCATGGTCATGACCGAACGTCTCTAATGCACCAATAAAAACAGATTGTCGGTTTAAAATCGGTTATACATACATAGATACTGAAACTTAAATTGTAACATTTTGACGATGAGCGTGTACTAAGAGCAACTGACAAAACAATGCGGCTCTTTGGTAAAGTGGAATTCGGAAATTGTATTTATTGCATAAATAGGCAAAATTTGTGTCAACTTTTTAAAGTCACTTCCAGTCAATCCTTGGAAAAATGCTGCTTTCTGCTTCATGCTATTGTTCTGGAGTCCAGAGAAGAACTTCCACATCGTTGTGTGGATGCATTGGAATAGCGTCTGAAGTCCGTTGTGCCAGTTGGTTGTGCTATTTCCTCTGCGGCCACTTCGTGCTGATTCCATGGTTCTATGTCGAACAGCGGTGATCCATAATTTGTGCCACAACCTCTCAAACGTCACTAATTATACAAATATTTGAACATTGTATTGTATTTGAGCATTTATATAACGCCTCTAGTAGGGTGAACCGTTCAGAAGCGCTGCCAGAGAGAGGCAAACCTTTGGAAGACCAATGAGAAGAGAATTACAATAGTCAATTCTAAAACATACAAAAGCATGAACCAAAGTAGTAAAGGTGGAGGAGGAGACAGAACGACGAATGACCCAGAGACGCCTTAGATAAAAATAAGAGGATCGTATGAGATAAGAGATTTGTTAACCAAAAGTAAGTGAATTATCAAGGACAACACCCAGATCACGAACCCAGGATGAGAAAGAGAAGAATGGAAACTTTTTAGAGAGTAGAATGAGATCACGCTTCTGACGGTGAGGAGTACCCAACCAGATAAATTGAGTTTTAGAAGCATTGAGAGACTTAGAGACATTGAGAAGATTAGATGACGTCCAGGAGTGAAGAAGGTTAGAGAGAGACTGAATACTCTCAACCAATAGTAACTAGGATAATGGGTAACAAATGCCTGTACATCATCAGCAAAGAAATGACCAGCAGCAGCACAGATCGAGAGAAGAGAGATGTCGGCCGTATGAAAGATGAACAAGAGAGGACCAAGAGCAGAGCCCTGAGGAACACCCAGTTTAACGTGAACCCATTGAGTTCTGGAGTCACCAGTAACAATCATTTGGGTTTGTTTAGAAAGTTATGAGCGAAACCAGCAGAGGGGAAGATCATAGGCGGTCTCAAGACACTGGAGAAGAATATCATGATCGACCATGTCAAGCACTGCTGAGACATCATAGAGAGCCAGAAGAATTACTTCAGACCTATCAATAGCAGAATAGATACCCGAAAGTAGGGATAGGAGGGCTGTCTCTGTGGAATGGTGAGCTCTAAAGCCAGATTGATTATTAGAACATATGACCAATCATCCCAATGATCAATCGACCCTATGAATGATAGTCCCTATGATCAATCGTCCCTATAACCAATCGACCTATGACCAACCATCAGCATACCATTTGAAGGGGTCCAGAGGTCTGCAGTTTTATCTGACATGTTTGAAGTTTCATCCAGTTTTTCTTCTTAAAGTAAAAAATTTATTCTGTTACGTTTTAGGTCAACAAAGATTATGAAGTAACTCGATCAGATTTGCCACAGTTCAGTAAGGCTATCGTAAACGTCACCATTTTCAAAGACCATCGTCAAACAGTTCAGGTCAAAATATGTTTTCTGTTTATCTTGAGGTTTGTCTATTTGTTTATCTCTAAAAAAATTTAATGTTGACCTGTGGTATTCTAAATTAATTTTATAATTTTATTTTGGTCTTGGCTTTTTGTGATAATTAAATTAATGTAATTAAGTTAGATTAATTAATGTAATGAAACTAATCATTGGTTTAAAAGATTTTGTGCAAGACATAATATAGTATTATTGGATTGTTGCATCAAAATTGGAATAAAAATAGATGTTGAGTGAACTCATATGGTGCTTAAGATTCAGTATAGTTTAGACCATTCATGAAATCTGGTAACAGCTTTCAAGAGGTTAACTTTGCAAACCTTGTGAGCATTTACTATCAAGAAAATCTCCACAGTAAGTAAGCACAGTAATTCAGATGTAACAGGTAGGTAAGGTAGAAATATGGGTTATGATAGCCTTGCGTTGGCACTAGTCTCAAGAAGGCATTGATTGCTAGCTGTGCTTTCTTTTCTAGTATATTGAACCAACTGGTCATGAGAGACTGGGTCGGCCAGATGTCCTTTGCATCGATGAAGCTGCTGCTATTCCTTTGCCACTTGTTAAGAAACTCATTGGACCTTATTTTGTCTTCATGTCTTCAACTGTTAATGGGTAACTCAACATTTTTTTAATAGTGTGCTTATTCTTGGAATGACCAAAGATGGAATAAAAAAATGTGAGTCTGTGGGAGCATTGAGAGTATGTCTTTTGACTCACCAGGCTGCGCAATGTTACTCAGAATGTTACTCACTGTGGAAACTAGCTCATCATCGGAATGTTAATTGTGAGAAACATGCTCAGTAGACAAAGCGTGAATGAAACCGGTTAAGATGATTCTTTGCATTTTTATTCCCTGTTGTGTCAGCTATATTATGTTATGTTTCCCAAACTGTGGGTTACAACCCAAAAGTCTGTCACTTCGTCTTGTCAAGTAGGTTGCCATGCTTCAGGTCTGTTTAAAAATAGTTCAATTAAATTCAGAAAAACAAGATTAAACTGTTCTCTTAACATTCTTTGTTGTATAGTTGCAATAGTATACTTCACTGGGTCTAGTCTCTTCTCTTCATTATATTGAGTATATTAACACACTGACCGCCTAGTACGAGATATCTCGTATATATTTTCCTTACCTATGGCGCCCAGTACGAGATAACTCATACTGTTGAATAAAGGAAGCCATGCATAATATGGCGTATCAGTGACTATTCCATTGGTGTATTATGTAAGATTATACATTGCTTGAGGTCATACGACCGCTAGTGAATCAATATAAATATTTTATTAGCAATACTTAGTGGGTTTGAACACTGAAAATCTCTATATATAAAGCAAAGATTCTGTGTGTCTGACCATCTATGCATTTGCACAGTTTGCTATTGATATTTGGAATTATAGAATAGACAGTGTGGATAGTGAGTCATACAGTGACAATGAATCTTTGATAGAGTCGACTACTATAGATAATTATGAATTAGGCTACCATATACAGACATTCCTTTTTTTGGTGTCCCCGAGATAAAATCGGTAATTTCAGCACAGACAATGCCAATCGAAGTGTTACAAGAATTTATTACAGATGAAATAATTATGACAACATTGGTAAGTAAAACAAATAAAACAATATGCTCGACAGTCCATTGGCAATACCCACTATGACTAAGTGTTGTCTGCAATAAAATTAGAATTCAAAAAGATATTCATGTTTTCTGCAAAACATGCATATCATAGCCAGCACTTTGCATTGTACTGTTTTGAGAAGTTCTACACCGACGTCATTCTTGTAAGTAGACTAGCTGGGTAACCCGACGTTGCACGGGTTGTTTATAAATTTTGAAAAAAATTAAATAAATAATTTTTCACTGTATAGGCATATGAATTTCTGCATACTCCACTCTTGCCTAATAATTAATTAAAAAAATTGTATGATATTAGCAGAGATATAAAACATCAATGTAGCATAAATAATTGTTATTGATGATGAAATTAACACACTGGTATATTAAAATTTATAAACAATTATCAGCATATGGTTACGTTTTCTCTCTTATTCCGTGGCATGGAGAGAAATTATGCAGTCAATGTGCTAAAGGTATGTATTGCGAATTTACATTGAAATGCTACTTAGATTTTAACACCATATCGTTTGCCTTTGTGAGGTGGGTCGTGGGAATTCCAATATTTTCCAAAGTGAGTCTCAAGGAAATAAGTCTGGGAAACACTGAGCTATGAAACAAAGTCCTTTTGTAGAGTTTCACTTTCTAAAAACTATTGTTGTCAGTTTTATTACAATGTGCTGCAACACGATTAATGCCATAATTTAAAGTGCTGTGCATTAATTATTATGCACATGACCGAGTTCTGCAAATATTTGTCTGTACCAGTTATTTATGTAGAGTTCTTTCATAGTAGCCTTGCATGCATATAAATTTTCTCCACATGACCACTATATATTTTTTTGACTTTTAGGCACAGGGGCTTAGGTCCTATATTGTAAACTTTAACTTCCTGTTTCTTGCCATGAAACTCATTTCTGATTTTTATCTGACTTTGTAAAGGTTGTCTCAAGCACAATGTTCAATTATCAATTTCATTTTTGAAAACTGTTACCATTCTCAATACAGCTTGGATTCAATGAAGTGTATTAAGCATATGGTGAATTCTGTAGTATTTTTGTGGCTTTTAGAATTCAAATGTAAGAATTAAGTGATTTGGCTTTGTGGTATCAGATATGCTGATGCGGATATGATATGATTTCTATGATAGAAATACAACTGAAATAACTAACTTGCTGACTCCATCACAAGCAGTATATAGTGAGGTATAGAAAGACTGTACCTGCTTGCAAGTATACTGATAACTTAAATTTTTGAAGGTTGGAAAAGTTGAATGGTTAACTGCTCTACTTTTTTTTTCAGTCTCAGTTATCATTGGATGATTTTTTGGTAATATCACCCCTCTTATTTCACCTGAAATGAGATGGTATTTATAGTCAGTGAGAACCGTTTGAATTTTATAATTGGAATGAACTGAAGATGAAAAGACTGTTTCTTCTGCTGATTAATTATATAGTAATCAATTTCATATCTGAATAGTTACGAAGGAACTGGTCGATCTCTTTCAATGAAACTGATAAATGACATGCGTCAGCAATCTGTTGGTCGTCTTAAAAATAATGGAAATGCAGTTGCGAAACAGAAAACTGGTGGACAGAAGTCTACAGACAAAACGTTATCTGAAGGTAATTTTCCAATTCCCTTGGCTGATGATATTTTACCAGTTACTCTCCTCCTGGTTACTTTGCCATTGTTATGTTTTGTAAATCCTGACATAGATTTAAATTATAGAAGATGCTGATACTCTGGTGACTTGGTCTGCATGTAGTAGTTTGTACAGATCTACCTACTTTGATAGTGTATGTTATTTAATGTCTTCAAAACATATTTTACAATATATTTAATCAATACTCTATTGTCCAAATGATGTGTAAATTAAAAATAACGTATTCTTTTACATGACAAGTGGATGCTGTCATGGCTGGGAAAGGTTCTGAATGGCAATCTTCATGTTTGTATTCAAATTATTATTATTACAGCAGTTTTATATGGTGCCTCTTCAAGGCCATCTACTCAGAGGTGTTACTAGCCCAGCTTGGTCAAAGAGAACAGTCTGTCGTGAGAATAATAGTGCAGATTGACCAAGTGACATGAGACGCCGTGCCACTGGAAGGCCTTTCCAGGTCACTGGACCAGCCAAAGAGAAAGCACGAGGCATTCCTAGCTCAGAATAATTTTCCAATTATAATAGGGCAAATTGACATGAGACGCCGTGCCACTGGAAGGCCATTCTGGGTCACTGGACCAGCCAAAGAGAAAGCACAACGCTGTCAGATAGTACACAGTCTGTACACGGAGGACGAATGACTTTACTTGAGCCATGGCATCGAACAGTGTCAGGCAAAATTGTTCCATCCGGTAGTGATGGCGCCAGGCTTTCAATACAGCGCCGGGCCAGCGCAGAGACTCACTAGGTATAAGTGAGCCAGGATGTAACGTATGGAAATATAAATGCGCAGGATATAAGGCAGTGGTCACCAACATTTTTGGGCGAGGAGCCGCATTGCCAGGTTTAGCAACTCTAGGGAGTCGCCGTTGTTGTATGATCACAACAAATAGTTTTTTCAGCTAATGATGCTATTCATTACTATGTATCATCCTCAGCCTCAGGTTTCAATTATAGTAATTACAATATCTAATGATATAGGCACTTCAACGATAATCAAAATATATCTAGCTAATATGACAAAGCTATTTGTTGACTTACTTATTTATTCGTCTCTTAATATGGCATGGTTACAAACTAGTGAGAAACCGGGTTCTAAAGAACCATATCGTGGTATTTAAATAATTTTCTCAAGTTCTTCAATCGAGCCATACCCAATGCTGCACCACGTCTCTGTAACGATCACCCCTCTAAATTGCGCAAATTTTCAATTCCTCCATTCATCAGCATCGGGCTCCTATACCTAATAGTATCTGTCACCCCGAGGTCATTCCGCTCAAACCTTAACTCATACCCTGATTCGATCCTCAGTCCTCCCAACTCTCGCCATAGCCACAAATGCCACTCACCTTAACAGCTACGCTGACTCCTTGAAACCATGCCTCGAACTCCCCTTGATTCGATGAATCGCTCTTGAATAGGCTGTTGCCTTACGCTTAGCTTGATTGGAGCTTTAGAGGTTTGGAGATTACGATTGTGATTAGTCGATCCAGGTGATTCTCGATCGTTTTTTTGGTTCTTAACTTTGATTTCGGAAGACTCATTACTGAAGAAGTTTTTGTACAGGGCCGAGATAAGTCAATCTATAAAATAAAGCATATTCAGTCGCAAAATGAGAGCCCAGCAGCTCCAAATTTAGCTGGTTAAGATGCAAGGTAATGCACTTGAAAATGCCATGTCCAGCAACCATGCGAGGAAGTCCTGCAAAGTTATGCCTTTTCTCTCTGATAGATTAATTAACGAGTGGCAAGGGTACAAGAAACGATCCAAAACCTTTCCTTTGCAATTTTATTTAGTCATTTTCTCGAAAGCTCTGAAGAGCTGCCATAGAACCTCTGGAAAGCCGCTTGTGGCTTGCCAGCCACAGGTTGGTGACCACTGATATAAGGTAACGTTTGGAAATATAAGAGTGCAGGACATAACGTATGGAAATATAAAAATACTGATTTTAATGTATTATCTTTTGATGGCACTATCCATATAGTACAAGTGGATGGGATGATTAACTGCCTAAACATTTGCAGTGTATTTAATTGTATTAACTTGTGCTTTATAAATCTTTATTCAGTGATAATAATAATAGTGTCATAGCATTTTGAGATATGTTCTCTAATGTTGGGGAGGATGATGCCTAATTTTTCATATACCCATATCCAGAGCCTCCCATTTGATAGTGTCTGCTGTCTGATTACCGTATATACTCACGTATAATTCGAGAAATTTAATGCTATTTCGGGACGAGAAAAACGGTATTCAACTTATACACGAGACGCGAAATTGATAGAAGCTTTTCAGACGACCAAATACGCACGCGTTACGAAAACGAACTCAAAACTTGAACCTTTAGTTGTCTGGTTATTTTAACACTTATCTTACAATAAATCACAGTGCCAAAAATTGCTGACTACACATTGTTAAAATTAAAAAGTAACTGTTTTTTAATAAGTTTATTATATACCTGTATGATAGTATTCTATTAGAAAAATGTTGTGTTTTGAAATTAGTGCAGTAAAATACTTATATGCGGGTCATCGATTTTGGATGCTATTTTTGTCAATAAATTACACTTCGACTTACACGCGAATCGACTCATACGCAAGTATATACAGTACTCCAATTTTATGCCATAGCAACATGGTCAACACCTCATGCCACATGTTGTTATTCATTAAGTCATTAATTTTGTAAATTATTTAACCCATTCTTGTTTTTGGGATAAATTAATAACTTGATGGTACCAATGTTTGAACAACAATGGTGCAGCAAGGGTTACATATGAGCATAATAGAGTGTATATTTTCTGAATCAGCAGACTTCTGGCTCTGAAACTTATATTTATTATGAACAGAACTTAATTTAAATAGCAGCTTTAGAATGCCAACATGCAAAAGCAGTTAACCGATACATAAATGGACATTGTATTTTTTGCAACAGATCACAATCCTAGTGTCTTTGTATTTCCAATTTTTTGATTATTTTGCTTGGTGCAGACTTTACACCATCTACTAACATGTGCACTGGGTGGAAAATGTTGATCAAGTAGCCTGGAAAATGGAGGAGGGTACCTGCCAGAACCTGGCATGACAACATCATCTGGTGTGCTTGCATGCTGTACGATCATGCCATCTGTCCGACGACTGTCTGAAGGTCCTGCTGTTCCAGTGAAAGGAATGTCCTTCTTACCAGTTCCATTGCTCATTGTCAGAAGTTGATGTCGGTTGGCTTTGTGATATTCCGCCAAAGTCTTCACCCCGATGTTGATCTTTGTGAACATGACCTTGACCATGACCAGTATTGCCTCTAAGCTGTGCACATGTGTGCACGTACACAAGAATTTAGTTTGCGCACAGAAATTTTTTCTCTTGAAAAAAGCAAATATTAAGATGGACCGAAAACCAATATTTAGCTCAGCAGAATAGAAAATTGCAACTAAATTGATAGCTAATTACAATACGATGCATGCATCATCTACTCTAAGACATATTTTAGACAATGGAGTTTTCTTAGGTTATCAGAACTTATCACCTTAGACTTTTAAATATGACACGATCTTAATTTAACTTTCATCGCATTCAGCTTGAACCTGCGCACAAAACTGAATCATCTATAAAATGATGCACACAAAAATTTCTTGCCCACACATGTCCAAAAAATTGACCATGACTATGACCATGATCACAACCTTGACAGCAGCTGCGTCCCCTGTGATACTGTTGACTGTGGTAGTAGATGCTGCCTGGAAATGGAAAAATTATAAATTCCGAATTAGATAGGATGAATGGGGAAAAAATCATTCATTCTCAATCAGCTGATCAAGGGACACAACCATTTTTTCTATGAAACAATTTTCATTTTATGTTGTTTGCTTGAATTGATTGTCAATAACCAGAAATTGCTTTCACTACTTATAGTCAAAATAGTTTCAAATCACAACTATTAACAAATTATAAGACGAAAAACAAATAGAAATATTGACCTGCTTACCTCTTAAAGCTCCACACATTTCTAATCAAATCAATCCAGCGTGATCGATTTTCAAGCTGCCTACTATTTTCAAATGGAAAGCTCTGTCACTCCTAGAATAAGTTTTTGACTGCTCAGGTTAAGAATAATATGATATTAATAAAAACGATTCACTGGTCATTCGCTCTTGGCGCGTGTGTGCAACTGTTCACTTGTTCTGTAACATGTGGACTGTCGTCATACATGGATTGTCTCTATTACAGTTGAACTTCCTTTTTTATCCTTTCTGCCACATTGTGTACCATTGCCATTCTACATTTGTGGTCTCTTGTCATAAGGTTACTAGACTTAAAATAACAGTGACTCTCCTTTCTGGCTGATGACCATTTAGAATTTGTTGTCCTTGTTTACAAGGCATTTCGAGTCTAACACCGATTTACTCTGATCTAATGCGTTTGCTGACACTTCATCCTACAAGATGAAGCTTTGATCAACTTTCATTTGCCAACCTTTTTGAGCTTTGCTGGTTTTGATTAATTTTACAGGACATAAGGAATTGTATGAGATAGCATTACAGCATCCTGTTCGATATGGTGATGGGGATCGTGTTGAGCAATGGCTGTATGAGCTGCTCTGCCTCAATGTCTCTGACATCCCTCCAATTTGTTCATCATACCCAGCTCCTGCACAGTGCCAACTGTATTATATCGATCGTGAAACCTTGTTCTCACATCACAAGAAAACGGAAGAATTTCTTAGACGACTTGTTGCCGTTTATGTTTCTTCACACTATAAAGTATGCAACTTTGTAACTTATTACATTTTATGGTGTTTAATAGGCTGTTTTTATTGACAGTATATTGACAGGCTTTGTTCATTACATATCTGGATTACATATGAGTTGCATACGATCGAATTGCATGTATATATATATATATAGTATAATGACTTGCTGTTTTCTACTAAATCTACTATTCTACTTGCTGTATAGACTAAAGGGAGAGAGAGAGAGAGGGAGACCAGAGTGGGCTTGTCCTCTGACAAACGCATTCCCAACCACAAGGACTCCAGTTGGTCTGGAGCCCAAGGGCTAGATGACTGACTGACTGGTCAGATGTCCGAGCACACTGAACTCCGACTGACCGGCTGCGCACGTGAATAGATAGACAAACAAGTGCAGATAAGTTCTAACCGATAAAGTCTGTCTACTTAAGACTAACCCATTGCCATGATTATAAGAAGGAGCTAAGCGTAATCCGTGCTTAGTTGAACTATAATCAGACGGCATTGTTGCGTCGTACGGTTATCTTTTGTGCTGATGTATACAGTAAACGTCTTTAACTAACTACCGAGGCTTCTTTGGTCACTTGTGGTCAAGCTTAGTCGAGGGCCACCTGCCCTCACCGGGCGTCGGATCCATTGGGGTGGCCAACAGCCGTTACAACTTGCAACAACACTGAAAATATATCTATATGTATAATACATGTGGGTATATTTAAGAAGACAGAAACATACCCAAGAGCAGTATGAGCCGTTGGTCATTATATGTCCAGAAAGGAACCAAATCAGTACGAGGCATCAAGCAACCTTTCAACTGGCTTCGTTAAGCAGATTATAATTCATTTTAGCGGATGAATTAAGGGGTATTTTAATTATTGGATTGATGTTTTAACTGTTTAATTTTAGAATACACCAAATGATCTGCAGATGTTGGCTGATGCTCCCGCTCATCATGTCTTCTGTCTCATTGGACCTGAAGTCAGAGATAATGGGGATCTGCCTGAGATTCTGTGTGTTCTTCAGGTATTCAACAAGTCTTCAGTTACTTGAAGGCAGGCTTTGAATTCTGACTGGAGTCTATAGAGCAGTAGATGCTGTTTAATGTAATGTACAATAAGTCTTATGATTATAAAATAATAAGAAAGCGGTTTGGTAACTTGTTTTTTGGCAATGATCGCTAAAGACTGCTATGCTAGTTAGTGGTTGGTGACTTAACCCTTTGAACCCGGGCCTCCCTGGCCTAATTGCTCCTATATCTGAGGCTCCCTGGCCTAGAAAAACTTTCGCGGATCTGCTTGTAACTATACCTGTAACTTTTGAACCGTTTAAGATATTCATTACAAATTTGGTATCCAGACTCAATACAAATCCAGAGTTTGAAGACAAAAATCAATTCTTTAGAAATCCAAGATGGCGGATGGCCGCCATTTTGAATTTCTTCAAAAGCCTGTAACTTTTGAACCGTTTGAGATATTCATTCAAACTTTGGTATTTTGGCTCAATACAAAACCACAACTCACACTTTTTTAAATGCTTGTAAAATGTCAATGAAATTGACCTATATATATATATGAACATAATAATGTATATATATATATAAGAAACACACATTGTTTTGGTAGGCTATAAAAAAAATTAGTGAAATTAGTAATTTTTTTGTTCTTATCAATACCTAGTCATATTAGTTCATCGCCAGAAGTTCATTTTGTGTGAAACTTTTCGAAGCAGGTATCACGGCAGCACCCGATGCAAAGAAACACTTCGCATGTTTTGCACCAGTAAACAGTTTTTTTCGCTTCGACAAGTCTTTGTCCTTTGCATTAGGATTTACTCTTTTTGCTCGCTTGTACTTATCCAAGCAGACCACACATCTATTGTTACTTGTTGCTCCTTGTGGTCACTCAGGTAAGTGCACTGGGATATCACCTTCATTGGTCTGTGTGTGATCTGATGAACTCCTCCCTATCGGAATAACTCCTCGACGATATGTTCCAACTAATTCGTGGGTTCTCAATAAACATATTGAAAGTAGGCTATCACTTCTCTTGCCAGGTGTTCTGTGTGGTTTGTAAAAATACAGGCGAGTGCGCCGTTTTTTTTTGCTCGCCACTAATAATATTTCATAAACCTTTATAACAGCAGGGCTATGACGCTAGATCATCAAGCCGGAAAACCGGCTTTTCGGGTATATATGCCTATCTTTGAAGCCGGTTTTCCGGCTTGTCGGGTGCAAAGGGTTAATAGAATGTCTGGCATCATGTGATGTCATTTCAGCTCTCCTTCCTATCAGAAATACACACAAGTTAAAAGGCTGTAAACAGTGTTCTGGTGTTGGGTTGTTAGGTTTGTGTCTTTGCTCCAGCCAGAAGATCTTTGGAGAGTGACTTTGTTTCTATATGGAGTTTCTGTGGAGACTTTTTGACAGGATTTACAATATCAGTGTTGAAATCAATCGATCAACAACCATGGTTCATCATCGCCCATAGGTGTCTGATGTCTTTCTGATAACACCTCTCTGATCATTGCAGCATGGCTCAACTCGTGAAGACTTGTTCTGCTCATTCTTCAATGTCATCTGTCCATTCCCTATGTGGTCTTCTCCTTTTATTTGTTTCATCCATTATTCATAAAACCAGCATTCAAAGTTTCCTATCATCTTTCACTCTGCAGATGAGTCCAAATGAACTGAGCTCTCTTTGGAGGACTTTTTGCATGAGATTTTGTGTCATGCCGGTTTTTCTGTACAGTTCATCATGTCCATCCTATTCTGAGTATCCTGTGGTGAAATTTTCTTTCAAATGTGAGCACCCTCATTTGTGAGTCCTTTGTTAGCACCAACGTCTCACATCCATACATCATGCTGCTGAAGACGCATGTTTTCAGTACTTTCAATTTAACACCTAAGCTATTTGCCTTGCTTTTCCAAATCTTGTCCATAGCTTTCAACACAGCTATTCCCTTGTTTATCCGTTTTTTTAATTTCACTTTTGCAATCCAGCTTGTATGTCATATTGTTTCCCAGATAGGTAAAGCTCACATAATTTTTTAGTTGCTTTCCATATATCATAGTTTGGTTCCTTATCGTTTTGTCTTCAAATGTCATCATCCGCAAAGCGAAGGTTGGTGCCATGAATTAACACTCCTTTTACTTCACTTTTGACTCTGTCCATTGTATGTTCCAGATCCGTAATAAACAGGGTGGGTGAAACCGAGTCTCCTTTTCTCAGGCATTGAAAAGATTGACTCAATTCTTTGCTGTGAGTTTAATGTAACTAGATGCTGATGAAATGTCTTCTGAATGCTATGCATAGGCATTCAGTGTTCTGCTATCAGCTAATGTAGGGTGAACAACTTGGTCCTTGATAGAGCTTCTTGCGAGTTTAAGGTTGTAGTCCATTGGTTTTTTATAAACTTAGATGAATCCAGTGAAGCTCACTTGGCTAAGTTGCTATGTTGTTTTCTGAAAGGTGGCTTTTGAGGGACAGATTTCAGTCGATTCTGTGAAAAGGAATTTACAGCGTGGCGACAGAGCTTCAGGAGACATGATACCTTGGACCATTGAACAGCAGGTTAGAAAGAAATTTTTTTAGTTTTTGAAAATTTGTCCTTTTGGGTGGTTCTGGTGGCTCAATGTCATGTCCTTTCACCAGGGTTTAGATGAATCAGGTGAACTTGTAGGGAAACCACTCCTTTCTACAGGTGCCACATATGCAAAAGTGTTGGCAATATATCAGGATGCCTTAGCAAATCATGTTTGTAAAATGGTGATGAAGCGTTATTGAAGATCCACTCATATTTAATACTTGAATGATTATTAAGTTATCTGATGACAATATATAAATTGCATATAGCTTTGTTCTCCATTGATTGACTCTGGTTGTTGGACTTTCAGATAAATGTGAGGCCAGGGGTCAAAACCCATCACCTATCGTTTTCGACTTTTTCATTGAATCATATTCTACAAATATTTTGTACAGAATCAAAATAGCTTTTTTCTAACTTAAGTTATACTCGTTTGACTCGTTCATTACTAAAATCATGACAACAGAGAAAATCGAAGTCAAAGTTTCAGAATATTCGTGTCATCAAAGTTTATAGCAACCATTAGTCGAAGGCTCCACAATTTAGCTGGACAATAAATTGCTATATTCTGTATAAAATAAAGCACACCGCATCAAAATCTGGTTACTACTTTGCAAATTATGTTAGGTATGCAAAAGAAATCTAGGTCATTCAACCTCTGAAAACATGCATATTTAGCAATGCAAATCTTGACACCAAATGCATTAAAAGTCATTTTTCTCCAGCTAAATATTTGAATTAAACATTTTTAATTTCAGATATTGAAAGAAGACATATTAGTTTGTTACAATATACCATAAAATGATTTTCTGTGTTTTTGACCCCTCTCGCCTATTTCAGCCTTTATCTCAATAACTAGGAGCCGACAAACGGCGGGTTTTGACCTCTGACCTCACAAATGGTCAATTTTTAATTATGCATCATATTGTCATTTTTTTTAATGAAAGTTGTGTATTTTGCTTTTGTAGTTTAATGGCTACAACTTTGCAAGAAAATCAGGTTTGCGCATTGTTCGAATAGCAACACATCCTAACTACCAAGGGGTAGGTAAATGTTTGGATATATTTAGATTGTAATGAGGATTTGAATCACCTGGAAAATATGCTCAACAGATTTAATGTGCATAAATTATGTGCAGTTTGATTAGATATTGTGTGAAGTTGTGCTTATTAGATTCATCAGAAAGCTACAGTTACCTGCATTGAACGGTGGAATGTAGATCATCAACATGTAATAAAAGGGAAAAGTTGTACAAGAAAGTGCATGCATTTATTAAGCATCACATGATGCAAATGGGGGATTCTTATCTCCTGTGATGTAATGTAAAAAATATTTATGTAGCTCTACATTAAACCCATCAACAGTTCTGACCCATCAACGCATTTAGTGCATACTCGTTAATGTACCCTCGGATGATGCTTTGTTTCACTTAACAAATTGACGTGTTGTTGCATTAGGTCCCCTAATAACTTAACCTGCCATGTCGGTTATTGCACTGTGGAGTCGGCTGGGAAGTCTAACAGTTGTCCCGTTTTGCATGTGGTTGGATGACTTGTCCCCCAGTGGTTGCATGATAATGGGTCTGCACTGTATCTACCATTGATGAAGATGGTTTTGACCCTTTGAGTCTTAGCTTTCTTAGTAACGATTTCAACGGCATAGCGAAGACCCCATGCTGCATAGGGCTGGTTGCAAACTGCTGAACAAACAATTCATCTTTGTGGCAATGAGAGATCAGATAAGTCTGTGACTGGCCAGTGAGGACTCGTAGGAACTATGGATGGCCACGGCAAGCCCAATAGTTGAAAATTACGAACACAGTGTGTTTACTCAGTGCAATTAATCCCAGGTGAATTCATAGAAATTGCACCAATCAATCATGCAGCACTTCCAGAATGTACTGATTTGAAATTTGAAAACAAGTACAAGTTATGTACAGTGGCAGATGTTTGTATGATCTCAAAGCAGCTTTGGATCTAGGTGGGTGAACTGTGCAGTCTTGTCATGACTGATAAAGGTATGACCTAGGGATCTGCAAATCAAATTTTCGGTGGAATGTTGAATAAAATTTGGGGTTACGATTCAAATTTAAATCTAATCATATCATGTACAGCATGCTTGATATGAACAGTTTCAATTTAATGCTGAGTACCTAGTATTGAATATAGAGTGCGTGGTACTGAGTCTGAGTACCAAGTATCGAATATTAATTTTTTTAAAGTCTCATACTCTTCAGATTTAGTTTGGTAGTTTGTACAATTTTTATAACTTTTTTGGCTTTGAAAACAAGGTAAACATTAAACTTTTAATAAATGCATGAGTTTTTTTAATTTTCAGTTTTTCACTATGAAAGTGATTTAGTAATAAAAAATGAAATGTGATTGTCATTTTTGTAAGTAAAAAATGTGATTTTTGTTTTTCTAAACTGAAAATAATCGGAATTCTAATTTTTTTCACAATAAAAAATGAAACGCGATTGTTGTTTTTTTAAATAAAGGATCTGATTTTCGTTGTCTAAACAGAAAATAATCAGAATTACGATTTATGTTTCACAAGTCATCTTTTATTAATACTCGGACTCATTGTTTGTTCGAGTAATGCTGAGTACTACGATATTTGGCCGAGTTGAGTATCTGAGGTGAGTTTAGGTTCATCACTACTTGATAGTGCAGTCTATCAGTATATGACTTTTCCATCCAATATGCAGGGTGGTGGACAAGACATCTTAGTAAACTGCATAATCGATAGCAGAAAGGTTTAGAAGTGGCTATTCCGGTGTTGCTGTTGTGTCCATCTACTTGGAATGACCTTCCTCCATCACTAAGAACTCAACTGATGACTGGCTTCTCTCCATCGGCTTCTCTTTAAAGACATTTCATTTTCCCCGGGACTTATGTGCTGAGAGTGCCTCGGAATAGTTATTCTGTGAGAGGCGCTATATAAATCTAAAGATACGATACTCCATTGGTCTCACAGTGGAATATGAATTTCTGGAAGAGTGGATATGAACTTGCAATACCAATATGAATATGAAATGTACTGAGTGTGAAGGCCAGCATTTGGGACTTCCAGTTTTTGTTATATGATTGTTCTGGCCAAATTAATTTCTTCCGTTACTTTTACTAAAGTGTAATGAATTGAATTGATAGACTGCCTGTTACTTTGTTATAGATGGGTTATGGTTCAAGAACTTTAGAACTGTTGCAAGAATATTATGAAGACCGGATAACTAGAGTTCTTCCAATGGAAGCCAATCTACAAGTTCAATCTAATGCTACTGGTGAGGTAAGCTGGCCTTTGTGGTGCATGGGCATCTAATTTACCACAAAATGTCCATTCATTGTCATGGCTGCTGTTCATTTTGATTGTCACTTTAAAACATTTCTTAAGATTTCATTAAGTATAAACTCTTTGGCTTTATTTCTAACTTTTTGTTTAATTGAATTATTTAAATTTGTTATATTTGCTGGGTTTTTTGTTGTTGTTGATAGACGACCTCTTTGCTCTGTGAACGAGTTTTACCCAAAGATAATCTTTCACCACTTCTTGTTAGTCTGAACCATCGGACGCCAGAAAAACTTAATTACATTGGAGTGAGCTATGGAATCACAACAGAACTACTCAGGTATGTTTATATTGGTTCTAAGCAGGATGGCTGGGTTATAATCAGGTCAGATCCCATTGTTGGCAGCTGACTTGGCTCTAAGTTGGTTCATCTGCTTGAGAGAGATCAAGTTTAAAATTCAGTTTCTGAGTGTATAAAAAATTTCTTTTCACAGATCACTAGAACAGGTGTTTGTAATTGTTAGTTTTGTGTAGATGAGGGGACTCTTGTTCTGTCTTCCTTTTGGGATATTCAAACTTATTTCAGCCTAATTTGTGTATCTTGTTCTATCCTATATTATTTCACACTTGATTACAACAGATGGGACGCAGTGGTGTAGTGGTATGTTCTGTGCCTTGCAATTAAAGGGTTGCAGGTTCAAACCCATCTTACGTCACTGCATAGCGACCTTGAACAAGTTGGTCACTCATAATTGTCCTCATTCATCTCATCTCTGGGTGGCGTAAAGCCAATGGACCTGCCTTCGAGCAGAGAACTCATCATCATCATTATGGTGATATTGAATATTTTTTTAACAAATTTTAAAGGCTTTAGATAGAGTAATTTTATAATTTTTTTATGATACCTTTATAGGTGTTATTTGATTGAGTTTTCTTTTCAGATTCTGGAAGAAATTTGGAATGCTTGCTGTTTACATTCGCCAAACTCCTGTGAGTGATATTTCTCACACTGTATCTTGTGTATCTTGTGTGAGAAATAAGCTATAAGCTGCCAGTGGGCAATTTTTGAGTGGCCTTCCTGAGTTTGCAAAATGTTTGTAATTTGTGTCAAATGATGTAAAAGACATTGTTACTGGCCTACTTGTATAGCTATTCATGCATATGTTGGGATCTTTACCCAGAAGTGGCCTTTTATTCCAGTTGGTCCAGACATACCTTTTCTGATGGAGTATAATTATAAACTCTTGCAAATGTAAATGCCAGAATTGAATATACATTTTTAAATCATGCTTTCACAGTCATTTATTTGATCACCTGCAACAATTTGTGTTAGCAGAGATCTTATGAAAAGAGGTACAAATGCAAAATAAAAATGAAATCACCTATTAATGCATGAAAGCTGCCATGTTGATTATGGGTCTATCTGTAATTTTCATTGTCATTAGTATTTAATTATTATTGCTATTGCCTCTACTATTACTTCCATCACCATTATTGTGCCCTCTCTGGAGCATTGCCATTTCTACGACTCCTCACAAAGTTGTCTCTGTCGTGAGTTTATCTCCAGGTTAAGCTAAACTTCAATGAAAAAAAACGGAGAAGAAGACAAGCAAAGAGGTGCGCAGGAAGATTGGAGTTGAGAATGACGAGATGTTACAACAAACAGCGTTGAGAAGGAAGCTTGGGTTTTTCAGACATGTTATGCGATCAAATGGAATGGAAAAGGAAAAGATGCTGGCATGTGGAGGAGGAAGGAAGAAAAGAGGGTGCCCAAGAAAAAAATTGATGGATGTGATACATGAAAAAACTGAAATGAGCCTGGAGGAATTAAGAGATACAACTTCGGAAAGAAAAAAAATGGAGAGGGTTGGTCATGGCGATCGCAAGATTTCCAAGAAATGATAGCACACGGTGTGTGAAACTTCGATGTGTAAAGATCTGCCCCATTGTCTAGATGTGCTGTGGTCATCTGACTGGTCCCTTCCAGCTCCTTGAAGGGGGAATAAGGGCTCCCAGAGTGTCCTAGCTTGTCTTGCCTGCTGTCACACCTTTCTTTTCGTAACATATATTCAGTGGATTATAGAATCATGCACTGACTGCTGCTGTATTCCACAGTCATATTCTACTGGCATTCAATTGATGTTTGTGAGTTGAAGCAACGTCCTATAGAAGTTTCTGGATTATAGAAGTTTCTGGATTATAGAAGTTTCTGGATTACAGTAATCGGTATTTGTGCACATTATCATGTTAAAGTGGTCAAATATTTGAGAACCAACTGCAGAATATTAAGATCTGTGGCTCATCTATGGTCTGATAATATTTAGGATTTGGTTTGCAATAGAATGACGTGACAGGAGAACATTCGTGCATAATGTTGAAACGTGTCATCTCTGCCAAGGATGATGAACATGACCAGAAAGATGAATGGCTGAGGGATATCTGGACAGGTTCTTATGATCCAATATCTAAAAAAATTCTTCAATTTCTTAATGTTGACATATGGCATTTTTACATCCTCAATGGCCAAAAGTTTATTCTTTATTTTTTCATTGCATAGTTGCCGTCTATAATCTGCTATGCATTTTTGCTGCATGTGGTTGTATCCTATTTCTGCAACTTAAAGAAAGAAATCAAATAGCAAGCTATACAAGGCATCAGAGCCGCAGAGTACGGACACAAATAAGCTGCATGTGAGGTTGTATATTACGCTGAGTCTCTAGTTTTGCACAAAGCAGTAATGAATTTGGAAGTTCTTAGTTTGAAGAATTATAATAAATTGCTCTCCAAATACTTAACCAAAAGGAGCGAATTGAAGAGGAAGCGAGCCTCATACGAAGCTCACTTCAAGTTGAAAGCTGTGAAGTTTGATGAATTGTGTGGAAATTCGCATGCCATGCAAGAGTTTGATGTGGGTGTAAAAGTTGTTCGTGAATGGTGTAAGACAAACCGTATTGTCTTCGGCATGTCAGTCAGCGTCTCGCTAACTGACATGCCGAAGACGCGGGAATGTGTCTTTGTTTCCAGAATTAGGAGTTTTGTTCATGTTCTACATTTTAATTTCACTACACTTCGGACGATTCTCTTATTTACTAAATTTTTTATATAAACCAAAATGTAAGTAAGTATGGGAAGAATCTTCCCAGAAGCAGTGAACAGAAGTTATCCATTTGCATTCACTTAGTGATTGTCTATATTATTTAAAATGATTTTCAAACATAATTTTCATTGGATTTTGCATATTTTAGAAGCTTTTTATAGCTAAATATTGTTAGACATCGCACATTTTTTATGGGCTTGACTTGTATTAAAGCCGTCTCTAACGCTTAGATGCTATTTTTTTTCAAAAAATTACACTGACTTATACTTGAATTGACTTAATGTTGAGTGTATATACATGGTATAATATACATGGTGTATATATACAGGCCTATATACATGGTTCTGCCTCTCAAGCGGCCACCCTTGTTCAAACCATGCAAATAGTCATTGACTCACTAAAGTCCTGGATGTCGAACAATCGGCTCTGACTCAACCCCATCCAAAACCGATTTTATCTGGCTTGGGACTCGGCAACAACTGGCAAAGATTGACTTAGGTGCACTTTCCATGCTTTACCTTTGCCACATCTTTGCCCGACTTTGGGGTCATTCTTGACCATGAGCTCACCTTCACCCAGCATGTTAACTCGCAGTTGTTTTTACCAGTTGCATCAACTTCAGGTTGTCTCCCGTTCCCTCTCTGCTAGTTCTGCAGCTACTCTTGTCCTCGCTTTCGTCACGAGTCGTCTTGACTACTGCTCAACCTTATATGCTGGCATTGCACATGGTAGGATTGGGCTTGTGCTTGCCTGACAGGAGTATCTCCAGGACTGGCTGCACGTCCGCTTATATGTGGATATTTGACATTGGTTATCCATTCCCCAGTGCATTGCATTTGGATTTCTTCCCTTGCTGCCTTTGTGGTGCTGCATCTACTTATCTTAGGGAGTGTCATGTTGCCAGTAATTGAAATGCTGGCAAGATGCTGTGCTCTGCCTCACAGGGTCTTCTTCGTCTTGTCCCTTTCTCTTGGACCTCTGCAATGCAGTATCATGCTTTTTTGGTTGTGGACCCAATTGCTTGGAATAGCCTCCCATTGGATCTTCGACTCTTACCTAAGAACTCTCTACCCTATTTTTATTCCACTCTGAAATCTGTCTTATATGGCCGAGGTTGGACCGGGAGTGCCTCTGAGTAGATTTCTTGAAGAGGCGCTTTTTTTATTAAGTTTCATTGATTGATTGATATATGGTGATCAGAGGCAGTTTATTCACTAAATGTTCTTAAAAACAGAGCATTCATTGGGTGACATTGTATTTAAAGCATCAGTTGGTAATTTGCTGAAGATCCCTGCTGTGCAAGAAATGGAAGGATGGTGCAGATGTGGGTCGACTTGTCATCCACAGAAGCATCCATTCAAGAAAGAGCTTCAAGCTGTCTTGGTGTGGGCTACAAGAAATAACCTCAGGCTCAACGATTCCAATTCCAAAGAGATGCTGGTAACAGGAGTAGGAAAAGTGAAGCTGCCACCGCTAATAGAAAGGAAAATCCTGGGAGTGACCTTTGGAAACAATCTCAGTGTGATGCCCCGTGTGAAGGAAATAATCAGAGCCTGTGCATGTGCTAAAGACTCACGACCTGTCTCTTAATGAGGTGAATGTGGTTGCGGAGGCTACAACAGTATCCCATCTACTATGCGCTTCCCCACCTGGTGGAGATATGCGAATGCATAAGATCACCAAGGACTTGAGCGGCTGCTGTCCAGAACTGTGCAGATGTGATATCTGAGCAGAGGTAATCCTTCAATGGCGGAGCGTGTGGACTCTGCTGAGAACTGTCTTCTGCAGATCATTGAGAGGAGCCATAGCCATGCATACTGTGCCACCTGTTGCAGCCACAGTTGACTAAGATCATGGGCCTACAGTTATGAACTGCCCAGAAAGAACAATAAAACCTACATATCTAGAGTTTTATACAAGAATATATAATGTCTGCCAAAGACAGATTGAATTACATTCTTAGTAACTCCTAGGTAGTCTTTTTTCTTTGAAAACCACGATTCAGTGTAACATCAAATATTTATTTCATAACATTAAATGAATATCATTATCATCAAAACAATCTCTGCTCAGCAATGGCTAACTGGTGCATACATTCAGCATTGCTTTCAACGTTTCATCATTGCAGGATAGAATCTATGATTACTTTGTGTATAGCAGATGTGTTCTAATGTTGTTACATGGACATTTAAGAATGCACCAGAAGATATCTACTATTTGAGTTGTGGAGTGTGAATCCCTAAAATTTTTATTAAAAGTTAATTTATAGAATACAGATACGTATTCTGATGATGCAATCATTTTACCATCAGATTAACAGCTTGACTTTATTAAGTGACTTTAAGAACTGCCTTTTTATTTGCTTATATTTTATGCATGCTTTGTTTGGAAAGTCCTTTATGTGACTTGTACATGACTTTTGTTAGTTTGGAATTATAATAGATTTCCGGAGGCGGTTTCTGCGTCTCTTGTCACATGACTTTCGATTGTGGCGTGTGTCATTGGCTTTGGATCTGATTCACCATCATATGATAAAGTTGCCTCAGAAGCGTAAGTCATAATTAAAGTCAGGTATTTGTCTAAACTTATGAACAGTCACTAATTGGCTGGCTGAGTTACAGACTAAAAACTGTAGCATTGCAGAGTGAAACTACAGAGTTAGGTAGTTGAACCAATATGGACTGAGAAATATGAGATCTATGTTAAGTATACATCAACTCACTGATGATGTGACATGTGTGAGTGAACATAAGAATATTTTGAACAGAATCAGACCAAATAAAATTTAAATAATTTGTGTTGATGATATGTAATGCTACTAGACATTTAAATATTATGAAATTTGATATCGCCCTTCTTCCAACAATTTTTTGCTCAGAAGTGCACACGCCTTGACGGCGCTATTACACTTGTGCTGCAGAGCAATTGTGCACAAATGGGCCCTACACAGTTACCCGCTCACTAAACGCACACTGAGCGTTACAGGCCGACCGCTCTAACCAACGGGCCACCGTTGATGCTATGTAATGTTTTTAGTCATTTATGTTGCATTACCTGAATTTTCTCAAAACAAGGGATGAACAGACAGAATTTCGGCTCAATAAGTCACACTCTGACATAGTCTGAGTTTTAATAAAAGTCGACTTGTGAAACAAAAATCGTAGTTCTCAGCACTACTCAGACTCAGACATATAATGGGTCAGAGTATTAATAAACATTACTTGGACTCAAACAAATAATGGGTCCAAGTATTAATAAAAGTTGACTTGTGAAAAAAAAATTTTTTTTCACTTTATCATTTTCATAGTGAAGAACTGAAAATTACAGAAACAAATAAATTCATGCATTTGTTTAAAGTTTAATGTTGACCTTGCTTACATCCAACAGTTAAGTGGGTTTTTTTTTTTAAATTGAAAAAAAATTAGGCTTACTGGCAGACTAGAAATCAAGAAAATGGGACTTTTAAAATTTTTGATACTAGGAACTCAGACTCAGTACTACTCACTAGCAATGCTTGGCAGGAAATTTGACACATGGTTCGTCCCTATAAAAAACGATCCACTGTATGATAATAAAGACATAATTCCCTTTGAAATATTATTATTTTGCAATGCTGATAAGGTAATGATACAACAGCATATGGCAAAGTTCTCCACAGTGTAGCAAAAATCTGAAAGTTCTATCGATATATTGGTTGTCCCTGAGATCACCAGCATTTCAGTGGATCTTAACACCATCTGATAGGGTGGAGCCAGACCTCCAACAGCCATTGGGAAACTGCAGAATGCTCTACCAAGTTTTGGTGGAATTATCCACCATTGAATAGGTAAAATTGTATACCGTTAAAAATGTTGAAGGTTCTGCCAGTTTCGAGTGGAATGGTCCACCATTCGAAAGCAGGAATATGCAACCAGTTTTTGGTAGAATTGGTAGAAATTTCACTTTGATGAATATTTTACATCAGTTAGTAAAACAGTGCACAGTAAGCTGGAAGAGTCACCAGTGGTGGGCACATGCACATGGGTGGACCAACCAGTGGATTCTTGTATGTAGCGATACAATTGCTTATCTACTGAATTGTTGAATTGCTTTATTAATTAGGTTAGAATAAGTTAGTTGAATAGCGGCGTTTAGTTAGACAGAGAGGCACTATATAATAAAAAATTTTTAATTCAAATTATAATCAACTGTAGAAAGATTAAATCAGTTGTGTGTGGTCAGTTGCTATGCTATCAAGGACAAGGAATCAGAAGACAATATGTGATCGATCATAATATCAAACGCAAACAGTAAAGAATCGCCAAGATCTTATGTTTGTTGTGAATAACTTGACCAACAAGCTGAAATTAACGGATACTTCTTGGATATTTTGGAAGATTGTGACGGACTTAACAAGGCACCAGAAAGTTAGTCTTTTACGATAGAAGTTTGCCTTGCTTGAAAGAAGGGGAGTTTAGGAGGAATTACACTTTTGTTTCAGTGGCAGGAGAAAATATATTGGGAACGATAACTGAGAGGAAGGAGAAGCAGGGTAGTGGAGGAGTGTTGGAGGAGTTGGTGGCTGGAAGGGATTATAGTGTGAAGCGAAGGGATGAGAAGGATGTCAGTACGACCTATTCAGAGGCGCTCCCAGGTCAGATGCTTCAAAAAGAAACCACTTGAGCTAAGGAATGAAATAAAATATTATTTAAAACATTATCTTAAATCTCATATCTAACCGTGTTGAGGCAAGCCTCGTCTTGAGACTTTAAGGCTAGTCACTCAATTCGTCTTGCCTCATACTGGCTAAGGACCTGGTCCATGGTGTTGCTAAACAGTCAAGCTATCTGCCAGATCACGGAGGCCAAAACCTGCGGACATTAGAAATAAGAGAGGATCATAAACTTGCCATCCCAGAGGTACCAGAATGAAAGAGTGACAGATTCACTCAAGCAGGTCAGAAGAAGGCCATTGCATCTTTTTCCCCCATAATTGCCCTTGTTTTATGGAAAATAGTCTCACTGAATGTTCTCATTACATTTGCTTTGTAAAAGTCTGTAAACTTTTCTAATAACTGTCCGATGATTCCTGATATGGGAACATTGGACATAACCAGAGAAGAATCAATAGAAGCGATGAAAAGTGAGCAATATGAAAGATATAAGTTAATAATTTAGCATGTAAATAAATTGTTTTTTGGATCACTCTTCTCCAACATTGCTAATTGAAATAAATGTTGCACTTTAATTGTAGCTATAACTGCAAATGATTTGCAGCTTCATATTTCTGAGTTTGACCTTCAACGATTGGAGAAATATTCAGATAACCTTGTTGATTATCGTTTGATCAAAGATCTCATCCAGCCGTTGGCCAACCTCTACTTCTGTCGACATTTAGATCTTCACTTAAATGCAATTAAATCGGTATTAATTAGTATAATGGCCACTTCCTACTCCTTTTGCATAATTATGATTTTGCTTAAATGATTTTTTTACTTTACTTATGACATGATTCCCTTGAAAAATAATACTGTTATACAATGCTGATACTAGTATAAGTCTTTGTACATAGCTTATGTGGTCAATATCCAGAACTTCTGTGTGCAGTATTAAATTTAAGATTGGATGAAGGTCATATACTTACGCTGTAGAGAAATACAGATGTCATTAGCATGCGAAATGAATGATCTCATAGAAGTAACTTGTATAGTTGGGATTGTATTTAGTGACTTCTATCATGTGGTTTCTAATGCTCAGGGCATCATACTATGGAACACCAGAGTTAAGCTGGAAATTCAATTTGCTAAGACAGAGCAGAGGAGTCAATAGCAGTCAAATGCTTTACGACTGATTACGACTTGAGGGCTTTGGGGTAATGGCGCATGGCAGCAGTTCCGGGACTACAAAATGATGGTTATGCTCACCAACTGTTATTCCAAGGGGTTATTTGTAGAAATTGGGCATCCAGTAGCATCCAGTGATTCATAAAGTGCCAAATGGTGATAACCTTGCTACACCAGTGGAAAGTGGTATGAGCATGGGTTGAGCATTGTCCAAATGGCTTGGCTACAGATGACACTTGTAGTCATTGATATTAATTTGATGCCTAATAAATTATGTGATTGCTGATTCTGACATTTTGAATACCCTCTGCCTGGTAGGGTCTGATTGACGAAATTTACAAATCTTGCCTTTATTGCCTGATGAACGAACTAGAACGCTTTGAATTTATTCACTCAAATTCCCCTTTTAGGAAATTTCTTGCAAATGCTGTAGATAATTTTCTATTCAAGGCTGTCCTATTTAATGAGGACCACTCACTCAGGTGCATTTTCCTGATGCATTTTCCCAACCAATATTTCAGTTCATATTTTCTCAGTGACAGGAGTTATAACTTTAACCTTCCTGATAAAGAATCATGAAATATTGCATCTCATGCGCTATTCCTTAACTCATGTTAAGCTACTACTTCATACTGACATCTGCGCATCTTCTCGACCGCTGTCATTTTGACGATCACTTACGTCTAAATGCAGAATATACTCAGTAGCTTCGAACATGTGAGAGTTTTCTTGTGCTAAGTTTGCATGCCAGAGTTATTCATAGGTTTTGACATGAATTTCGTACGTTGAAGAGGCATCTTGTTCGCAAGTTGCTCAGGTGATGTGAGTGCATCAGACCATTCCTTGTGATGTACACGATCGAGTCTTGATGTGCGACTGTGTAAGCCTAATGTAGTTGAATGTGGAGAACAAGCAACGCGGCCAGTGGAGTGACCTTGACCAATTGGTCACAGGTGGCTATTCTATCTACCTACCAAAACACGTCCAATGTCCTTTCTACGTATGTCCTCCTTGTGCCTCAACGGATATCTGGACGCATGTCTTCTTCCATCAGCTAATGACTACTCGTCAACATAGTACCGTGTCTGTGATCGGCATTGACAGTTGTCAACTCATCGATGCAACTTTACCTAGAGACTCTGAACATCCATTCCATCTATCAGTCTATCAGCTGTAAATGGAAATCTATTGGTTGGTTCCACGCTTGTTCAAGGGCCTACCACTGATGACTCCTTTCAGCTCACTGTGCATAGTTTTTGCTTATACTGCAAATAATGTATGCCATGTCTTACATCACTGTATGTATCACTGTTCTAATCACGTACATGCTATTCATGGCGTCGACAAAAAGATACACAGTTTCAGAGGTTCTGAGAGAAATTGATTTATTAGACAATGATTATTTTGAAGAGGAGAGTGATAGTGATAAGGAATTGACGACATTGAACCAGGAAGTGACACAGAAAGTCAAGCAGCCGAGGCCTACGATTCGCAGCAGGGCTAGCAAGCGTGGATGTACATGCAGATAGCTCAGATAATGAATCCCAGCCTGATGAGTCAGATGCTGTTTTGGCAGACTTCTAGCCAGAATACCAAAGAGTAGAGTTGGAGTGTTGAACAAGTTTTTTGCATTTCATAGTCTTTACATTTTGTTAATAATTAGCGCCTTACGTGATTTATTCGCAATGTCGATAATTGATTAGGCCTGTATGGCGTTGCACCAGTGTAATAAATGTTTCCGCGGTCAATCTTTTCCAAAAATCATACAACTGTAATTGACATTCTTTTCTCGTGTACAGCGCCCTTTCTTTCGGCCTCAGCCATGCTACGGCGCTATTTTAAATGTCTTATTATTATTATAAACATTACATTACTGTCTTTTTTTGGCATAAGTGCACCCACACCGTTTTCCTGATCTATGATATAAAACCGTGCAATGACTGCAAAACCTCAAAAACTAACTCCAGCAGAGTTAACTTGGACACAGAATGACTGAACATGTATTTATAATAATGGCTACCAAAGATTGTTTTTATGTGTACTTATCCACTATAACATAAACTGAGTTTTAAATGTGACATGAATTTTTAACATTTCACAAATATTAAAAACCATTTGACACAAATAGCTGGTTCATCTGATATATTAGTTGTGATGTTGTATAATTGACTTTCTGTTGTCTTTGATGTGTTGATGTTCTAGGCAATCCTGCTTGGTATTGGTCTTCAAGGTAAGTCAGTCGATGACCTTGCCAATGAGTTTGACTCTAAAGAACGAAATTTCTCAGCTTCTCAGGTCTTGGGCTTGCTTCATCAGGTGATGAAACTTTTTGTGCAGGTGAGGACAGGCAGAATTGCCTTAACTCTTGTTATCTTGTTAGCAGATGCATAAGTTTTACAAGAAGCAAAGTAATCTACAATTAAATGTAGGCAAAATGATGATTGCGTTCTTAATAGGGCTTTCCTTCAACTTAAAAGTTTTATATGCTATTAACCATGTGATTTGTGGCATAATTGACTGCAAATTAAGAACCAGTACTGCATATCAGCTTCTGATAATAATTTTTCATGGTAAAACTTTAGAGGTGAAGTGAGACTCTGTTCGTATGAGCTGTATGTCTGGCAAAGAAAACAAATATTCAAGCAATAAAGTATGTGCTCCCTCCAACATGTGACTTTACCATTCTAGTGCAATGGGGCCAGTCTGTATGGGTTTGAGACCTGGGCAATAAGACACACGAGGCTGCACTATGCAGGCATCATTGGTTCTAGAGGAGATATTTCAACAAGTTTATGGCTTAACTATATGCGACAACTTCAAGCATCTGAACATTACCTTGCTTATAATTTTATGCTATAGAACATGCTCACTTGGATCTAAGAGGCCCGTAACTGTTCTGCCGATTGGCCCAGAACATCACTGCCTATGGGCCCGCAATTTCTCTGCCTAGGGGTCCGCAAATTTCTGTCAGTGAGCTGCTCGGCATCATAGCCATAAAATGTGATTACTTATGCAGATGAGCATAGAAGCAGACTACTAGTCGAACTGAAGACAATGATAGTAGAGATAATGACAATGATCAGCATTGAATAGCAAACATATATTATTAGTGAACTAATTGATTTATTCACTGGTTTGTTCTCTTTCATCAGAATCTCCGCATCATTTTGCCTCATAGGAAGCAGAAGAAAAATGATGTATTTGAAGATAAGGTGAAGTTAATATTACTTTGAAAATTAGTGAATGACTGTAGCTGTTTTATAGTACATTGTGTATTGAGCTTCACACTTTGTGGTTCAAAGGGTAAAAAATAAATTTTGAGAGTGTGTCAGGTTTTCATTGAGTGTGGTTTATTCCTAAATATACAAATATATTGGACTTAACTGGTGGAATTTCCTTAGCCATGTTTTCAGTTAAGCCAGTCACACTATTACATGAGATAAAATGGAGCACAACCCACAAGGTAATTATGCATGAGCATTAAGATCTTAAATTCAATGTGTTTCTACATTGTAAATGGCATTTCCTTATGCTAGAGCTAGATGTTTATGCCGATACTTCAGTGTAACTCCAATGAGGTGACTGCACTGTTAAATGTAGACTGCAATCAAAGTTTCCTCTTTTTTTTTAGATATTGTGTGCAACATTGTATAAATGGTTCGTACTTTTGTGCACGGGTCCGAGCTGAATGCGATGATAGTAAAATTAAGATCGTATCTAACAGTGTATGGTGATAAGTCCTGATAACCTAAGAAAAATCCCTGGATTAAGGATATATTAGCTGATACAAGAAACCAAAGTTTCTGGAATAAGGTAGGCCACAGCCGGATAGGAGACTCGATATATTGTTACTCTTAGTAACAGTATTTGTTACTCAAGGAAGTTACTCTTAGTAACAGTATTTTAGTTTACACTTCCTAGTGTAAACTAAGGCAAAACTACAAAATTATATAGATTGTCAAACTGCCAAATTATAAATCAAGAGAATGAGACTTTTTAAATAAGCATTCTAAACTTAAACTCAGTACTCGGACTCGGCAAGAAATTCAAACTCGATTCATCCATAGACCCCTTCCCTTGTTTACTCAGCTGACCTAATTCTAGATTGCATGCGTTACTTGAGAGCTTCTATTTTGGCATGGACTGTGGCATCCGTCTACTCAGCGTTTTCCTAAGTCAAATCCATCTCGATCGTCTATCCGTATTGCAACCCTGAATGTCTGACGATTGCGGACTAATCACATGATGGTTGCTGACCTCATCACGACCAATGAGCTTAAAATTATTGCAGTTACAGAATCTCGGCACTTTACTTTAGGGGACGGTGCTGTTTGTAGTGTAGGTCCACCAGACTTTTCGTTCCTTGACCAGCCGAAACCGGACACTTGTGAAACGGCCACGTGGGGTGGTTGTTGTCTATCACAGAAACGCCCCAAGTGCAAAGAAGATCGACGTTTATCAAATGCCGGTAACATTTGACGCTATTGCCATTTCTATCTCATACAAGCAAAGTCCTGCAACCCTTCTGGCCATTTGTCAACCTGACTCCTCTCCATCCTTGGCTTTTATTAGTGTGCTTTTGACCCTGCTGGAATTCACGATTTACAACTCTCATCTGGTCCTCACAGGAGACCTTAACGTCCAGCTGGAGGGTCCGCATCACTCCCTGAGTTTGCTGTAGTGCAGGACCAGTTTGGGCTCAAGCAGCACATCACACGACCTGGGCGGATGACCTGATGTCATGGTTACCAGAGACGACTGTCAGGTGGCCGACTTCCTTGTTCACTGTTCAGCCTCCTGTTCTTTCTGATCGTGGTCTCATCGTTGCTGCCATTTCATTTATACACCAGTCTATGGCCTCTACGTCACCAGAGAAATTCACCATTGGAAGAGCCTCGACCGGGTTGCCTTTTCAGCTGCACTCTGAGACCATCCACAATTATTCATTAATGTAGATGATTATACTGCACCGTGTGTATCAGAACTCTTCGACTCCTATTCGACCGTGATGGCAGAACTTCTGGATACAACATGGGTTGCTTTGTCAGGTCGTGCCATTGCCCCTTCGCACCGTGGTTAGAGGCTGAGTGTAGAGCCCTTCGGCGTCAAGCTCAGTGACGTTTGTGACAGGTCCACTTTTATTTACTTTGTGCATAACGTGTATAACTTCTATTGTCGTTGAGAGCTCTTCATTCTTCCTCTGGTGCCTCATTGCAGGCACCTCGACCAAACAGTGTAGCACATTCTTAATTGTTGGCCCTTCAACCTGAAGCACACTCCCCTTCGAGATCCAAATGCTACCAAAGAGTAATGAACCTTTGTTTACAAGTTACTTAAGACTGTTTTGTATCACTATCATTAGGCTGGGAGTGCCTCTGACTAGACTTCTGGACGGGGTGCTATATAAATGTTTGAATAAATAAATGAATCTGAACTTCACTTAGTTTATGACAGTTTATCTTTACTTATTTATTTCTGTGCTCTAACACCAGGTGTTCTATGTAGGATAAACAGCTGAATGATGAGCAGATTAGTCTGCAGACTGAAGAAAACGGAGAAAAACTGTGGAAGAAGATCAAGTCTGAAGATAAACCTGAAAAGCATGAATTAGTTTTATTATTATCCAAAGTCTTGATAAGTCTGTGACAGATCAGTCAGAGAGTCTATTGAAAGGTGGTGGGTTCTTGAAACCATGTTCTTGGTCTTGCTTGAGACAGTTTTTAGACCAGAAAATTGTGGCCTTCATCATGGTATTGAACCCGTGGTCTTAATGCTCTGGTCTTGGTCTTGAGGCCTTAAGTCTTGAGTCTTGTTGCATGGTTGCTGACTACTAGTGGTAGAATAAAAATAGAGATAGGGGAGAGATTTGTGTAGTTAGTGGGATGTATAAGCAGATATGTGACGCAAGGTGTCAAAAACTCGTCACTTGTCAGTTTTTGACCTTTTATTCAGTCATGTTCTACAATGCATCTGCTTCAAAATACTTTTTACAGAATCAAAATAGTTTTTCTAACATTATACTCTTGATTTTTTCATTGGTACAATCATAGTAACTGAGAAAATCGAAGTCAAAGTTTCAGAACAAAGCTTCAGAACAAAGTTCTAAGCAGCCATTACTTGATTGATCCACAATTTGCTGGCCAATAGTAGACTATATTCTGTATGAAATGAAACACACGGCATCAAATCTGGTTAGGCTTACTAAGTTGCAAATTAGGCTAGGTCATCACATGAAATATAGGTTGTTCGTGGCAAATTTAACCTTTGAAAACCTGTATAGTTTGCTTTAACAGCTAGAGAGTTCATTTGGCCTGTCTGGTAACTTTCTCAGCTGGCTGGCTTCATTTGTTAGAGAGTGCTCCATTTGTGTGGCCCATGGGTCCTCCAGGTCGATGTTGGTCCCTGCTCCTTATGGCTATCCTTAGGGCTCAGTGCTGAGTCCCCTTCTTTCTGTACGTCATCTACACTTCTGAAATTGCTTCTGTCCTCAAGGCCACTGCTGTATTGGGTCACCTTACACTGGTGACTTCAAGTATACTTACACTGCAGTGTATGGCTTCTAATGCCTCTGTTGCCGTTAGGGCAATGAGTCAGACTCTGGGTGCCCTCAAGGTTTGCATGTCGACAAACCACTTGCGACTCGACCAAACAAAAACCCAATTTATGTGGCTGGGCACTCGCCAGCAACTTGTGAAGCTTGACTTAGCTGCCATTACTGCTGACTTCTCCCGCTTTATATTTTCCTCTGTTGTCCGAGACCTTGGAGTTACATTGGACCAAGAGCTTACCTGGGCTTCTCATATTCACCATCTGTGCCATGATTCATACCAATTGAATTGTGTCAGCTCTGCAGTGTTGCTCGCTTGCTAACATCAGACCTAACCGCTTGCTAACATCGCTATCTTTGTCCACGCCTTCATCACAGCCCGACTAGTTTGTTACAAATTCTTATGTGCTTTTGTGGTCCTTAAGTGACCAGGTGACTTTTCATGATTACAATACAAGACAATCAGTAAATTAGGTAAAAAATTGATTATAATCAGTGTTCTATCCAACATGTAGAAACTAAAATAGTGTTTGTAAAAATATAATATTATTATTTAGGTATTAATAGTTTGCATTTACTTGGAAAACATAGGCTTCTGCAGCACAAGCACCGTGCTATTTAGTTGGAATACCAGAGGTCACTGCTCAGTACTCTCATGGCTGTCAAACAAATTATTTGACGACATTCTTTATGCAACAGAAATTTGAATGATATGACCCTCACAGCATCGAGCAGTGCTTGTCATTTTGAAAAAACTGTGTAGTCAGTTGCGATTTGCCACTGTCTCTAGTCGATGATCTTGCTGTCAGGCAATTTATAAATGATCCAGTGGATCTGAGAGCAACGTGATTTGAGATTAGGGATTCAAGGGGTTGTTGAGTAGGGTAGGGTAATTAAATCTATAAACTATTTGTTTCTCAACTATTCTGGAATGAACAGAGGATGGAGAGTGGGAAAAAGTCAACATTCTGATAGGGGTTGTTGGTCTTAGCTTTGGCTGGCTGATGGCAGGTTTCCATTTGAAGGGATGAAATGGGAAAGAAATGAGAGAAAGTACACTTGATTTTTTAACAATAAATACTTAACGCTGAGATGAGTGGGTCTAAGGAAACGTTTCTAAGCATTGCAGGGTGGGTGGGCGAAAAAAATGGTCATTTTCAGCACTACGTAATTATGCAATGACCCCTATTGCCTTTACATAAGATTTGGGTTGATAAAATTAATGATTAATTAATCGATAAATCATTGAGAATTTTAATTGATTAATATTTTATTGTTTGATTAATTTTTTACATATTTCATGTCAAGCAACCCATTTCTGGAGTAAAATGTGTGGCGAGCGATGATAATGTGAAATGTTTGAGTGGAAAACTTAGCAATCATTTTGCATTTAAGGTAAATGTTGATGGAAATTTGAAGATGGTGACAAAATTAGCTGACTTCATTACAATAAAAAGTTCACTTACCTTGCTGACATATCACTTTAAGCAGGTGGAATTATTGAAGATCTTTCTAGAAAGAAAGTTCTTGTAATAACTCACTCAGTTACCATTTTTGTAACAGTATGTTATACTTTACATAGCCTAGCAATTTATCAAAGGGGTGAAATTTAGCAAATCCATCGATTATTAAATCAGAACCAGCCCTACATAAAATTTATAAAATTTGAAAGATTACCATAGCTAGCTGGTCAATGTTTAGTAGGAGTGGACTCGAGGTGAGCTGTATAAAACACGTGGGATAAAATGTCCCTTGTCTTTAGTACACGGCGCAGTCATGTGTTTTTGTGTCTCGTGGCAGTGATGCTTAACAACGGATAGAAAGAGTCAACCAGGAACATGGGTGTCACTCCTGATATCTGCAGCCAGGTGACGTTCATAGGCTTGATTTGCCATGTCACTAACGGTTGCGAGTCATTCTGAAGATATCAGGCCATCGCACTCTTGCCTGAAGTCTCTTGATCCTGGCCGAGTCTGCAGCAGTGGTGAAGCCCCACCATTTCAGAGCAGAATACATACACATCATTCCAATGATGTTTGTGCCAATGAATAATAAAATGACAATAGCAAATGTCTGGAAGTTATGAAAACTATTGTATGAAGAAATGGAATTAGTTATAGTGATTAAAATATTTTAGACTGATAGTCTGTTTTGCTCTTTGCAGCTGCAGCTGTCCATGAAACCGAGGCACTTGACCTTGGAGGCTATGGCGGCCCAGTGACTTCTTCCATGGCTCTCACATCAATGATCCATCAAGTGCAAGGCAACAAAGGATTGTTGCTTTGTTGTTTGTTTTCTTGTTGTTTGCTTCTTATCAGAAGGGACAAGACAATTTTGGAGGCATAGTCACAGCTGGTGCTCTAGAGATTAGTCATATCGAAAAGATATGATTTGAGGTTGCACCAGCAGCAGTAGGACAAGCATTGCAGATCATAAATTTGGTTGCCTTTTATCTAACTGGAAAGGTTTGTCTGCATCCCAGCAACATCTGCACCTATTGAGAGTTTTTAGCTGTTGTGGACTCTTGATGAGAACTCACACAGAAGACTAAGCGTCAGAACCTTCTATGATTTAGTATTTGTAAGATGTAACAAACATCTCATTTTGATTTCTTGATCACTTATTTCTGGCATCTCAGTTCCATTTTGTATAAACTTCTAGGTTCTTTATGATTGAAAATTTCATATTGACATCAATTAAGAATACAACTATGCAGTGAATTGTGCAACAGTTGTTGTATTGGTAATGATTTTGGATACTCCGTCATCGTCTTGATCCCAAGGGCCCATGTACATATTTCGTACACAGTGAGGGGAGGGGTTTCGAATATGGGCAATTTTGCATACGGGTGCGTATGGCCGTGGTAGAGTCTAGAAAAATGGATATGTACTCAAATATAGCTGTCTAATTATGATGTCCACGTTAGCCTATATATAACTGTATTTATATGATCATCCTATCATCGTCCGGTTGGCATTTTATGTAGCATTAAAACTTTTTTAAATGCAAGTGTTATTAGTAGGCCTATTTTATTTCTTCATAACAATTAACAAATTTAAGCTGTGAAATACATTGCTCACCAAAGCAAATCCCTACAACTGTAGGCTTTGGCAATTAGTAACTTTACTAATCGCGATTAGTTAACGCCAACTAATCGATTAGTTCGATAAATTGATTAGTTCGTTTAATCGATTGTTTCATTGTTCAATTAGTACGGCGGCGAAATTTGCTGATTACATTAGTTGTGCGCTGCTAGTCTGTTCAGTATTTGGCATTGGGTCAATTACGGCATCCCACATCCCTCTTTCCCTAGTCAAATTGACTCCCTCCAGCAGTTCATCTTTGCCTAATCAAGTTGCCTCCCTCCCACATCTCTCTTTGCGTTGTCAAGTTGGTTGTCGGCCAAATCCCTTTCGTCTCTCCCGCCTCTCTCTGGCTAGTTGCGCCTCACTACCTCTCTCTTCCTCTGCCTCTCTCTTTCTCTACCTCTCACTCTCTCTTTGCCTAGTCAAGTTGTTCTTTGCCTAGTCTCTTCCCAGCACAGTCGTCAAGTGTATCTGTTGTTCACAATTATTAGGCAGTTAAACATTGAGTTGAATTCCTACAAGAAGTTGACAGTGAAATCGATTGGCATTGTTCTTCATGTTACTCAAGTTCCTAGTCATCGGTGCGGTCGCTTAAGTCCCTTATCAGACCGGAAGGGACTTGAGCTCAAGATCTAGGAGGGAAAGTCCGGAGCTCGCACCCTGAGTTTTTGAAAGAAAAGACTAGCAGCGGCATTAAGATTAGACTGAAGTTTGAGAGAATTGGAGGAATAAAGACCAATGTACTCGCAGCATTTCCAAAGTCCACACAGATGCATAATATTATCATGGCATAGATTCTGACCAGGGCCTAGCATGAAGTGAGAGGTAACTGCGATTGGAACAAAATTGACGCAAATGATAAAAGCAGGATCTAGAAACTGGGTTGATCTCATTACTGAAAGAAAGGGTAGGATCCAAGACCGTTCCAAATTCACGAACAGAAGATGAAAATTGGATGAGAGGAAACCTGAGATGGAGAGAAACTGTTATCTATTTTATCATGCTGGAGGCGACCATCAAGACCAGATGAATTGTGTCTTGTCCGAGTTTAGGCGGTTAAAGGAGAGCCAAGCATCTAGGGCAGATGAAGCCTAGAGCATATAGCTCAACCATTTTGAACTGGAAAGGAAGCTGGACCACAAATAAGGGCCTGCATCATCAGCAAACTTCATGGTGTGATGAAATGCCAAACAGCTGGAAAATACCACCGAGGTCCGCAGTAGGCTATATAAGACAAATAACAAAGGAGCAAGAAGAAATCTTGTGTGTATATAAATCTAAAGAACAATTGTAGGCTTTTTTGTAGCTAAACTCTTAAAAGTAAGACTATTACTGTATTAGCATTGACCTTGTGACACTGCATAAGCTAATTCTTATGGACTAGGAAAGAAAACTCTTCAATAGGCCTACGTGACAATGATGTACCATGTATATATGTACTTGTTTTATACATATCATCCTTGTTTATTGTAGCGAAATAATCCGAAATTGCCTGTGTGTTACCTTGCTGTGTACGCTGCTGTAGCGTTTTAATTGCACCCTGTGTCGGGTCCTGTAGAATTCGGAGGACTCTGAATGATTTTACCTGCATGCTGGTAGGGGACTTTGTAGGGGCCGGGGAACTCTGTGGGGTCCAGGGGTACTCTGTATGATCCAGAGGGACTATGTAGGGTCTGGGAACTTTGCAGGGTCCAGAGGGCTCTTTGGCGCAAGGATTTTGGCTATACATAAGAGCTGCTAAGCTAGGGGATTTTTTGGGTTCGTCTTCCGACGGTGACAGTTACAGTTATGTCGTTGATTTAGTAGCTAGTGAATGGTGTCTTCAGTTAGTTTAAGCGGTTAATTGTTGTGCCGTGCTACCAGTGTGAACATTCGATGTACTTATTTCAATAAGAAAAGTTGGTAGGGCCTAAAACTATTGAGTTGGTGTCGTTTCTTCTTGGCAAGACGTACTGTCGTTGCTATCTGATCTTACCATCGACTGTCATCGCCGGTACTGCCTAAAAGTCCTTTACCAGTCCGGCAAGGCCGCATCCAGCGGGCATATATTTTCGAAGAGGGAACTCGGAATCGCTATCCCCGCGGGTACCAGAAGAAAGAAAGGAGGAAGAAAGATTTTCCCTTGGTCTTTTGCCGTTTCCTGGATTCACTATAGGCAAGCGCCAGAGTCCAAACCCGGGGTTCGTGACGTTATGAATGCGTCGTTAGATAAAATTATATCAATCAGAGCAAGAACAGAGCCTTGAGGGCAGGAGCGGCAATCCCGGGGGTCGAGTCTTAATTCCACCTTGCCAGCGCAGTCACTAAAACCCCAAAACACCATGATATAACCTCTGTCTTAAAATCACTTCATTGGCTTAAAGTTCTCAACGCATCCACTACAAAATTGTATCTATCACCTACAACGCACTTCAAACCTCTCAACCCTCTTACATTCGTCAACTCCTAAGTTCTTAACAATCCAACCGCCCAGTTCAACTCGCTCATCGTCATATTTTTCTCTATCTCGAAATTCTGCAACCGCTCCTTAGTCTATGCTGCACCAGCACTTAGGAACGGACTCTCTAAAGAACTCCGTCAGTTTGCTAATCCCCACATTTCACCTCTAAATATAATCTCTCCTCCGCTTTCACTGTCCTCTGCTACTTTCCATTCACGACTAAAAACCGAAGTCTTCAAGGTGTCCTATTCCTGCAGATTCTACTCCTGTACCACCACATGACCACCATCATGATCGACTACCACTATAGCAACAAATGCTGTCTCTTCGGCTTGACTCCCTGTTCCCTGGATTTCGACCCGGCACCGAAAGGAAGGGGATTAGCTATTAGCTATATACCTATTGATTTGGTATAGCGCCGGTGTTGAACTGGTCTTCCTGGCGTGACTTATGGTCGCTGAGAAATTCTCGAGGATTTACATTACATCATATTACAATTACGGAGAGGGGACACGTTATACGTTTGCCACCCCCTACATTTCTTATCCCTCTCATTGGGTGTTCCAAGTGCATTCTTAGCCCAAATGTGTCCTGTCAAACGCCTCTGCTTGAGGGAGGCCGTTTTGGAACAGTGATATAGAGAGTGGGATTCGAGCCAAAGATTACAGATATGGTCCATCACATGGACCTATCAGAAAGAACAGATTGGAGCCATAAAACGGCCCTGTCTAGCTGTGATAGCTGGGACTAATATGGAAGGTATATGAAGCGGCAACGTGGCAGCCAATCAGTGATCGTCTTTTCTGATGCACTGCAGGCAATGTCTGTGATCGGCTATGTAATGAATAAACTGACATCCGGGTATTCGGAAGAGTAAATTTGAACGTAACGCATTATCACCGAAAAGATCATCTAAATTAATGCTACTTCAGTCAAAATCTTCCTTTAAACACGTGTTATTTTAACTTATTTATATTGCAAGTTCTATGTATTAAGTCAATTTATTGTGTTAACAGAAACAAGCGCGACTGCTGATTTGTACTCCAAAAGTCCCGGATGTAATCACAGGCATAATCTAGGTCAATGACCCAGTTTTCGTTAGCTTCATATGACATATCCCTTCCATAATTTTTTATTAGTCCCAGATGATACCAAAGATAAGCTTGAAATAGCTGACATTTCGCTATAGAACTGAAGACATGCTTCAGTGACAATGCTGGCCCGAATATAGGCTAATGAAATGGTCTGCGCTTTAATGACCGCTGATACTAGAGGCAGTGAACTGCGCGCTCACATCGAATCCCTTTATACGGATGTCGACTTGGTTGTAGCTCAGCTAGTTCAACGTTGTGCGATTTTTGCCGAATGGCTGATCAGTGCTGTCACACTTCAATAACGAGCTACTCCGTATGTCCACCGAGCATGACGAAATTAAGAAAACTCTACCGATCGAGTACCGACTGATGATAACTTCATCGTCGATTTTCCAAATCTGGGCGCTTTTTATGCTTCTACCTTCCTCAAGCTCTGGATGACGTTAAATAACACCTTTGAACCACTTAATTTGTTGCCAGCCCTCTGCTTTTCTGTTAGCACGGGCTGGAAAACTGGCTCTCATTAAAAAAACTGTGGACCACGTGTAGTCAAGATCTCATTGAGAGACTATAGTTAAGACTAACAGCCAGCCAGCTGTGTAGTGTGGAACGTGATCTTGTCCATAATATTAACATCGATCGAGTGATAGACCGATCCTTACAATCCCACCGCCCGGATCAACTCGCTCATCGTCATCGTCATATCTTTCTCTATCTCGACGTCCATGCAGTCTCATCGTCTCTCAAATTCTACAACCGCTCCTTAGTCTATGCTGCACCAGCACGGACTCCCAAAAGAACTCCGTCAGTTTGCTCATCCCCACATTTCAACTCCAATTTCGTTGGTTACTGAGATCTCAGATATGTCCCTAAACTGAATAAACTCCTTATGGCTTTGCTCGCGAAATTGTTCAAAATAGGTTGATCTATTTTGAGAATATTAAAACACATAATTCGTAATCGTAATCTCCAAATTTCTAAAGCGCCACTTTAAAGCTAAGCAAACCTAAGAATACACTTACTTACTTATTTATGTCGCAGTACATTACTTAGCTGGTATGCTTTAAAATAAATATTTTTGAGTTACTTGCATACATGCTCCACGAAGACAGTTGTTTGTAATCGAATTAATTATTAACTTTGCGTCTGTTAATGCTATATTTCGGGCACGGGTAAAATGCTGATTTGCTGATCCGTTGATTTGCTGATCGGGGTATTTAAAATGCTGATCGGAAATTGCTGATTGGTCATGCTGATTGGTGGGTAAAATGCTGATTCGCTGATTGCTGATTTTCGTTTTTATAAACAACAATATGAAGAAACTTTTGATGACAACAAAGTTCCAATTAACTGTCATTAATGCAATTAGTACATTGATCAATGCTTCATGAACTATCGGAAATTGCTGATTGGTCATGCTGATTGGTGGGTAAAATACTGATTCGCTGATTGCTGATTTTCGTTTTTATAAACAACAATATGAAGAAACTTTTGAACAACTTTTATTTGCACATATCAAATCTGAAGAAACTATTGAACAACTTTCATTTGCACATATCATGAATGTAGGCCTATATATTGTTTTCTGTTAACGATGTTTTCTGTTGACACTACTAAACATCAACAATATACAGAAATTCATGAGCAATTTTTACTTGCACACTTCACAAATCTATGTGGGCGTTTGGTTTGGGTGTCAGTTACACCGATTGCCATTCTTGCTGCAACACTGTGATTGTAATGTGACTTTGCTGGATACGAACAAGTGGTTGTTCGTATCCAGTGGTTGTTGGAAAGAGTCTGTTCCTGAGTGCCCATGATGGTGAAGACAGAGAGTTGTGGATTTAGTGTGAGTTTGTTTGCTTGGATGATCCTGGATGCTCTAGAGATGTCATCACGCAAACACAGCCGAAGTTTATTCTTAAATAATCTAATATTTGTCTGGTGTTGAATATGTTGGGAGAAGATTCCATAAACGGGATTCCGTACATTGAAAGGACAACAATCGAGTATTTGTGTGTGCATAAGAAGTGTCATAAGTTGTCGAGTTTGATTAAAAGAATCATGGTTAAATGGAAGCTAGACTAATAAAAAGAATGATGTTACGGGTAATTTACTACACTAAATTAAGGTTTTACCTGGAAATACATTCTGTCACATAGATCACTGCCACATTTTCTTACTTTGCTGATCCACAGTAACCCCAACAATATTTATAAACTTTTCAGTCATCCTTCTGAACATCTTCTCACCATGAATAATGAATAATTGGTCCACTTGTCGGTCGATTCTCAATTGCATTTACTGCTTGAGTAGTAAATGACTCGTAGATATCACTCATGTTTTCACTATATTCAAATGAAATGTATCCTAACTTTCCAAATTTCAACATTTCATTGGGTAGGTTTATATATATAGGTATATGATATCTAGGGTCAGTCAACTATTTCTGATTGACTTTACTGATTAACAGTGCTGTCTGTTTGTTTATGTTGATGCTTTGTGAACTAAGTCTGTTATTATTATTTAAACCAATATTGAAGACAAAAAATTTCTGATTAACCTTGACTAATACATTAGTAGCCCTATGATGATCAGTGCTTCATAAACAGTGCTGTCTGTTTGCTGATTTTGACTATATTGAAGACAACAAAGCTCCAATTAACTGTCATTAATGCAAATAGTACATTGATCAATGCTTCATGAACTATGATTGTTGTTATTTAAACCAATAAGGCTTACAGGCTTCATAAACACTCTGTTTGTTAATTTTACAAATCAGCATTTTACCAATACGCAGTTTACCTACCCCAATCAGCAAATCAGCATTTTACCCGTGCCCCTATATTTCGTGTTTTTAGTAAACGCAAAATCATGGAAAACGCGGTAGATAATATGTTCACGTTGTTGGTAAGTTCAGCCAAAATTGACCGAAATAAGGGAGTTTACTTTCTTAAGCAATTACTTGGAAGAACTGATGCTACTGCAGGACAGGACATCGAGCTAGCGATTTTAACTCTGTTGTCGAAGGGAGGTGTTTCGTGGGAAACCAAACACGGAGCTCTTATGGGGGTTGAGGCCATCCTCAGTCATCCAGCCTACCATTTGTCGATGAACGAATTCGAGGCAAAGGTGAAAGGTCATGCACTGCAGATGCTGGAGGATCAAGAATACAGAGTTCGTTTAGCAGCTGGTAAGAATTTTTATCCTTATTATATTCCTGTGGAATGATCCAGGAATTCTCTATAAATATCTTGAAACCCATTGAAGTCATCTGACCACTTCTTCTAGTGTCATGTTAATGCTGCTTCTCCTCTATAGGTTTTAACTGGGTCAAGCCTCAAAGGATCTTTGTCTGCTCATCATCCTCTTCATTTTTTGGCTAGCTATGACCAGCCTTCTTATTATGAGGGTGAGGACAGCCACCACCCAACACAACAACAACTTTTGCCTGCATTGACCTCTCATTGTGTAATGATCTTCAACCCTGCTTGTCCATTCCTTCATCACACCCTGGCTAGATTACTCTGCTCACTCTATGTTAGCCTCCCAGCTGGGAAGTTGCGATAGCTGGACCGGGCCTGCGTTCTACTGCATGACTTGTTGGGAGCATTCCGAAATTTTGCCACATTTCCGGCTATCTGCTGGATGTGCTCCAGTGGCTACCCCACTAGCAGTGAATCTTGTACCATATCATCACGCTGGCGGTCCATACTGGGTCTCACCTCTGCCTATCTTCGCAACCTCTGCTACTCAACTTTGAGTGTACCAGTTCGCCGCTGTCTCCGCTGCACCGAGCAGGTCATACCCGGCGTTCCATTTGCCCGCACAAAATACTAAACAAATTGTCCCTTTGCAGTGGTTGGCCCCTTGCTCAGGAACAGGCTGCCGTTGACATTGTGTTTGTTCCACAGGGACCTAGACTGGTCCATGCTGGTCTCCAGAACACATCACTGGAGTGTACTGTCCGGTGATGAGTTCTGGAGACTGTCTCTAGACCAGAAAACTGTGGTTTCTGTCTTAATCTCGGTCTCGAATGCACCTGTCTTGATGTGTGAGTCTTAAAATGTGGTCTTGGGATTGGTCCCCATGTTAAAGGACTGTATTGGTAATTTGCCGTGTTAGAGTAATTTTTCTATATATATGTTGGTTCATTTAAATTATTGAAGACATCGGATGTGCTCACGATTGTAATCGAGTTATGTTGTGCTGACCATGCTTCTGCCTTTTTGTCAATGTGCCTTGGTGGCTAGTCACAACACTTTTGCCAGCATTTGGCCAGTGTCCTTATGAATCTTTATATAAGTATCGATAGAGATAAAAAAACGCAGTTGCAACGTTGCCAGCCAGCCATGTTAAAATTTACTTTCACAAATTTCAAGGTTTTGGAACATCTAATAAGTGGTTGATCATGTGTGGTCAATGTCAAACTACAATTACCGAGGTCAGTCTACTGCATCATTCAAACGATTCGCGAATCTACTTGTTTGGGTGTCTTAAAGCAGAGGTTCTTAACCTTTCTTGGCACACGACACAAGTAAAACTTCAAACCAAATTTTGGTGACACACCATGCAATCGTCATCTCTGAATATCGTTACAATGGAAAATGACTGGCGTTAAATTAGTTTATTTAAGCTAATTTAAAATTGTTGACATTTTTGATTGACAAAAATGTTTGCAACGAAAGCCTTCAAGTTTCTAATGTTTAGAAAATTCTACATTGTACTGATCCGATTCCAACAATCTACTTCGTTTCTGCCACTCTTAGTAGGCCTATACTAGACCAAATAGTTTAGGGCATAACCAATTAGACAATTTCCACCAAGTACCTAATCCGAGTATTTGGATGAACTATTTGCCGGATCCGGGTACAAACCAAATAGTAGCGGCCAGCAAGCGAGTACCGTAGGCAAAGCGTAGTTAACCTGCCACGTGTGCGCAGCTATGGAGAATTATCTGTGGTCAATGCAGAGTCTATAGCAATATCCTTCATATAGTGTATCGTCGCACTCTAGGCTATAACAATATATTTATTATTTAATAACTTTATTAGTGAAAAAATGCAAAACCTTGTTATAAAATTTAAAATACGAAGTTATCAACGACGTCTTTACTCTCTAATGTTTACCGGAAAGTGGGTGGAGCCAATTCAAGCGGGAAAATTACTGAATGCAACCGAAAGAAATTAAAATATATAAATTAACATCATTATTTTAAGCAAAATTCAATGGAATGTTAAGTTCTTATTTAATTAATCAATAACTTATAAGTAAGTCCGTTAGTCCTAAATTTATTTGATGAAAGAATATTATTTTATCCCCAAAACAGTAGCTATTTGCGGGTGTAAAATTTGCCGAGGCGAAAACTTCCAAATAGTCCAATATTCGGCCGAGGCGATTTCTAGTTATGCCTTAAAAAGTAGTTAATGCATTTTTGCTCCTAGATTTTTTGGATTATCTTAAAACGAGGATGCACAGTTTTGTAAGTGCAATACGTAAGCAGGCTGAGAGGGCACCCCGAACAGTTTGTTCCGTTTCTTGTTCTTTATGTTGATCATCTGAGGAAACCCTCATTTAACAACAATAAAATGAGATTGACAACTTTGCTCAAAAGTGCTTTGTCATGTTCTGTATGTATTTGCTTGAGGATTGCCTGTACATATCCCTCATTCCGGAATAACAATACAGCTTGGTTTGCAAGCTACGAGTTTGAGTATATGAGACATGTGGAATTGTAGGTCTAGGAAAGATCTTTGAATTTTCTTCTTCTGAAATATGTAATTAAGTTGCACTCGATAAATCCTTTGCCTTGGTTTTCTGTTTTGGTCTACTAACCAGTAGTGGTAGCAACATCAGTTTCATATTCCCTACTGTTGATGAATCCATCTTACCAAAATCTGATCATACATCATCAGTTGTAGATTTACGAAAACTTTTCAGTAATGGCTGAAGTTTTTATCATTGTGATTGCACATGTCTTTACTGTATGTTTAAAAGATTGTGATAAAAACTTAGAATAGGTAAATCGAGTTCAATGAATTATCATGGCTAAGTCCCCAAAACTGCTAAAGAAGTAAATCGATGCGATTTAATATACCTAGGTATATTGTGATAATTCGTGATAAGCCTACACCAATTTTTCACGAACACCATACTACATACTGCCAGTCGTGTCATGACACACAAGTGTGTCGTGCAGTGTTAATTTCATTCACGAAACTAGAACTAAATTGAATTGCTGATCGTTCACGAAAACGAGAACTAGAAAGAAATTAACAACTTGAACTAAATAAAAGCGGAAAGATTTTTTAGAACTAAATAAAAACTAAAACTAAATTAAAATAGTGAATGAAAACTATAGAAATTACAAGTATCAATTTCTTTCCTTCCATGCTAATTCAAGTAAAATCCAAAATAAAGCATGAGGATCTGGAGCATTAAAAAGTTCAAATTTCTGGCAGCAAAGTTGAATGGACAAGACATATAACTACTAAGTAGACATAATGTTGATATCACAATGGGAAAAATATCCAAGAAGAAATGGACAGATATTTATCAGAGGTGACAAAGTATAGTGGAGACAATTCCTCTAGATTTTGGTCCAAATAAAGGATGATTTATCCAACATTATAGCTTTTCTAGTTGAAGATCTTCTCGTAGCTCCTGCCTTGCAGGCTAATGTTGAAAGGATCTTTTCTTTATGTAGACCTTTAACAGGAGACAGACGCAGCAGGATGTTATAATCTTTGGAAATGCGAGCTTTTCTTAGGCTAAATTTGAATGGGTTAGAAGAATACTCGATAAGCATCATTCCTAATAACTCATGGACAATGAATGACAAGGGTCTGATTTATTGTGGTTTTCTAAAACAAGAAAGAAAGATTAGACAATCGTGAACTAAAACCATAACTAAAATGATTGGATGAATAAAAACTAAACTAAAACGGAAATGATTTTCAGAAATGGAACTAGAACTAAACTTAAATGAATCACAACTAACTAAATAAAAACTAAAAAAAGTGATTTCTTGAACGAAAATAACACTGGTGTCGTGACACACCTGTTGAGAACCCCAGGTCTTAAAGCATTTACCTAGTCTATATTGTAAATTATTTACAGGGTGATTTATTGCTATAATCAGGCCAAAGCCAAGTGTTGAAACCACTAAAGGCCTTTCAAAAACTGTTTTCTGGGCCGTTATTAAGATTATTATTCTTCAGCAATTAAAGGATGTTTTTCCCTCCATCAGGCATTGTGTTATAACTCTTGTGTTAGCTTCATTAATTAATTAACCCAACAATAATGAGATGGAAGAAAAGATGATAGCAGGGCTAGGGCATAGCCGGAAATTGCCTCGTGCATTTGCCTCCACTGAATATCTCGTTTTTCGGAACTATTCAAAAATATTTGCCTTGGCAAATATTGCACACACAAATATTCAAAAATGAAAATTTTTTAATTCAATAATTTTGTTTAAAGATTTTATATTATAAAATCCAAAATTTATAATTTAAAGCCATGTTAGTAGTTATTACAGACACAAACATTTATTTTACTAATTTTTTATTACGTAAAAGTGATCAAGTTGTAAATTTTAAGCTTTGCCTCCAGATGGTACTCACCGGGCCAAAGTTGCAACTACTATTCGGTTCGTACCCGGATCCGGCATATAGGGCATCCAAATACTCAGATTCGGCACTCAGTGGAAATTGTTTATTCAGTTATGCTTTAACATATGCCCTAACCCCTCACTGAGGTAGGTGATTGTTTGAAGGTTGGTGAGCGTGTAGCTCCACTGACTGCCGGGCTGCATTCAAACCTAGCATTAGAGAACTCCCAACATGTTCGAAATTACTAAGCAAATTCTGCATGTAGATTAACGCACTTGTCAAAATGATGCAGAAGACCAAGATGACTGATCACGTGTGCATAAATTTACATTGTTGATGATTAAAAAGCAGAAACCACAGGTGTTGTGGCCCACCACTAGTGACTCTTTTCGGCTTACTGTGCATAGTTTTGCTAACAGATGTATGTTACTCGTTCACTATGACATTTAACATCATTTTGACCAGTGCAGAGAGCGTCTCTGAGTAGATGTCTTGAAGGGGCACTATATAACTGATCGGTTACATTACGTTGCATATGACCAAGCGCTGAAATAATACAGCAAACTAAAATCCCAGGTGCAGTAAGGCTAGCAGTTTTATTTAGGGTGACAGAAAGGTTTGTTCACCGTTTTCTAACTGAAATATCTCGGTCAAAATATTCAGATCTTGAAAATATTTTGCCAGCATATGTAGGACCCATATATTATAAATCCCAAATAATTAAAAGTGTAACATGTATCCTTGGAGCATCAACACTGGACTGTGGAAGACTGCTCTAATGTTATGTTTACCGATAAAATGTGGCGTTCACAGAACATTCTGTCTGCTCCACAGATGAAGTTTGTCAGTGATGGTGTTAAGTTGGATGATGTACCAAATGGTACCAGACTAAACTCGTAGTACTACATTACAAACACTCTTGTGCAAATCTTGAAGTCAGTATTCGAATGAGGCTGGGTTATGAAGCAAAAGTTATTTGTTGACAATCATCTTGGAGTATGTCAACAGGATGGTGCACACTATCATACATTAGCTGTGATGAGTGGCTGGATGACAACCTCCCTTCACACATAAAGCTGAAGGATTGGCCACCCAACTCTCCGGATCTCTCTCCTATTAAGAACGTGTGGATAATTTGTGCTCTTGGTGTCTATAAAGATCATAGGCCAAAGAAGGTTGATTGGCTCAAACGTCGCCTCCAACGAGCGTGTACATCAACAGAAGTTGGGACACAAACTGTTTCGTATAGTAGTTTTTCCACAAAGTGGTGCTCTTCAATTTTTTTCCCATAGACGATGGCATATAACTAAATTTTTACCAGTATCTTTCATTTTACACGTGTATGCACTGACAGAGGCATTATGCAAAAATATGAAGCCATTACTGAGCAAATGCGATTTTACAATGGTGAATGAACTTTTACGTTATGCCATATAACTGAAAATGAAAATTTTCAAGACACATTATGAGATCAACTCATTTGTCACTTAAGATTTTCTTCATGAATATATGAAACTCTTATTTAAGGAATTTTTCTATCAACTCAGTGTAGTATAATAATGAGAAAAATATACTAAGGAGGAAAGAAATAGATTTAAAACCCTGAAAAATAATGCAAAATTTTACCCATACACCAAAGTGTAATGAGCACCTGAAGGATTATATTTATTCATGTGAAAGTGTTTCTTCTGACTTTAGGTGATCTGGTGGGTACGTTGTGCAAAAACGGTGGATGCCAAGTGTATGTGGATATCAGGGAAACAGTCTTTGATGGACTTAGGAGAAACTTGGATGATGAGTGTTCAAATGGTGCTGACCATCACAGCCCTGTATCACCTTCCAAATCATCATCAAGTGAAGTAAATTCTTTGTAGAATTAGTTTTATGAATTCTATGCTTAAAAGTTTAGGATTTTTCTATGGTTTGTGTTATGTGTCAGTTTGAACAGTATGATATTCTAAAAAAATTATTACTTTCATGTCTTCGTCTGGGTCTAAAAGTAACTCTGTACCGATATCACTTTTTGCCGATTATGCAGATACAGAGTATTGCTGATTATCGAAATTGCAGATACTGATTATAGTAGCCGATACCGATTACCCATTATTTCATTGTTGTTTCCAAGATTGGCCTACTGCTACTGCCTACTATTGTAGCATATATGTGACTCGTCAGCACAAAACCAGTCACTTGTATACAAAATATTTTTTCCTGTTTTTTGCACCATCCTGAAGCTGCTAGATTTACCTTTCCAAAACCGTTTTTAGCTAGTTTATGCCTTGCATACAGCCAAAGTTATAGAATTTCCAATGTGACCGTTTACGTAAAGTGCTATTCGAGAAAACTGCGTGCAAAGTTTAGCCATATTATTTGTATTATCTCCTTAGCAACGGCTATTGTTTTTGAACCGATTTAACTGAAATTTGGCACCATTGCAGCTGCAGGTATTACAAATGTACTGTCGAAATTTGGTGTAGATATCTCAAGTAGGAACAAAGTTATTAAAGTTATTCCAGTTGACCAACAAGAAATCATTGAAACTAAATGTCAATTTTATTACTAAAGTCTCAAATTCCGAGAGAGGTTAAGCAGCTATTACCTGCTAAGGAATTAGATATTGCAATACAGTAATGGATAAAATTAACATCCAAATAATAAAAACACAGAAATAAAATGATAGTTTATTCCAGTCACACTATGTATTCAGCGTCAACTGGCAAAGACACGGGTCTTCTCCCACCACCACCTAGAGTTTAAGATGTACCAGGAACAGATGATCCTGAATCACCACAGGATGATGTGCTTCCTTTGTGTTCTGGGTCCCCTGTGGGGACCAGAGATGACACTGCATGGCGTCTGAATGCCTGTTTCAGAAGCCCAAAACACCAATCCAGGGCAAACTTTGTGTGTTTCCTACGACTAAAAAATTCAACACTATAGACTTGTGAAGACCAATGACAACCCTCCATGCACAGTACCAAAGCATGAAACGATTCTTGTTTTGGCCTGAACAGTTATCACAATGAAGCTTGACATCAGTCTCACCAAATCCATAACGCTGAAAGAAATAATGCAAACAGGACACAACAGCATTCGAACCCTTACTGATGAGATGGGCTTCGTCAATCAGAAAGTTCACTTTTCGAGGAACTCCTTCACAGCAGACACCAAATATGCCTAACTTGCGTGGAACAAGGAAGTATATTGGTCCTGGCTGTAAAGGATCATTCGGCAAATGTACTTGCTGTGCATAGTCAAAACTGTAGTGCATGGACATGCTGCGGCTACACGGATCACTTGCTTGCAAATCAGAGAGACCGAATTCCAGGCATGTTGATTTTGCCTCGTCAACCATGGATTTGTAGAGTGATCGTTCAATCTGGACATCATTCAAATGCTGTTCTTGTTGATGAAGCTTGTCACCTGTGAAAAATATGTATTATAATTAATTTCAAAACTAATAATTTGTCGAGAGAACGTCATTGGTCTTATATTTATACCATTGAATCTGTAAAGATTGAGATTTTCATTTCAACGAGGGGCAGCAGTGAACTAATCGAAACCTACAAGATTATAATTTGAAAGAAGGCAGTGCAGCTACAGGATTTTTAATTAGCAACAAACAAGGCAATTCTGGACATCATTATAAAATTTATGTTTAAGACACTCCAAGGAACAATAGGGCAGAAATTCTTCAGTTCAACGGTTCTGGAATGATTTGGATGATGGAAGAGGAAGATAGGAGAGATAGACACAGGTTAACTTGCAGTGCTTCTAACGTCTGAGCCATTTAAACCCATGTTATGTCATACGATACAATACAACTGCAGTGCAATTGAGCATGATGGACTTGCTCAAGGTCAGTAAGCAGTAACTTCCTTGGACAAGGTTTGAAACCATGTTACAGGTCAAAAGCTCTAGTCAACCTGTAACCATTTAGTTAAGTGCAAATTGTAATCTCGTATGCAGACAAAGCTTGGTGCTCCAAATAACAACAAACCACTACAACAGCATTTCAAATTTCCCAAACAACTTACTTTCTTGCTTTTCTCTATAAAATCACAGAAAACTATGCAGTTCAAATCAAACCTTTTTCATGATCCTCGATATTGGCACTACGGTAGATCAACGTGTTGTTGTTTTGGTAAGTCCAACACAAATCAGTCATTGGCTTGCACGTCGTGATGAATGGAACGAGTTGAAGCCAGTACTGTTTGAAGGTCGAAAATCCAGCGACTCGTTTTCCATGTTGTTCCATGCACGTTTTGTATATGCCGTACACTTTGGTCTTGGTGTGGCTCGATGGCAGCAACCTGATATCATCCCGCTTAAATCCAGGAACCCTTCCAGGAAGCATCATCACATGCTCACTGGCAGAATTTGTCAGGAAGCGAATGATATCTTCAATTTCGCTAAACTGAAAGCAGTGGGTGTTGCTCTTACGTCCACCGCTTTGTTTTTCTTTTGGTGTTAAACCTTCTGTTTTATACCACTTGAGAATTCCCGTCAGTCTGTCCTGGCTAATCCCGTGGATGAACTTAAAGGTTGTACGGCAGATCTGACGGCTTTCCAAATAATATGATGTTTGCTGGTGTTGACGCACCGCTTGGCTGGATTTCCTGCTGCGACAAGTCTCATCGGACATGTTTATTGCGCAAGAAATTTTGCCGAGTAGCACCAACATTTGATCCCGTGGGACAAGTGCAGCCATTTCCATTCTACGCCTGACCATGTCCTCCGGAGCATACTGGCTACTGCATGGGAGTCCATTATTAAGTTTACATTGACTTCTACAAAATAATAAACAACCCATATAAAAATATTATTTTCTATTTATCAAATTCATTTCAGTTTGCTTTTATAAAAGCCATGCAACAAAAATGCAAAGCCAATGCTAAAAGCCTTCATTCAAAACAAACAGCAATTTACAAGATTTATCAACCGGTAGACTGCAATTATTGATTATCGAGAAGAATCCTGATAAAAATAAAATGCAATTGAAATACTAATTATTATTTCCTATCATTAACTTAATCAATTAATGATAAACTTGTACATTGCACAATAAGGATTGTAAAAGGTGAAGTAGTGCAAGAGAGGAAATGACACAACTTTTGCATTTATAACTGAATACTTAAAGACAAGCTCAATAATACAGGTTGTAAACCTAACCGTAATGCCTAAGGTCTTATAAAAACGAGCACAGTGAGAAGAGGGTCTAAACCTAGTAGTTGTGCCTGAATATTTATAAATACAAGCTCAACTAGAACAGGCTAATCTTTACAGTTATGCCTGAGACTTATAATAATAATTAGCTCAATAATTAGAGCTTAGTTTAAACTGATTTTCGTATAGGAGTCGCAGTGAATCAGAAACAGTACGTGAATGTCTATAAACAAGGATCCTGTGGTGCACAGTATTTAAAAAATAATCGGGGCTTACCTGAATTCAACCACTTTCTGATATTCAACGGCATTGTCATCAGTTACGAACTCGCTAGATGTTTTGGCGTGCGTCATTACCTCTTCGAAATCCGAAACATTCATTTCATTTTCTTCTTGGTCATCTGAATCGTTGTTGGCATCAGATTCTGTCCGAAAATCATCATCACTGAAAACCTCGCTTTCATCGCGATCGTCATCGCGATCGATGATCAAATACTCTTGCAACAATTCGTGCACTTTTGCTCGATCCGACCCTTTAGCATTAATCAAATTTGCAATAATCTCTTCCATTTTCGAGAATTAAGTATTTCAAAATCAACAAACTAGATTGCATACCGTGTGTGCGTGACATTTAAAGAGACCGGGTCATACCCAGTGCGCATGCGCATAGCTGACCTTAAAACCATCAGCCAACCGCAGTTCAAGATTGTATCACGTGATCAAATCACGCGCTTCGGTTGCTAACAATGTATCGGATACTGTTTACATACGTCGACCTCCTTCTGGGCAAGCTGTGTGTGTAATAGATAGGCTAAGGTCATATGTTAATAATAGAACAGGAAAAGGAGATATTCTGCTTCAAAACGAGATCATGAAGGCGGGAAATCTCGAACCATAACCTAATTAAATATGACAACAAAGATAGTGAAATTTGAACCGAAATTATGATTTTCCGTCTCGTAACATTATAGGGCTGTTGGTAAAAATCTTTTTTGAAGCCTTTATGAAAGTCCAAACAAAAGTTTTAGATATTATTTGTATTAAATATATATTTTTGTAATCGTTTCTGCATTAATATCAATTACGACTGGTTTGAGGTTTCATGTCATTTTTGGTCATTTTAAGCCTGATTGTAACCAGCGACTTGCGACTGGTTTTGCAAAATTTTTCCACATATGAGTTGTGCTGTTTGCATCAGCCTTAATAATGGTTAGTGGTTTACTTTCAAAATTAGAAATATGCAAAAAATGTTCATTATGCATTACAGAATAAAATAAACAATTGTACCTTGACATTATAGCCTCTTCTTCTGTTTGTCAGGTAAGCCCTTTCCCAGGTGAACCAGCTAGGCCTAAAATGGTATGGGTACACGCAGAAAACGGTCTCTGTCGCACCATGTAAATTAGAATCAGTGTTGTGGGCTATCATCATCACTATTCTCACAGAACTTTGAACTATTATGATTTCAACGTCACTAGTAGCAAATTTAGACTCACATTTAGACTCAAATTTAGATCACTTGCTATCTCTAACAGACATGTATATATAAAAAAAAATATATGCCATTCCCTCCCCCACACAAGCCACAGTTATGACCTGCCACTTTGGTCTACAATAGCCTCAATAAGGTGCCACGGGTGGCCAGTAGTGGCGGCGCTGGCCTTGAAAATTTGGTATGCAATTTTAAACTGTAATTTAAAGGCAAAATGAAAACAGAACGTTTTAACACCTTTGACTGCTGACACATTTATTACCCAGGCGCGGCATATATAGGCTTAGGCCTAAATTTAGGAATTTAAAAAAAATGTTTTTCTGCATTCTTTTGGTTGAAGAATTAAAAATAACTTCCTTTTATGTGTTTGCATACATGCCACACTGTAGGACCTAAAATAATAATAGATGTTGTGTTTGAAACTGTTTGAAGCATTGTTATGGACAGGCTGTTAGAGGCAAGTATTGCAGAAAATACACGTTTCGTTCCGTCTTCCAGGCTTGGTATAAACCACTCGCTTCCTGCAAGGTCTCTTTGGTTGCAGTTGATAGGATAACATCCGATTCAATGGGAGAGCACAAAAAATCTTGTCATGAGCAGTAAATAGTTCAAGCAAAGACTAGGCCACTAGTAAACTCTTGTTAGCATGCAACACAATCTAGAAACCACCATTTTACACTTATCACCATTTGTACCATTTGTACTTGTACTTTGTTAGGCAAAATAAATTCCACAGATCCTTCCAATTATCCTGACAATATCCTAATATATCCTGACAAATACCCATTCTTTTCTCATACTATTGTGTTTTATTTATTTTGTTTACCGTAAGATACGATGTAAGAAATAATTCTTACGTTGTGCCGTAATTCGAAAAACTAAGATGGCCGACGTCAACAAAGACACATCATTCATTCTGTTTGTAGTCACTCTGACAGTGCCAAAAATTGTCTAGAATATTCTTACATGCATTCAGTACGTAGCAGCACATGTCCACTATAATTTATACGCAATAGGAAATATTACTGCCACGCTGAATGACCTCTGAGCAGCAGTTACTTTTGGGACGTGTATGCACGTCCCTAGCGTCCCAGCAAACCAAATTTGGGACGTGTATACACGTCCCTAGCGGTCAACGTGTTAAACAGGTAATGTTCAATTATCATCCGCTATGGAAAGCCGTTATTATAGGCTATATTAGCTATTCTGAGTCTCAAAAGCATCAATACACCGTAAGTACTAAGTGTTGAACATGTCATTCTATTTACTTGTTATTTGGTTAAGTATTTCAATGTCTTTTATTTTCGTTAAAAATTATTGTTGAAATATTATTGGTGATTGCGGAGCGTTTTCGTCTAATTTTAATATCTGTAAACTGCAGTTGGCCAGATTAAACTTCTGCAACGTGAACTTAAAATATCAGCACCAGAGGTGTAACAATCGGGGGCAGAGGGGGCACCTGCCCCCCAGTTCTAAAACTAGGGGGGTAAAACTCCCCAGTTTTAGTGCTCAGTGCCCCCATGTGTCCCCCAAATCGGTTCTTTTTATATTTCTCCAATGGCTTTTTGAGATAACTTTTGTTAAGATAAATTGTGCCCCCTCATTTTTCAAATTTCTTGGGGGCAAAATGCCAAAAATGGGGGGCAAAAAATTTTTTTTGCGCTTTTCGCAATATTTTTTAAATTATGCCCCCCACTTTTCAAAACCTTGTTACACCTCTGATCAGCACAACTACATCTAACAGATTTACAAAATTGAAAATAGAATTTTAAAACAAATTCATAATTTTAAACTGTAATTTAAAACCAGAATGAAAATAGAACATGTTTAAGCAGGAAATGTTCGATTATAGTCCGCTATGGAAAGCCGTTAATATATATATTAGCCATTCTGAGTCTGGAAACATCAATATACCGTAACAAGGCCTACTAAGTTGTGGCCAGTTAACAGCCAGCAGAGACGACATACATGTAGCTGCCCAGGGTAATTAAGCGGTACAAAGCCTTTCATCGACGCTGCGATCGAGAGTCGAAGGAATAGGTGAAATGATCAATTCATAAGCTTGAGAAAGTAATGATGCAATCATCATTGTGTTTTTAAATACTGAAAATAATATCATAAAATAAAAAAATTTAATTTTCAATATCGACGCTGATTATCATTGCCGATACCCAATACCGCCGATATGTCTGATAATCGGCCAGATTAATCTGCATAGCTCTATCTGAAAGCTGTCCAAAAGTCTACCGATAAGTAGGCCTATTTCATGTCATATATAGTCAGAGCTCTGAAAGTCCGATTCATCAAACGAATCTTTTCTAAAACTTGTTCTAGGAACAAGTTCACATCACACGTCTGAATGTTGCTTTTCTTGGCTGTGTTAGACATCCTCCATATAAAGAAATATTCCGAAATTTGAACCAAATATACTGATATAAATAACACGAGAACAACTAGGTGTGAAGCCGTTTATATGCATTGACGATCTAACTGATAGATAAATACCATAGACAAATAATATAGCGAGATAATTCGTTGCGAACTAGTAGGGTACGGTCAGGACTATGAACGGCGAGTTATCTCGGGGTGAATGCTGTAAACCGGATTGCCGCCGGTGAGTGTATTCGGGGTAAACGGGTAAAATTGTTAATGCCATTCTAGGTGGATTAAGGTTATTTGTATATTGTGAGTTGTTTTGTCTGATATTTTTATTACAATTTATGACATTTTTTCAAATCGACGCTAGTGTTTATCTTATTTTGGTGAACTTGATGTTAAGTAATGATGTTAATGAAATTAAAGAGACAGTAGAGTAAGTCTGTTATATCTGATAAGAAGGTTGAAAAGAAAAAGTGAGAAGGCAAGTTTATATTTCAAAATAAAGAAGACAAAGATCATGACAACAACCGATTGGGACAGTTTTGAGATAGACAGAGAGGAAATAGAGGTGGTAACAGGCTTCACATTCTTGGGAGCATTAATAGAAAAAGAGGGAAAGTGTGATTTGGAAATAAAAAGAAGGGTGGCGATAGGGAAAGCTGCAATGAATGGACTGGTAAAGATATGGAAGGATAAACACGTGAGCATAGAAGCAAATAAAAGGCTAGTGAGGGCAATGATGTTCCCTACAGCACTATATGGCTGTGAGACGTGGACAATGACAAAGAACATGGAGAAAAAGATTAACGTATGTGAAATGTGGATATCGAGGAAGATGCAGAGATGGAGAAAAAGACGAATGAAAGGGTGCGCATGGAGATTGGAGTTGAGAATGATGAGATGTTACAACAAACAGCGCTGAGAAGGAAGCTGAGTTTCTTCAGACATGTCATGTGAGCAGATGGATTAGAAAAGGAAATGATGTTGGCGTGCGGAGAAGGAAGGAGAAAACAGGGGCGACCAAGGAAAAAAATGGATGGACGAGATACACAAAAGAACCGGAATGAACCTGGGGGAATTAAGAGATGCGACTTCAAAAAGAAAGTATTGGAGACGTTTTTCCGCCGCGATCGCTAAAGTTCCAAGAACTGACAGCACAAGGTGACAAGGTGTGATATTAAGTTATGCTGTTCTTGACCATTTGAGGCACAGCTAAAAGTCTTAGGCTACAATCAGTACTGTATTAGAAGAACAGAAATCTTTCTGTCGTAGTATAGATTCTGAGATTTATTTCCCCGAGGGAGTTTGCATCAATGAAAACCTTTTATTAAAATGAGCGCTGTGTAAATGGGAATTTTTTAAGTTAAGTTGGCAGAGATGTTCAAACTTAGGCCTTGGTACTTGCATTGAAAGGTGAAACCCTTGCTTGTGATTGAAGTTGAAAGACTCTGGAATGGACTTGGGGTTTCATGACTTGGAGAGTTTGGAATGGACTTGGAAAACCTAAGCTCTGACAGAAGGTTGTCCACAGGTGGCAAACTTTTCAGTAATTAATAACCACACAAGAGAACAGATTAAACATTTGATTAGTATTTTGTACAGTTTATAGAAGTCAACATTTTGTTTGAGTGTTTGACCATAGTTTTTTGGTTCAATTACTGTTCTTGCATATTGGTACTATTACTTTAATTCTTTCCAGAACCACTCTACAAGTGCAGAAGAAATCTTCAGCGGGACTGCCAAGTGGAAGCATTTAGAGACTTGGTTAAAGTGAGAAATATTTTTACTATAATTCATAATGATGGGAATAAATAAATCATGTTTATGAGCCTTACTGTTGTTGCTAATTTATTATCATCAATAGATACCGAATGCTTAGTATGCTAGTAAGGTATGTATGGGTACTTGAAACTGAATGTTCAGAGCAACTGTTGCAGGCTGGGTCACTATTTCATTCAGATGCTATTTCTTAAATATGACATGCAGCTAGGCAATCATTGATCGTAATCGTAATCTCCAATGCAAAGAGCAGGTTTTGATGGACACCCGGTGCAGTTTATCCGAGGAAAATGCGTCAAAAGTAGGTCCACATTGTTATGGAATTTTCAGGATCAGCATCAGTTGCCAGTAGATATTCTTGTAGAACTTTTACCTTATCCGTATCTGACTTCCTTGAATTATTAAGCTTTGTGCCAGTTTAACACAACATTGATCTCAACCTAAATTGCCAACCAATCTGATAACTCCCAATCTGGATCTCATCATGTGATAGTGACCTGGTTCAGTTTTGCTTAGTCATGGTACCTTTGTTTAAGCCAGGCTATTGGCTGAGTTTGAACAGACACCAATTTTTTTATTGACACCATTGGCTAGATGAAAGAGAGCTTTAGGACGATACCAAACATCCAGGTTGGCATTGCTATAATTAGAATGAATGCATCTGGCAAAATGGCCTTATTTGAGTGTGTTTGCACAAAGTCTAAGCCCATAACTTACAATACAATATAATACAACTAGGCATTTATAACGCGCTTTGACAAGACAAGTCTTGTACAAAAGCGTGCTGTGTTTAACAAAGTAGTGCGGTGATATGAGTCAGGTGAGGTGAAAAATTTATATGTAGCATAAAATTTCAGCCATTTTGCCATCTACCTACTAAAAGTTATTAAAGTTAGTGGAAATTAGACGAAGTTGTGACAGAAACAATTTTGCACAGTTTATTTTGAGACACGGTGTATTTGTTGACGTTGTGCAAGCCGACATCACACGCGCTCATCGGATGCAGTGGCAACTGTGAGTCAGATCTGTCTGACCATGGACGCTCTCTTCGTGGATGGCCTCCAATCGACTCCTCTAAACCCCTCTAAAACGCAGCTTATTTGGTTCAGAGGCCATAGGCAACTTGAGGGTATTGACATCCCCTAACTTGCCCTGCTTTTTCCTCCCATAACCTTTTCTCTCACAGGCCATATCACTTTCTCTCAACATGTGAACCTATTTGCATGGAACTGTTACTACCAGCTTCGTCAGTTTCAAGTGGTTTCTCGCTCTCTCTCTCTCTCACAATGCGATCATGGTTCTTGCTCATGCCTTCGTTATCGCTCGAATTGACCGTTTTTGTTCCTTACTTGCTGGCCTTCCTCTTGGGCTGGGAGCACTTCTGTGTAGGTTCTTGAAGGGACGCTATATAAATGCTCAGAATGAATGAATGAACTGACAAAAGTTGACATTTATGGAGTTCTTGGTCGTTTTCTCGAAATTGAATATGCAATTTACAACTGTTTTTTTGGTCAGATGGATTACAATAATTTACGTTGATAACAATAGACAAAGTGTTTTTGTCATTGATGCTAATTAAGAGGACTGACAAACATCGGCCATGGATACTACTGCATTCCACAAATACCTTGATTAGCATTTAAACTCGGCAATAAATTTGTAAAAATTAATTAGGATCGCTATCTATAGGGCTATTTTCTTAATAGGATATTCTTGTCCATTCCAGCAACAAGAAGCAGGTCTTGTTTGATGTGTAAGATAGGTTGAAAACATTGGATTGACTAATTGGACTTGCCTTTTCAATTGATGTAAATTTCATATCAGTTTTATTTCTGTTTCCTGTTTATAAATGGCTGCTAATCAGTAATTTTTTTATATTTGTATACTGAAGACACTGATTACAATTGCAGGAATATGTTTTATAATTTTTATTTATGTTGTATAGTGTAACGATTAACGAATAAAAGTAAACAAATGGTTTAAATTACATTCATTTAACTCTCTTAGTAGAAAAATATACACTTTTGTGTCAAGTGTAGACGCTGCATTGCAATATATCTTCTATATAAATAAAGAGAAAATTCTGTCTGTGTGTTTTTCTGTCAGGCAATGCATTTGCACAGTTTGGTGAACCCCGCGGCCACCCCCTTCCTGGTCTCCAGGCCCATAACCTGTCTCAGGACCCCCCATAGGGAAGGTTTCCTTTTCAATTGCCAGGAACGTGTCGACGAAACACTATCTGTCTGCCACAGTTTTTATTGTACAGGTAGCAGGTATACAGTTGACCATCGTTTGCACAGTCGGTCAGGTGGGTATGTGCTTTGTACGTATCAGTGTCTATACACAATTCCGTTTATGCATTTCCACACTTTTACAGCTATTCACTCGAAACCTTCGCCGTTCACTCGGAAAACACCTGGGACACCCATTAGAGGGTTGGTGAGCCCCGTGGCCACCGTCTTCCTGCTCTTCATGGCCAAAAACCTGTCTCCACTCGTGCAACGCCGAGTTCCCCAGCTAGTAATACATAAAACAATGTGCATAGTTGTATTACATATAGGGAATCTTAGGGATGAACTGAAATATTGCTTTAAATTGTGGAAAGTAAACTTGCAAAGTTGTTTAACTGCACAAAAGTGATAAAGACAAGTTGCAGACATTTTTCGATGAACGTGTTAATCATTAGCGGGCTTTGTATGATATTCACTGATGCTTCATGTGAATATTTGAATAGATTTCTGTTGATGTAGGTGTCTGCAGTGTGTTATTGAGGGCTGTGGCGAATCATTTAACAGCCAAATCAACCTTGAGTTTCTCGACTTGCTGACAAAGATTGTAAAGAACTGGAATCGATTTGTTCGTGAGGCATATGCTGCTGTACTTGGTGCATTGATCAGCTGCAATGTTTCACAAGGTAAGTAAGGTAAGTTGCAGTTTCTAGAGCTGTTCAATTTAATCTGGTTTATCAGGGATTGTTGATTGTGAAATTTCTTTTGTTTCAGTCTACTGTCTTCAAGAAGTTGGGTACTCAAATCAAATTTTTCAAATTTTTGAATGCAATTTGTTGGAATGTGAATTAGGGCTTAACTGAGTGGACAATTTCCACCGAGTACCGAATCCGAGTATTGGGGTGCACTATTTGCCAGATCCGGGTACGAACTGAATATTAGTGGCAACTCTGGCCTGGCGAATACCATCCTCAGATATTAGATATATATTTTTGATTATCACTAAATTGTCAATTTTCTAAGATATTATGCCTATATATAATTATGATTAAAAGTAGAGGTTATAATGATACTAGTTGCTATAGCAATGAGTAAGCAGTATTAACTGAATAACTGCATTTGTTGTGCTCATGAAACCATGGTGGCTCCCAAAAGTTGTTAAGCTTTGCAATGCCGCTCCTCACCGAAAAAAGGTTGGGGACAACTGCAATATGACAAAGTCAGTGTTGGACACAAGACCAACAACTCAAGACCTAGAGGTCCAAGACCGAGAGGTCCAAGACCGAGACCAAGACTGAGATCGATGGTCCGAGACTAAGACCGATACTCTTTTTTTATAAACAATTTTATTTATTAAGACGCTAAAACGGAATAACACGCTAGAAACATTAATTTTACTGCTAAAGAATACTAATCTTAATAATGGTCCAGAAAACAGTTTTACCCGCCACTTTGAACTTTTGCTGGTTCAGCCCTTGGCTTCGGCATGAGATTATCTCACTGTAAATTACTTATAGTATACGATATGTAAATAATTTAAGACATCTGAACAAGTAGATCAACGTTCCGTTTGAATGGTGTACTTGTACCATGGACCTCTGAATTGCAGGTTAACAGTCCACATGAGGCAAACCATATAAATACTAGATTGATCCAAAACCTTGAAGTTTGTGAAAGCAAATTTTGAAATGGCTGGCTCCATTGCAAATGCATTTTTTCTACCCATAGTTACATGCATATAAAGATCTATTAGTTTGGTCAGCTGTCAGCATGCCAAGAATCGTTAACAATCGCGTAAAACCTAAATCGATCGGGTGTCTCTAATAATCGAAAATAGCCCACAGATATCAAATATTGCTCTGATGCAGAAAATGACCAAGAACGCTAACTTAGGACGGAGACCAATCCCAAGATCGTTCCTTTAAGACCAAGACCGATGCATTCAAGACCGAGACCAAGACCCATGCATACAAGACCAAGACCACAGTTTTCCGGTCTCAAGACCATCCTGAGATCAAGACCGAGATCAACATCCCTGGACAAAGGTTACACAGTGGAACATTGTGTCTGTGTAGATCTGCTGCTTTGTTTTAAGTGTTGGGATTAGCAATGAAGAAACACTGTCCAGTTGTTGTGAATCCACACACTAAAACGTCATGGTTAAACTTCCATAGTAAATAACAGGCATTTTGTTAAGCAGATACAAGTGTTCACAAGACAGACTGTGGAGTGATCTAAGTTGTTAAATCTATATAGTCAATATTCTTGTTGATTCAGCTGTAATTGGAGGTTAATTGTGATTTCAGTGGCACATTTAGTTCAAGCAATAAATAAATATAACAAAGTGCGTTAATTTACGTAACACTTGCGCATTTGGTCGTCCAAAAATCTGGTCTATTTCACCTCTCGCGTATAAGTTGAAGACGCTTTTTTGTCGTCCTGAAATAACACTAAATTTCTCGACTTATACATATGTACGGTAATTAATGAGAAATACTCAGAATCAGGAAGAATATAATGTCAGGCAAGGATGCCCTCTATCCCCAGTACTCTTCAATATATAAATTGAGGAAGGAGTTAAGAGAAGCGCTGGAAAACACCAAGGAAGGAATAATGAAGGACGGTGGATAAAGACTCTAAGATTTGCTGATGATCAAGCAATGATAGGAAAAGGCAAAGAGGGATTGCAGAAAATAATGCATAGACTAAACAGGATATCAATGGAATGTGAAATGAAAATAAACACAAGGAAGACAAAGGTAATGATGATAAGTGAGGGAGAGATAAAGGCGATCAGAATAACAATAAATGGAGAGGAGATAGAACAAGCAAAGAGATTCTTTTTTCTAGGAAGCATGATTACACAAGACACAAGGTGCCATGCAGAGATTAAAAGAAGAATAGGTTGGGAAAAGATGCATTTACAAAGGGAAAGAATATCTTGGAGGAGAACTAAATGAAAACTTTCAGAAGAAAATGATAAAAACGATGATATGGAGTGTGCTCCTTTACGAATCAGAAATGTGGACATCAGAGAAGAAGACAAAAACGATTAGAAGCACTGGAAATGTGGATTTGGCGCAAAATGGAAAAAGTTAGTTGGACATAGCACAGAGCTAACGAAAAGGTACTACAAATGGTAGGAGAGAAAAAATCACTGATAAGGACAAATAAGAGAGCAGCAAAGGAGATGGATTGGGCACATACTTAGAGGCGACTCCCTACAATGGAATATTATTGAGGCAAAAATGAAGGAAAAGAGGCGAGAGGAAGATGGAGAACACGTGGCAATATAATGCCCTTGCTGGCTACCTCTTATTATCCATTTGTGTTGCATGGCCAAACCATGTCAGTCTTCTTTTTCTGATCCTGTCTACCATTGTTTCTCTATGTCCCTGCTCAGTCCGGGTTACATCATTAGGAATCCTGTCCCATCTGGTCCTTCCTGCTATTCTTCTTAGCCAGCTCATCTCCGCCACAAGGATCCTCCACTCATCCTCCTTCCGCAGGCACCAGCACTCATATCCATACAGCAATAGCATAATAACGTTACGCTGAAAATGGCCGTTTTTGACCCACCCACACCCCTGCAGCGCATCATAACTCGCTACAGTAGATAAACCCCATCCGCCGCCATCGCTCCTGTGATGCGGACTATGATCCTGCTGTCCCATTGGTCCACCTAGACCCTTTCTTGCCCACCCCTGGTCTCGGATTGGTGGGATGCCCCCTCTATTACTAAAGTTGAGTCACTTCTAGTATACCGTTAATGGCGTTTTAGAGGTCCGTTGAGATTAAAGAGTTATTGACGTCAAAGGAGATCATAGGCCTCCGGGGTTTAAATTCCTGCTCCTCCATTGACCCATTAATATCCTAGGCGTCTCTTTCCCCTCTGCCTCGGTTCATCGGGCGTCGGAACCAGTTGAGACCGGTTGCTTCGGTCTCATATTCCCGAGCACTGCCCTGGCGGCTGGAGGACTCTCATTGATGAATCGTCGCTAAAGTGACCGCTATTCCTGGACGAACAGCTAAGGGATTAGATTCAGCCTTTTCGTAGCGATTCGCATGGATGCCCTCATCGACGGTGAATTGACACCGGTTGCTCCTTATGTGCATCTAGATAGTCTCTGAAGGAGTATAGGGTAGATGCCCCCCGCCATCCTCCCACCAATTCGTCGTTAGCTGTCCTCCATGCAGCCTTCGAGTTCCGATGCATTTCTTTAGTGCCTTTGCGAAAGCTCTAGTCGTGACACAGAGCCTTCGCGATTCAAGGAAAAACTTGATCTTTGGTTTATAGTTTAGATTGAATATTTTTAATCAATTACTAAGAAGCGTTACATTATGTTCAGCTAACCCACCCACCCTCGAGCGTTATGTAATTATGCAATGACCCCATACTGAAGTGACAAATGCCGTGTACAATTTCAGTTTTGCTCTTGTTGATATACTGCTTGTCTTCCACATCTTACTCAATCTGCCAAACATTGTTGATGTGAGGTCAATCCTACGTTTTTATGTCCTTTGTGCATTGTCCATCTTCCATTATTACTCCTCCCAGGTACACAAACTCTGTGACTTGCTCCAGCTCTTCTCTCTCCAATCTCACCTTCAGCTCTTTGTGTTATTTTTCGATGGTCATTGTCTTGGTTTTTTCCGCATTTATTCTTATTCTGAACCTTCTACTACTATCGTGTACACTATCTGTCAGTTTTTGCAGTTGGTAGGGCAATTCTGCTAAACAAGTCAATATCATCAGCAAAACACAGGTTGTTCAGTATCTGTCCATGTAGTGTCACTCCAGCTTTGACAGAATTTATTACGCAACTCATTATGGCCTCCAGAAGCTTAAACAAATCTGACTACAATCCACATCCTTGCAGTACACCTACTGTGATCTTAAACCACTCTGTAAGTTCTCCATTCACTCTGACTGCACTTATTAACTTGCTGTACAGATCTTCAAGTAGCATCACCAACTCCTCTGGGATTCCATCGTTCATGAGTACTTGCCATGGTCTTTGTTGCCATACACTATTGAATTCCTGTTTAAAATGGTGACCGGACAATTCGGCAACATACAGTTCGGCGCGGACAATTTGGCGACAGACAAATTGGCAACGGACAATTCGGCGCCTTGAAACTTTTCATCAATTCAGCTTCCATTTAACAGGTTTCTATTCATCACATCAAACTTCTACTGAGGTCATAATTCTTTTTAACACATCCAGCTCCCATATAAACATGAATAATTTCATCAATCCAGCTTCCATTTAAGCAGAGTTATTGTCCCCCCCGAACTGTCCGGCGCCGAATTGTCCTAGAACCATTTAAGATCAATGAAGTTGTTGTACAACAACTATTCCTTTCGAAATACTTCTCCGATAGTTGTCGAACAACGAAGAGTTGATCCACGGTACCTGTTCTAGCTCTGAATCCCGTCTGCTCTTAGGCCACCATTTCCTCTACATATTTCCTCTTGGTTTCGCAGTTGATTTGCCGATGTGCAGGTTGAACCCGGTATGCGCCAAATCATACGCTCGGTGGCTGCTGTTATAATTTTTTATAATTTTCATATGCAAATCAAGCATGTTAGTTTATAAAACCATGGCCTTACCTGGAGCACTTGCCAAATGGAATATTGACAAGTGGATAAAGCTACACAAGCAATTAAAGAGGCAAAGCAGTGCATCCCCTGAGTTTAGAATTTTATCCAAAGTAAGGCGGGGCGGTTAGGCTAGTTTAGTGATGAAACCTTTTCTTGGACAGTCTTATACCTACATTATTTCGGCAACGGCCAGTTTGGCGCGAACAGTTTTGCGACGAACAATTCAGCTTCCATTAGGTCATTATATCTTGTACTTTTGCAAATGTTTTACATGCAAGTGTCTTAGTTTTTGTTACTCACTGATTTCTTGGTACTTGTTGGAGAACTAATATGAGAAGCTCACATCACCCTATTCACTTGATATTGAGATGGCAGTTCAAGCTTTTTTTAATCAAAAGTCAAAATCATATTTTTAACTGACATACTGTGTTTTTACGGCCTGCTGATGATTACAAGGCACAAAAGTGAAAAATATGGTTGATTGTCTGGCTCTGCCAGTCTGGCAAACTTGCATGCTATGTGCATAGACAATGGGACCATTTATAGGGGAAGAGTAGTCCAGGTCACTGGGCCTACCACAGAGAAAGCTTGATTTCGCACTGTTAGGATACGAGGGAGAATAACCAAGAAAATCTCCTTTTCTGCGGAATGTATAGAGATGCCCTGGGATACTCGCAGAAAAACTCACAGAGATGAATTGGAGCAAAGCTCTAGTGACAGCACCAAGCTTATAGTATCATCATTGTCATGCTGAACACATTAATGGTCGGTTATCAAGGTATTTTGCTTAGTTTCCACTGCATGTTTGCTTTGATTTGGTATTATGGTGTCCCGTATTAATGGATTCTTGATCCCTTCAGGGTTCTTGCTTTTGTATCTGCAACAACAAAATTCTCATTAATCGTTGTCGTGTTGTACTAAATGTACTATTGTGACAATGAAGTTATTGGTTGGTTATTGATTGGAATGCAGATTTAAATTTTGACTTTGCGCCTGGTAGTCAGTTAACTCTGTGTTGTTAATGTCACTTTAATTGCTCAATGACTTAGACATTAAATTTTGAGTTTTATAAGCTAGATTTTTCTTGAATTGCTGCAATAAAAAAAGCAAGAATAAGATCAGCTGTACGTTTTTAAATGTTAAATTAGGGCATTACTGGAAATCGCCTCGGACATTCGCCTCGGCCGAATATTGGACTATTCCGAAGTATTCGCCTCGGCAAATGTTACTCCCGCAAATAGCTAAAAATAACTTTTTTTATTAGATAATTTTTTGGATGAAATAAGATTTTTTCGTCAAATAAATTTAGGACTAATGGACTTACTTATAAGTTATTGATTAATTAAACAAGAACTTAACACCATTGAATTTTCTTTAAAATAACGATGTTAATTTATATATTTAAATTTCTTTTTCTTGCATTCCCAGGTGGCAAATTTTATAACAAGGTTTAAAATTTTGTTCACAAATAAAGTTATTAAATAATAAATATATTGTTATAGCCTAGAGTGCAATGATACGCTATATGAAGGATATTGCTATAGACTTTGCATTGACTAGATAGTTCTCCATAGCTGGGCACATGGCAGGTTAACTACGCTTTGCCTACAGATGGTACTCGCTGCCAGTCGCTGGTCAGATTTGCCGCTACTATTCAGTTTGTACCCGGATCCGGCAAATGGTGCATTAAAATACTCGGATTCGGTACTCAGTGGAAATTGTCTAATCAGTTATGCCCTATTTTAAATAGTTTTCCTTCATAAATGTTTTGTCTGTATACATACCAAACTGCTTTGCAGAGAATGCATTGAGAGTATCTGAAGATGTGAGTGCCGTATATCGTTTTGCTGATATATTTTCAAGTCAGCTAGCAGCTCTTCTTTCAGATGATCATAGTGAAGTGAGTTTACATTCATCCTCTTCATTCGTCTAATTATTATAATTGAAATAAATGTCATTCTTTTCTTTCCATTCCGATTTCAATAGTGTACTTAGGAAGACTGGGGGCTTTTGAAATATGGACATTGAGATGAATGGAGAAAATCAGTTGGACGGAACATAAAACAATTGAAGAAGTGATGGAAACAATTGGAGAATGAAGAGCCATGATACACATAATAAGAAAGAGACAAGGTAAATGAATTAGGCACATGCTGAGGTAAGCTCACATTGATGGAGAGGTGACTCATTAACTAAGAAGGGTTATCGATGTAGAAATGAAGGGGAGGTGGACAAGTGGAAGGGACGACTGATGATGCTGAATTGGATAGATGGATATTGAAACCTTAAGGTAGACTGGGAGAGACCCAATAACAAGAGGAGTGGCGACATTGGACATTTTGACCTGCCTGAGAGACAGAGGACCAGAAGAAGATGGTCAGTCTAGAAGTTTATTCCTAAAAAAGATCCTAAAATTAATATGAAAGTAATGGTATAAAAATTTCCTCTCCTGCTTTGAATGTTGTGCATTCCATGCAACCACCAACATAATCTGCACATGAAACTGTGCTGATTGTTGACATCCGTATTTGCCACTTTTCATCACCCAATTATGATTAGGCTAATTTAGGTTCAGGTTGAAAAATTCTGATGATGTTCGGGCTGACAATGATAATTCTTGGCTGGGCTTTTTGCTATCCAAACTGTGTAGAAGTAGTCTGACAGAAAATTAAGATCAGGTACGATAATGGTATGTATGGTCAACTTAGTATTGCAGGTTGCGAGTGTGATTGAATTCTGTGGGCCACTTTAACAGCAAACTGTTGCAGCATGCTGCTATTATACATTTCTGTTTAAATTTGTCATTACATTAGACAGGTATCTGAGAAACTAGAGAATTTTTTATTCTGTTTTAGGTGAGAATGACTGCTTCAATAGCCGTTCGTAAGTTCCTTCTTGGCTGTCCACGTGAAACTGTACAGCAGTCGTGCCTAACAACTCTTCTTCCTTCTTTGTGTTTCAATAGGTTGGTTTCTGTTGTAACTTTTGCTTTAAAACTATGTGACCTACAAGACTTCAACATATACCTAATATAAATGAGTAGAAGTTGATTTTATTATAAGTCATAATGTGATTAATAGCATGTTGTGCAGACACAGAAATTTGATGGCTTTGCTTCACAGGTTACATTAAGCTGATAATCAATAGTATGGTTTGAAGAGTTTGGGCACTTTTTTCTTGTTACTTAACATTGTGTTTTTCATGTTGTTTTTTGTTTGCAATGTTTGAACTTTGAACTTTTCCATATTAATTTTATAATTAAGAAGAACACTTGTGATGCAGGTATTATAGTGCAGAAGGAGTACGATTGTACAGTCAGGAGACGTGGATGCTTGTGACCTCTGGTGAGGGAAGGCGATTGGTTGAACTGAGCATTGATCATGTGGTGAGAGAAGCTTGAGGCTTGAGATTTTTTTATGTTTCATAAATCAGCGAATTTTTAATTAATTAGTATTGCATGCATAGGTCAACCAAACTTGGCTAGTTGCAATCTTGTTGGTGTGCTATTTTTTTTCCCATATTTATGGACCTGAAAACTTGGCTATTCACAATTGGTTCCATTACATCAAAACTATTTTATAATTTCTGAATTTTCTTCCTCAATGAGATGGATAGCATAATGAATATCAGTAAAATAAATGCTTATGCCTGTAATAACTACTAATGCAGCTTTAAATGTTCAATTTCATTTTTAGATTGTAATATGTTTATAAAAAAATTATCAAATAATTTTATAAAATTTGTAGCTATTTGTGTGTGTAATATTTGCTGAGGTTAATACTTTCGAATAGTCCAGAAAAACGGGATATTCAGCCTAGGCGAATGTCCGAGGCGATTTCCGGTTATGCCCTATAGAACACTAGATGAATTAATGTTCTGTTAAAATTCATGTGATATTTACGTTAATATGTTGAATAAATTACTTTGTTGAAAGTGTTTATATGTGACCCATCTGCACAAAACCAGTGTTAAGTCACATTTTTCACTTTTGGAGTAAATTATACCATTTTGGAGTGAAAACATCTTCTTCACTATGTCACCAAAATTATCATTGTGTTCCAATCCTAATCAAAGTTGTGGATAAGAAACCATTTGCGCTGTAGAAACTATTTTTCTCGGAAAAATACATCTAGAGTTGTCCGTCCCACTATATAAATTGATTTCTCTGGATCATCATCGGTTGTTAGTAGATAATCTTGTAGTACTGCGTTTAACTTGTATGTATCTAACTTCGTTGAAATTCAGAGGCTTTTTGGCCATTATCTAATTTTTGATTGAGAAGAATTAATATTTATTTTGAGCATTAAACATGATCATGATTCTTTTTGCTAAACGTCTAAAACAGTGGTGCACAACCTTTTTTGTGCAAGGGCCACTAATCGATTTCCTGAAAACTCGGGGGTCAAACTTCCACCAAACAAGTATCGCGATTCATCTTATGTGAGATTAACCCTTACCAAAATGTACCAATATGATGTGCACTTGTAAATGAAAACAGAAAGTTATACTAACAAAAGAGGACTCTTAGTACTTCTATCAGTGGTGGTGATCCAGGAGGGGTCTAGGGGCATGTCCCCCACCTTTTACAGAGGGAACACATACGTGTGTCACCCACTTTTCCTATCCCTCTCATTGGGTGTCCCCAACCTGTCAAATGAAATTGCCGTATGTGACTTCTATATTACTAAAAAAAATGAATAGGACTACTGTAACAGTGCACAAGTCAGTGTGATGGTTGTGGCTGCATCTCTGAGACGAGCTTTGTAGTGTCGGGTTCAATGTTTGTAGTTGAGAGACTTCTTCAATATGGTCGTCAATCAGTTGATTGTGAGTGCTATTTTTCTTTAGATCTGTGAAAAGATCTCCTCACAGCGATATGTGCTTCCAAACATGCTTGCGTGAAAAAGAGCATTGTCTTTTAGATGTGCAAATGTCTCTCTGGCAGGGATTTGTCTCTGAAAGCATCACGCATTGCATCAGATGGCTGAAGATCAATAAGTTCCAACTGGTAATCTGGTGACAGCTCGTGATTTTATGAAATTGATTGTTTTGGTCACTGAAGTCACTACAGCCTGGAAACCCAGATCTTTGCCGCATATATTTTGCTGGTCTATAGTACAGTGGAACTTCACCAGTGACCTATTTCGACTTCGCAGATTCTTCGTCGGCAGTGCCACCACCCATTACTGTCTCCTGTCACAACTTTTTCTGGAAAGCTAATAAGAAGGTCTATAATGTTGTATCAAAAACCCATTTTTCAAATTTGGAAATTATGTGACTGATTTTGTACTGAGCAGTCACATATAGAGTAAATAACATGAAAAACATCGTAGTGATAGCTCTGTTTTTCTGGCTGAAATTAGAGATATGTGCCACTGTAGAGTGTAAACTTTAAGAGAGAAGAATTAGTTAAGGGACGGCTAATGACGGCAATAATCTTTTAATGTAAAAACGGCTCTGAAATAGTTGCTACTTCTGGCAGACATTGCGGACCACATGACAACTCGTCACGAGCCGGATGTGACCCGTGGGCCAGACGTTGTGCACCTCTGGTCTAAAACAATGTGTTGATAGAAATGAATGAGGTAGCTGCATGCGCCTGTTTGATGCAACTTTCATGTGTGCTGGCCTCAGCCTATGTTGCCGACCAAATGGACTGCTCCCAATCTAGATCTCATCGAGTAATAGCGACCTGGTTTAGTTTTGTTTAGGCATGGTGCCTTTGTTTAAGCACTGCTGTTGGCTGAGTTTAAATAGGTTATTGTACTGTCTCATTGGCGAGACATCGAATTGCTCTGCTCTGTCACTTTTAGAGGCAGGCTGTTGGTGCAGGTTTTGAGCGACTTGTTTTCTATACTAATTTTATATCAACACAATTGACTAGACGAAAGACAGAGCTTTAAAATGATACTAAACATTGAATAATAAGTAACTGTTGGCACTGCTAAGTTTAGAATGGATAAATATGGTAAAATGGCCTCATTTCGATCCATTGTCACGAAGTTTAAAACCATCCAAATGTTACCTTTGAAATATTTACTCATTTACTCAAACTTTTATGTTTTTTATAAAATGTATATTTTAAAATTACCATATACACTCGCGAATGAATCGCTGTCGCGTATTAGTTGCCCCTAAATTTTGGGCTGGGAAAGTGAGAAATTGCGTTGATTGTGGCCACAAGTCAGTCTTCATCTGACACATGACACATGTTTGAATTTCAATGCTTGAATAAATCTTTTAAGCCACTTTATATAGTAATTTGAATTTATATAAATTCGAATTATTGTTTAATAAATGAAGTATTTATTTCTCATTATAAACAACTGTCCAAAATTATGCGACTTATTCCCGAGTATATATATATTATGATCTGTGATAATCTAATAATTGACAAATGTAGACGTTTATGCAGTTTTTGCCTGCTTCCTCGAAACTGAATACTTCTTACCTACAAAATCATAGGGGGTTTGTGATGCAAAAATCTTACCTTTTCCCCATTTTATTGGGTGACACTTCATGCATATGCTTCCAAATTATGCCTTTTTGCCAAATCCATTAATTCTAATTATAGCAATGTGGACCTAGCCAATGGTGTGAATATAAAATTGGTGTCTATTCAAACTTAGCCAATAGCCTGGCTTGAACGAAGGTACCATGCACGAATGAAACTAAACCAGGTTGTCATCATGCGGTGACATCTAGATTGGGAGCTATTGGATTGGTCGTCAATTTAGGTTGAGATCAACGCGCAAGAGTGTTGTGTTACACTGGTTGCGGCAATCTTATTGATTTTGTATAGTCCCGTTGTTTAGATGTTGTCAACAAGAAACACCATCATGATTGTTGCTTAAAATAAAATGTCCCTAAGTCGAAAAAGGTTGGGAACCACTGCTATAGATAGTTCTCCGTGGCTGTGCACGTCTCAGGTTAACTATGCTTTGGCTACTGATGGTACTCGCTGGTAGTGGCAGCGCTGCTTGGAAGCAAAATACTCAATTGCACACAAAGGAAAGATAAAAGATCAATTTTTAACGAAATTATAGTACATCTTTCATAGGCTGTTAACAATTAATTTAACTTTAATAGTTAACTTTTGAAAAATTAACGATTGATTAATAGTTAATTTCAATTAAATCACAAAATGTGTATAATTACATCTGTCAAACAAATTAATGACATTTCATTTAAAATTCTCAGTTACTAAATTTAGTTACATACAGAAAATAGCGCTGGCAGTTTTCTTGCTGATGCTGAAGTGTTAGATCCATGGTATTCAAGCGATTTGTCGCAATGAATACAAGAAACGTTATCAGCATTTTCGATATTTCCGTTAGCCAATATTTTAAATCCAAAATGTTTATGTAATCAACCTGATATGTGTTTATATTACTGTTCGCCGCCATATTGCGATGTATACGGTTTATATTGTTTCTTTCAGACTTCCGGTACATGTTAGTAATGGGTGGAATAATCAAAACGAGTAATCGTTAGAAGAAATTTAAATTGCTAAAATAGATTAGTGATTAATCAATTAATTAATCGTTAATTTCCGCAGCTTTAATCTTTCAATATCTTTTAAATGAACATCCTGTGCGGTACATGCGTATTGCCGACAAATTTTCAAGGCCAGCGCCGACATGACTCGCTGGCCAGATTTGCCGCTACCCGGATCCGGCAAATAGTTCATCCAAATACTTGGATTCGGTACTCATTGGAAATTATCTACTCGGTTATGCCCTAACTCAGTCCTTCAAGATTATCTACAAGCGACCAATGACTATACGGAAAATGCCAGAATTGTAGTGGGCCGACTCTAGACGCATTTTTCTCGGATAAATAATTTCCGCATTGCGTGTAGTCTTTTATCCATAACTTTGATCAGGACTAAAATAGAATGATAATTTATTTGTGAGGACTAACCGGGCAAAGCTAGTAAACTAAGGTTTTTTGTACTTCATTTTCTTATGATTTTTTATGCCTATTTTTTGCTCATTTATCATTGGCTAATAATTTAGAATTATGTTATTTCTGCCAATTAATGGATTTTAATAGAGTAACTTTCAGCAAATAAACATGTTGGCTTATCTTACAGTTCATATTGTTGATGTGGCATACATCTGGTTTATGCATTTGTTGCCAGGTTGCATTCGACATAACACAGTTGAATGTTAATAACCATGAAGTCAAAGAAACTGCTTGCACATGTATCAGAGAAATGGCTCAAAAGGTAAGCTCATATGCCCTTGCAATTGGCTGGGAACGATCATGTAGAAGAGGAATCTTGACATATTATAACTAGGGATGTTAGACGACAACAGGAAAACCGGTTACAACTTCTAGCACTTCTGTGATCCAGAAACCAAAAGCAATGCATTAATGCGCCTTTTGCATAATCATTTCTGGTGGTTATTAGCCAATTTGAGCTGCCTCTAGCCTGCTGATGGGCTTCAAAAGTAGTACCAACAATCTGGTCGTTTGTATGTAGTCATAAAGAAACACAAATATTTTTCATAAAATGCTTTTATTTAATTGAAATTGACCTTTATAGGTGTAGTGCATTCATAAAAGGATGCAAGTAAACAAAAACACAAAATCGAAAATTTTGGCCCAAATCACTTTAAGCCCTGTTTTCTCTTAAACTAGAACCGACAATCTGGTCCATTTTTGTGTAAACGTCCACATTTTTCAAGCGTATACAGGACTCACATATTGTTTGCCTCTAAAAATTTGAGTAGAACATGCATTAAATGATTTGACTGTGTACACCGCGGTGCGCAGTGTGCATTTCTCGCTTGTGCCTGGATATCATGTCACCATGATTCACGCCACTTAATTGAGCAAAAATAGGAGCATCAACATTGGACTGTGGAAGACTGGTGTAATGTTTTGTTCACTGATGAGTCGCAGGCGTGTCATGTACTGAATGTACAAAAGCTACAGTTTTGGGTTCACTGGAGTAGAACGTTCCATCTGCTCCACAGATGAAGTTTAGTCCGTCAGTGATGGTGTGGGGTAGGATGTTGGCGATGGGTCTCACTAGCCTTCACTTTGTGCTAAATGGTACCATACTGAACTCTCAGTACTACATTACAAATATTCTCAAGCAATACGGGAACCTAGCGTTCGATAGACAATCAGATAACGGCAGTGATATGCAACGAAAGTCATTTGTTGGCAATGATCCAGAAGTATCTCAGCAGAGGGTATAGGACATTACCCTCCGACCCCCGGGCATTACCCCCGGACATTACCCCCCCTAGGACATTACCCCCCCTAGGACATTACCCCCCCTAGGACATTACCCCCCCTAGGACATTACCCCCGGACATTACCATTACATTATTTAAGTATGTATGTGTATGTATGTATGTAAATAATTATGTATGCATATAGGCATGCAAGTATGTATGTGTATATGTATGCAAATAGGTATGCATATAGATATGCATATAGGTATGTATGTATGTAGGTAGGTAAGTACATATGTATGTATACATTGTTATGATACTACTCTGACAGTCGTTGTTTGTCTAAGGAATGCTTTAAGAATAAAGAATATATTTATTGACAGAATAGTTTACAACCTGAACAAGCATGAAGAGAACGGCGAAGCGAACAGAACCAGCGATAACAGCAACCCGGTTGGCCCAATTTGGCCCGGAACAGAGAGCTTAGGTTGACTTGAAGCAAAGCTGAAGCTGAACGTCTTACAGCAGCAAACAATTAGAATGGATTGTTTCGTGGGGATTCCTACAATATTGGCGATCACGTACTGGTTGGAAGTTGCAGGCTACACTCTTTTCCATCGCGATTGGAGAGACTGAAGAGGAGGTGGAGTGGCCATATACTGTAAAGCCCAGTTTTCCAGCCGAGAACTGCATGTACATGAGAAATAAAAATCCTGTGGCTCGAAGTTACAAGAAGTGAACAACTCTTCTACGTTGGTGCTGTTTACCATCGACCCATAATATGGACCATTTCATCGCATGCATCGATTCTACACTAGAGGAGATCAACGCCAAACCTGATGATCTGGCCATAATCATTGCAGAGGATTTCAATCAGCTTCCATCATCCAGAATCATTGAAATGGGCCTATCTGTGGAGTTCAAGGGCCCCTCACATGAGGGCCACTTACACGATCGCATCTACACATCAATACATCTGCATTGCTGTAAAATCAACAGTAAAGACAAAACATTCAGCCATTTTATCCACCCTTTCTCCTTCACAGGCAGCACTAGACTCTTGACCATGTACAGTTAATAGATGAACGGCGTTTTTCAGCCCTCGAACACCTAATCAGTTTGCCTTTCTCTGGTCCCATCTGATGGAGCAGAGACATTTGATGGAGATGGAGATGGAGAGATGGAGGACATTTGTAACTGAGTACCTCTTTTGAAGCCTCCTACACATTCACTACAGCCAGGGCCGTACCGAGGGCGGTGCTGTGGCACAGGGCGCAATTATAGAAGGGGTGCAAATTTCAGGATGGAATAACTTTAATTATTCCATAAATTCATTCTTTCTTAAAATATGGTATTTTTTGCTCACAAATAAAAACTAAAATTACAGTTGAAACGTACAACTAAGAAAATATGTTGGTGTCTATTACATCCTATAGGCCAATATGTTTCTGCGTAATTGTGAATATACGGATATCAAATTTAGATAGCTGTAATTTTTGAAGCAACAAAATGTTTTCAATTAAATTTTCATGGCTTTTTCTAAAATCTTTCCTCTGTAAATCTTAAAGCGTTTGGTAAAGATATTTCTATAGGTTGTTGAGAAATTGCATTTCTTCTGGTGGGTATTTTTTATTGAGCCACCCTGTAGAGCATAACCTAGTAGACAATTTCCACCGAGTACCGAATCCGAGTCTTTGGATGCACTATTTGCCGGATCCGGGTACGAACCGAATGGTACGAACCGAATAGTAGCGGCAAATCTGGCCAGTGGCAGTGAGTACTATCCGTAGGCAAAGTGTCATTAACCTGCCATGTGCACAGCTGCGGAGAACTATCTATAGTCAATGCAGTCTATAGCAATATCCTTCATATAGCACAGCGTTTCCCAAACTTTTTTGGCTTCGGAACCCTTTTGATTTTAATTTTTTTGGCGAAACCCAGTCAAAAACAACACATATAGTCCGTTGTAGGTACAAATCCTTGAGAATGCAGACAATTATAGGTTTACGCCTAGATTATATTAATAGTACAAATATCGATGACAATGACGTATGAATTCTCCTTCATATGAAGTCATATACAGATGTTAGGCAAAAGATTCCTATAAAATATTCATCTGAATATTTATTTTAAACTGTTTAAACTTATTCAAGTTCTTATTCACAGATAAATTTACGAAGTGGACAGCAATGAAAAATAGAGAAAATTTATATGTTAAGTTTAAAAGCTTAATCTTTGAACTTTAATGTGTGCTATGCTTTTGTTTCTTTTCCTGACAAAGGTTGCTGATGTTTGGTTTGATGTTTTAGAGCTGTATTCTTATATCCGATGCAGTGTTAAGCCGATTTCTATATTTCGTTTTTGTTGCAGCATAGTATGAGAATCCAGTTTCACACAAATACATTGTGGCAAATGGGAGAAGCACACTAATTGCACGTTTCGCTACATTGGGGTATTCTTTAATTAGGCTGCTCCAAAAATTTATCGCAGAAAGTTCAGTGAAATTTTGCTGCAGTTGAGAATCTGATGTTATTTCAATAAGTTGTTCGTATTCTTTTGTGGAAAAGTGGGCTGGCTTTTCTATTACTTTGAATGGATTTCAAACCCAATGATTTTGGTCGTTTACAGGAGGAAAGTATTTGACCAAGTTATGAATATGATCCACAATTTCACTATGAATGTGTTTATCAAGAACACAATCAGTTTCGATTAAAAAATCATTTAAAGTTTGAAAACAATCGATGTTATTGCTCTCAGCGCACGAGATCCAAAACCTCAGTTTACGAGACAATGACAAAATTTTGTCTTGCGTGGTGAACACTGTTACATTCTTTCCTTGGAGGGACAAATTCACCTCATTCAGTTTTGCGAAAATGTCTGCAAGGTATGCTAGTTTTTGTAACCAATTAGGATCGGTGAAACAATGTGAGAACGAAAATTTATGATCTCGTAAATATACTGACAGCTCATGTCACAGCTCAAATAATCTTACAAGTACTTTTCCACGCGACAACCACCTGACCTCGGTATGTTGAAGGAGAGCCGTGTGCTCGCTGCTCATGTCATCACATAAAAGTTTAAACAACCTTAATATCAGTGGTCACGCTTTTATGAAATTTATTATTTTAATTTCCTCGTCCATTGCAGTTTTGAGAGAGGTGGAGATCTTCTTTGAAACAAGTACCTGTCTGTAAAGAATGCAATGACTACTCGTGCAGTTTGGTGTGACAACTTTGATCCGCAATACAACCCCATTGACTTTTCCAACCATCGGTGCAAACATCAACACATTTATCCCAGTTTATTCCATGTGTTTTCATATAATTGTCAATGCAATTGAACACCTCCTTTCCGGTCGTGATACTTCCCAAACTTTCGCATAACAGTAAGTCTTCTTCAACAGTTTTATCGAAGCAATAGCGAACGAATACAAGTAAAACTGCTAATCCTGCTATGTCAGTGGACTCATCTAACTGTAGTGAATATGCATCACATAATGTTAATCGAAAAACTAGTTCATTCTCGATGTCTGTGGCAAGATCTTGAATACGACGTGCAACAGTGTTGTTTGATAGGGGTATGGCCTCTATTTTCTTGGCTGACTTGGAATCTAGCATACATGTAATCATGTGTTTTGCACACGACTTGACAAGTGTCTCTGCTATTGTGTGTGCTTCTCCAGCAAGAGCTATGCGATAACTTACTTTGTATGAAGCCTCTGTGGCATTTTCGTTGTTTGTTTTGGCAATTGTTGTCATGGATAGTTTACAACTAGTAAGGGCATCAGCCTTTCATTGAAAAAGCCATAGTCTTTGTTTTTATATTCTGAATAATTTGTTTCTAAATGTCTTCACAGCTGTTGGACAATATTTAGTGGCACACCACAGACTGCACATCTGGTGCATCAGCATTACTAACTGTTGAAAACCCAAAAGACAGATACCTGTCATCGTGTTTTCTTGTCTTGCTTCCTGATGACAATTTAACATCCTTGCTTGGTGCATCCCGCATCTTTGGCAAATCTTGCTCAATAACAGATGGCTGTGTGTGTGTGTTATCTTGTTCAGCATGCAGCACTTGGCACAACAGCTAGCCCTACATGTATATCACATGCTTTTAATTCAGTCTCTAGTTCTGCTACATTGGCGTCAATAACTGTTTGTGATGAGCGTTCTTTCCTCCTTAAACTTCCTTCTTTAAGCCAGCGACCCTTGGTTTTTAAAAACTTAAAAAACTGCTAAATTGCAATTTAACTAACACTTTTGTTGAAAAATTAAGTTCACTAAAATCTAAATAGAAACGTCTTCTCCGGCAAATCACAACAGCGTGACGTCAATGCCGTAGTAATCTGTTTCACTGCCTAAACGCCTTACAGCTCTGGGTCTAAAAATTTATATTGCTCTTGCAGACAAAAATATATACATTTTTGTAAGTGACCAACCTAAAAAATTATAACAGAAAAATTAGTTCACACTAAAATATCTCCGCGGAACCCTCGTCTTCACCTCGCAGAACCCTAGGGTTCCGGGGAACACAGTTTGGGAAACGCTGATATAGCGTATCGTCACACTCTAGGCTTTAACATTATATTTATTAGTTAACAACTTTATTTGTGAAAAAATGTAAAACCTTGTTATAAATTTGAAATATGAAGTTATCAACGACGTCTTTACTCTCTAATGTTTACCGGAAAGTGGGTGTAGCCAAGTCAAGTAGAAATGTCCGTTAGTCCTAAATTTATTTGATGAAAAAATATTATTTTCTCAAAATAATTATTTTATAAAAAAGTTATTTTTAGCTATTTGCGGGTGTAATATCTGCCGAGGCGAATACTTCCAAATAGTCAAGTATTCGGCCAAGGTGAATGTCCAAGGCGAATTCCGGTTATGCCCTACCATCCTGTATAAATAATTAATAATATATAGTTCTTTAACAATGCTAATACGATGCACTACCTTTAAAAAAAGTGCGTGTTATTAATTTGTGTGCTGGGGACGGTGAAATGTCCAGGAGGAAATGTCGGGATACCGTGTTTGCCTTAATCCGTTCATATCTCTCTCTCTCTTTCTCCAAGCTACTTCTTCACAATGCCCTTCCAACAAGAGACTTTGACGGCTTAACAGTCGTCTATTAAGCTTCTGGTTTTGTCCTATAAATTGTCCATTGTGTATTTAAGATTTGGTATTCTTTTATTCGGTATCTGTTTGTTTATAGATAAATGGCTTGCTGAACTTAACTAGATTCCATTAAATGCACATTCAATGTAAATTGTGAAATACTATGACCAGTTGACCACATAGCAAATCTTCTTAATTTCTCTATTTATGTGTGATAGATTCCTTCTTCCACCTTTGAACCATATGTTACTCCACTTCTGACTGCTCTCCAGGATTATCTAAGATCTGAAACATGGACTGTCCGAGATGGTAAGCATATTTCTTTCCTTTTCAGTTGATCATTGACGAATGTCATTACCGCACTCAGAAAGGGCATTAAGAGCAACTTAAAGCTATGGTTAAATTATTAACAGGTTTTATGATGTAATTATATTAGAGGTGGACAGCAATTAAAAATTTTTATCGAAATTAATTGTGTAATTTAAAATTTTTATCGCATGATTAATCTCATTTTAATCACTCTGTATTATTACACTACTAAGTATCATTAACTTCAGGTGATAGTTATAACTGATATTTAATACAACTTTACTCCTTATTAGAATATTAGAAAGTTTAGTAGAATAAAAAAACTGCATCTTCCTGCTTTAGTATCTATTGCAGCATGTCATATGTGCTATTCCATCGAGTTGGAACATCCTGTATGAAACCTTCTTCAGTCAAATTTCTTAACTTCTGCTGATCATTCAAATCCGTAGTGTTGCTTGAACTGTCCTTAAAATGTTCTGTTTTCCTGCACTTTGAAATGTGATCTCTATGTTAGCTTCTTTTATATCACCATTAATCAAAAGTTGCAGAACATGAGCCTTGCATGAAACGTGCTAGTAACGTAAGTTTGATGCTGCTTTCACCAGGTTCCTTGCATTGTCTGCCTAGCGAAGTAACATTGTCACAAATCTCCCAGTCATCTGGAACAGAGCCAATGTGTTCTTCAATGTTTGGTAACACACCATCTAACAATCCAGCTAGTTCTTCTCTTTTGGCTCTGCTTATAGGATTTGCGTTCTTTAGGAACACAGCCAACGTTTGCTGCAAAGGAGATGAGATTGGATTACTTGTGCCAGCAGAACTTATCTCATTTTTAATTGATAAACTTGCAAATGGGTGCCTATGCTGAAGATGATACTGTAGCGTGGGTATACTGTGGTGGTATTTGAATTCCTTCTTACAATGTTAAATACCACAAATGTTTTGTCTTTCAACATGAAACTTCAATCTAATGAAAAATTTTCTGAAACTATTCTTTGACAGTGTTTGCAAAATGACTTTTAAAGTTTACACACGCTGGCGAAATCCGATTGGCGACAATAAAATAATGGCATAACAAAATAACAGCAGCTGGAGGGTCAAGGATGTTTTTGAATGGCGCTTTCCGATTCTTTTAGCACAATTCTATAAGGTTGGGAAAACGATTTTGACATAAATAATGACTCAAAGCGTTAAAAAAGATGCACGTTAAGTAATTTAAACGGCATTAATAATAATTGAACTCATTAATCGCTGAATGAACGCATTAAGTGCCCACCTCTAATTTATATAGTGCCCTTCAACCACCTTGCATAGTTGCTGCTTGCATGGCTCTGTAACTGATCTAAAAAAATGTGATTTAACCCTTTGAAAACTGAGCTCCCTAGCCAATCGGTACATATGCCTGATGTTCCTGAGGAATATTTTTATCAAATATATTTTTTTAATGTCTCCTTCTAAAGTTATATAAAATTCTATAATTTAACTTCAAACACACACACAAAAATAATTCATGATCATGGACACAAAATAATGATTTTATTAATTAATGTATTACTTAAATACAGTTTCTCACAAAATAGCTGTGCTAATTGCTGTACAGTTAGGTGAATTAGGCTATTGCCAGAATCCAACTTTTGAATGATAATTCTCAAACAGTTAGGGCTACCAATGCCAATGCACAGGAAAACATTGGAGGATGTACACTATATGTATATTATTTGAGGCGTTTGGTCAAGTCCTTTTTTCTTGCCATATTCGTCAGCAGTATAGTCAGCTGCCAGTTTGGGGCCAATAGACATGTACCTGACAAATCACAGGCAGTACAGGAATAATTATTGAGCCTGCTACAGAAGTGGATGCACGCCTGACATGAATTATTAATGAGCCTGTCACGCTAAGATCAAAATAGACACATGCCGACAAACCTTGGCCAGGGCATGAATAATTAATGAGCCTGTTGTGTGCAAGGCCCCACAAGAAGAAGTAGGTTATAGGAAAAGCAAAAAAGGATGAGAGACTGCCAGATAGAGTTTTAGAGATGGAGAAAGTGCATTCAACAGAGAGGGACCAATTGAAGGAAAAAATCTAGTCATAGCTGTTCTAGTTCGAGGAACCAAGAGGTCAAGTTTATTGAATGAGCGAAGTGGACAGAGAGAGAGGAAGCTGAATGAGGCTAAAACATTACTTCAACCAGGTATCTCGATGCAGCGTTGAAGATTAGAATGAGAATTTTAAATTATATGCGAGCATGGAGAGAGAGCCAATGAAGTCAAACATAAGGGTAGAGATGCGAGAGAAACAGGGAAAGCGAGCTATCAGTCTAGCAGCTGTTTTAAGTACTGACTGAAGAGAAGAGAGACAAATCTTGGAAGATCAATGAGAAGTGAATTGCAGAATTGCAATTCAATTCGAAAGCATATAAAAGCATGAACTAAAGTAGTAAAGGTGGAGGAGGAGACAGAACGACGAATGACCCAGAGACGCCTTAGATAAAAATAAGAGGATCGTATGAGATAAGAGATTTGTTAACCAAAAGTAAGTGAATTATCAAGGACAACACCCAGATCACGAACCCAGGATGAGAAAGAGAAGAATGGGAACTTTTCAGAGAGGAGAACAAAATCAAGCTTTGACGTTGCTGAGGAGTACAAACGAGATAAATTGAGTTTTAGAAGCATTAAGAGAGAGCATTAATTAGATGACATCCAGGAGTGAAGAAAGTTAGAGAGAGATTGAATGCTCTCAACTAATAGCAACTGGTATGATGGAGGACCAAGAACAAATTCCTGTAAATCATCAGCAAAGATATGACAGCAGCACCACAGATCGGGAAAGAGAGGAGATGTCAGTCGTATATAGGATAAACAAGAGAGGACCGATTACTGTGTTGTACCTTTTTGACTTTTTGCATGAAAGTCATTTGCTGCAAATTGTCAGCTTGCTCAATGAACAAAGATATATATATATATATATATATATATATATATATATATATATATATATAAGTATATATATATATATATACACATATACCATGACTTAGTGTAGTAGTTTTTGGCTTGTTGAACTGCGTGTATGTTTGAGATGTATCAGTTAGTTATAAATGCATTTGTAACCTACTGGTTAACAAAATTGACTTCAAACTGCTATTCTAATCTCTATTGTCTATTGTTTGTTAAAAACATTTGTTTATTTCATATTGTTGTATATTACTGTGGACCTGTTATGGTGGTGGTAGTTGCAGTTTAACGACACTGTGGGGGTAACAAAGACCATGCATCACCCTCCTCCTTTATCCAGGCTTGGGACTGGCACTGGCAGAGTACAACCGGTGGCGGAGTTGACCTGTTATGGACTACTGCAAGGAATATTTATACTTGTTTCCAAACTTAGATAAAGAGTGCAGGTTGATTATGGTTAAGGTCAGCAGAGTTGTGGTTGACCAATTTCTAAGAATGTGTGTTCTTGCCTATATGGCGATGAAAGGCTATAAATTTATATATATATATATATATATATATATATGAGACCTGTTGCCCTTGAGTTTATTTAAGTAGGCATGCCAAATAAGTGATTTTTCTAACACATATTTTATTTATTCATTCATTCATTACAGAGATTTATATAGCGCCCCTTCAAGGCTACTACTCAGGAGCACTCCCGACTCCAGCACGTTTAAAAAGAACAGTTTTAAGGCACGTATAAAATGAGTCTGAGTGGACCCTTGGTGACAACCGTAACGCCAATGGGAGCATGTTCGAGAACAAGGGGTCAACCACTGAGAAGGCAATATTCTGTTTGGTAATTGTACGGGCAAATGGGACAATGAGCATGCCTCGCTCAGTAGAGCGTAGAGAGCGGCAAGCTGGTACACTCAAAGTAGAGTAACAGAGATCGCAAAGATAGGCAGGGGCGAGACCTAGCAAGGACTGCCATACCAAAGAGATGATACGGTACGAGATTCGCTGTTGAAGGGGGAGCCAGTGGAACACATCCACTGTTCACTATAGCCGGATACATGGCCAAATTTAAAAAATGCGTCCAACAAGATGTGCAGCAGAACGCAGAACCTGTTCCAGGCACCGCAAACGCCCAGCTGGAAGGCCTGCATAGAGTGAGCAACAGTAATCCAGTCGGGCAGTAATGAAGGCGTGAACAAGGGTAGCTGTGGCATCTGGAGTTCGAAACAGTTCGAAGCTGACGCAAGTGGTAGTATGAATCACGGCAAAGACGGTGAATATGAGAGGCAAAGGTGAGTTCTTGGTCCAACATGACTCCAAGGTCCCGGACAACAGAGGAAAATGCAAAGAGGGGGAAATCAGCAGTAATGGCAGTTAAAACAAGCTTCATAAGCTGCTGGCGAATGCCAAGCCAGATAAATTGGGTTTTTTTGTATGCTAAGTTATGCTGTCAGTTTCATGTTAATATTAGACCTATCGAGTTGCTTTATAGTTCTTGGTAGTTACAGTTAACACAAAAAGTTGACTTGTGTAAAGAAGCTGGCATTCTTGTTTTTTACCACTTTGTATGTTCCTATTGTTTTAGAATATGACTGAATTATATTTTATGATATGTCATTATCCTCATCTTTCAGTAGTATCATATGGTAAAATGTGTTACTTTTTCTATTCTTGCCAGCCACATTGGTCACTTGTGGTGACATCATCTCACTGTTTCCTGAGCAGTCAAAGTGAGTAAGCCATCTTTGGTTATTTGTCTTGGCACACGTAATTTGGGATTAATCTTCAGTGACATTTGATTCATTGCAATTTTATGAACTGCTGCCTTGTTAGTCCTACGCCATGTTCTGAACCGGCCCTTCCTTCTGTTCCTGTCCGCATGACCGAATCAACCCTCTGGCAGACGCCTTAATGAAGAAAACATTTATAATAAGAATTATATTTAAATTATTATACATGTTTAATCTTAATTATAAAGCTGAAAGTTAATTTTTTCCGTCCCAACTAAGGCTCGTGAATAAATGTTCTGGCAATATGAACATTACAGATTTTTGCAAAACGTTCTTGTGTGAATTTCTAGGTCAATGTGTCTATTTTCAGCATACCAATTTATTTGAGGTTCTGATATTTGGGCATATAGTTTTCGAATTGCTCAACTTCCGACATTTCATTAGATAACGGTGGCTATTTACATTCACTGTTTATGAGCCAGGGATAATTTTATATGTAAATAAGGTGCATTAGTTATGAAACATATGAAAACCAAAGCATGACTTGGAGCACTCGCCAAATGGAACACTTGCAATAGGGACATAATTAGGTAATGCTACACGGATACAATTTCATGGGCGAGTTCAAAATCCAGTCCTAATTAAAGCTGGGTTGCAAGGCTAGTTTCATGTATCCCAAAGTATAGTTGTGCAGTTGGCTAATTAAGGAATATACTGGATTACTTATTTTATTGCCCTATTATGCTCACAAGGTCAGTAAATCTAAATGCGATTCTTTTTGCATGTTGTGAACTATGTAATGCTGTTTTTTTTTATTAACACCTCAATTTAGAATAATATGCTTTGATTCAAACATTAATTTATGAAGCTAACATGGACTTTGAACACAATGCTTTATGGAGGGAAAACATCCTTTAATTGCTGAAGAATAATAATCTATTATTATGGTCCTTAAAAATGGTTTTTGACAGCCACTTTGAACTTTTGCGGTTTCAACACTTGGCTTCGGCCTGAGAATATCACGCTAGAAATTATTTACAAATGCAATAGGTAAATACAATAAGATATCTGAACGTGTAAATTAACATTGTATGACAGATCTTGGTAAAATTTTGTAGTTTGACAGTGTTTACACGTGGCCAACGACTTGTTAGAATATTCCAAAACCTTGAAATTTGTGAAAGTAAATTTTAAATGGCAGGGTCCATTGCAAATGCATTTTTTTCTCTATCCATATTTATATAGAGATCCAGAAGCTTGGTCAGCATGCCAAAACTCGATAACAATCGCGAACACATCCGAAAATAACTGACAAATATCGACAGAATTACTCTAATATGGTAAATGACAAAAATGGTGCTATCCTTTAAAATGCATATCAATCCCAATACTGTTCGTTAACGACCAAGACTATTGCATTTGAGACCAAGACCGATGCATTTGAGACCAAGATCGAGACCGCAGTTTTCTGGTCTCAAGACCAAGATCGCGATCTCGAAGCTGAGTAAGTGCTATCCGTGTATTTGTTTCAGGACCCTTGCGCTGATGCATAGCTATCTCCTGGGGTCTGCCCTCACCTGCCTTCTGGCCCTCTGCACTAGGATCTCCTCTATTCCGCACCGGGCTTCCCTTCGTTCCTCTACCCACAGACTGCTGGTGGTTCCCCGCATACACTCTGCCATGGTCCAATCCAAGAGCTTCACCCACCGCCCTGCCTCTTTGGAAGGAGCTGCTCTCTCTTCCCTCTGCTACCTTCTGGAGGTGCCTGAAGGCTTTCCTATTCTCTGCTTATTAACTATGTCTTGAGTCGTGAATGCCTCTGATATCGAGTGGTGCTATATAAGTGTTCCATAACAGTTACAATTTTACAGTGGAATGTTTCACATTTTGCATGATTCTGTATGCGACAATCCGCCGACAAAATATGATAGGCATATGGTTACCTGTCACAGCAGCCAGGAATTGTCGTTTCGTTATATCATTTAACCCTTTAACGACCAACGAGTAGTAAAACGTAAGGCATGATCGATAACGCCGGTCGTTAAAGGGATAAGTTGCATTTAGTGTGGTTTAGTTGTCTTGTTCTTGCTTGAACTGATTGATCTAGGTGCTATGTGTTACTCATCGCATTTACTGTTTGTTTTAGAGCACTGGTTAAATCTTTGAGGGAATATTTTTTCGTTGGCCTAGAAGACGACGCACCACCTGTGCGAGAAGCAGCTGCCATTGCTCTTGGTTGTACAGTCAAAGCTTATGGTATGCATAGAAGTTAAACAAGTCCATGAGCTTACTGTGCATTGATTTCAACTGCTTGCATTTTTGCCATCAGTTTGACCATCCTGATGAAGTCCATCTCTTCATTTTGAACATTTTATTTTATTATATTTTATTATATTTTATTATATTTTATTATATTTTATTATATTTTATTTTATTATATTTTATTATATTTCCTTCACAGCTCCTTGTCATGCTCCACCAGAATCATATCATGAATAAATATGGGAAACCAGAAGAAGATGAAGGTATCAAAGAAATGTGATAGGCTGCACTTTGCCAATATATGTAGTATTGTGCATGTGTTGGGATAATAGCATATACATCCCATTAAAAAGTTCTGAAAGACAGTTTGTTTTCTTGACATGTCACAAATCACTTAGCCTGGGTGCAATATGTGTGCTAATAATGACGGAGACAATACTTTGGAAGGAAGCAGCTGTAGTTAGTGTTTCTGGAATGATTGTGATATTGATAATGTTGCTAGGAGTGGTGATGATGATGACCAAGTGGATGATGATCATGATGACACAGAGAAATGAATAAATATCCTTTAAAGTTTGCTTCAATTATGTTGTTGTAGGCAATGAAATGTTGCCACCAATCATTGCAAAGATAAAGGCCGGCCTAGAGGGAGTGGCATTGGAAAAAACAGATGAAGAAAGACGACTGGCTGTAGAATTAACCAGGCGGGAGCTGGAGGCAAATCCTTGTGAGACAGTAGTTAACTGTGGTTATAATCTACTGCTTGAACATGATACAGAACTTCGATTGCATGATGCTGCATTCGCACAAAGGCATTCCCAGGTGATTAGGCTCTGCCTGTTATGCTTAAACAATTCACATTTTGTTTGCTAAATTATTTTTGCAACTTTTGTAGCCCTTGTTATGGCACTGACCAAAATGCTTCTTGGGTTTTGGTCAATTTCACCATGTAACAGTGAACATTTGCATATCGTCAATCACTGAAGAGTTAATGTGTAAACATGAAACCTGTTTAGGAATGAGTTTTGAACAATGAACAAGCTTATGTTGTCTGCTTAGATGTGCTTGTTTTTTAGATATGGTAGGCAGAATGTTATGGCATGATATACAAGCATGTCTTGTCACTTTGTCTTTTTACTTTCTGCCAATTTAAAAAAGATGTTTTGTTAACATTTATTGAGTTATTCATTCAGTTTTTGAGCTGCATTTTAAAACCATAGTCATGCAGACAACTGTCTTTTCAGTTGCTGATTTCATATGTAAATCGTTTTTGAATTGTTAAGGTATTGTGGAATAAGTGGAATTGTTATTATTGTTAAGGTTTCCTTTTCTAGGTGGGCTGTATGTTCTTCACTAGAGTTAAACATTGGCCGCTTGCTTTTCCTCTCTATGTACTCTCTCAGCCTTTGGCCATTGGCCTAATGCCTATGCCAAATGTACTCTCTGCCCTTTGGCCATTGGCCTTATGCCTATGGCAAATGTACTCTTTGCCCTTTGGCCATTGGCCTTATGCCTATGGCAAATGTACTCTCTGCCCTTTGGCCATTGGCCTTATGCCTATGGCAAATGTACTCTCTGCCCTTTGGCCATTGGCCTTATGCCTATGGCAAATGTACTCTCTGCCCTTTGGCCATTGGCCTTATGCCTATGGCAAATGTACTCTCTGCCCTTTGGCCATTGGCCTTAGGCCTATGGCCAATGTACTCTCTGCCCATTGGCCTTACGCCTATGGCCAATATACTGTATCTGCCTTTCGCCATTGGCTTTATGCCTATGGTCAATGTACTCTCTGCCTTTGACCATTGGACTTATGCCTATGGCCAATGTAGCCTCTACCCTTTGGCCTTATGCCTATGGTCAATGTACTCTCTGCCCCTTGGCCATTGGACTTATGCCTATGGCCAATGTGCTCTCTGCCCTTTGGCCATTGGCCATATGTCTATGGCCAATGTGCTCTCTCTGCCTTTGGCCGTTGGCCTTATGCCTATGGCCAGTGAACTCTCTGCCCTTTGGCCATTGGCCTTATGCCAATGGCCTATATACTGTCTTTGCCTTTGGCCGTTGGCCTTATGCCTATGGCCAGTGTACTCTCTGCCTTTGGCCGTTGGCCATATGCCTATGGCCAGTGTACTCTCTGCCCTTTGACCAATGGACTTATGCCTATGGCCAATGTACTCTCTGCCCTTTGGCCATTGGCCTTATGCCTATGGCCAATGTACTCTCTGCCCTTTGCCCATTGGACTTATGCCTATGGCCAATGTACTCTCTGCCCTTTGGCCATTGGCCTTATGTCTATAGCCAATATACTTTGCCCTTTGGCCATTGGCCTTCTGCCTATGGCCAATGTACTCTTTGGCCATTGGCCATATGTCAATGGCCAATATACTTTGCCCTTTGGCCATTGGCCTTCTGCCTATAGCCAATGTGCTCTCTCTGCCTTTGGCCGTTGGACTTATGCCTATGGCCAGTGAACTCTCTCCTCTTTGGCCATTGGCTTTATGCCTATGGCCAATTTACTCTCTGCGCTTTGACCATTGGACTTATGCCTATGGCCAATGTAGCCTCTGCCCTTTGGCTTATGCCTATGGCCAATGTACTCTCTGCCCTTTGGCCATTGGCCTTATGCCTATGGCCAATTTACTCTCTGCCCTTTGGCCGTTGGCCTGATGCCTATGGCCAGTGTACTCTCTGCCCTTTGGTCATTGGCCTTATGCCTATGGCCAATGTAGCCTCTGCCCTTTGGCCTTATGCCTATGGCCAATGTACTCTCTGCCCTTTGACCATTGGACTTATGCCAATGGACAATGTACTCTCTGCCCTTTGGCCATTGGACTTATGTCTATGGCCAATATACTTTGCCCTTTGGCCATTGGCCTTCTGCCTATGGCCAATGTGCTCTCTCTGCCTTTGGCCGTTGGCCATATGACTATGGCCAGTGTACTCTCTGCCCTTTGGCCATTGGCCTTATGCCTATGGCCAATTTACTCTCTGCCCTTTGAGCATTTGGACTTATGCCTATGTCCAATGTAGCCTCAGCCCTTTGGCTTATGCCTATGGCCAATATACTGTCTCTGCCTTTGGCCTTATGCCTATGGCCAATATACTTTGCCCTTTATCCTTTGGCCTTATGCCTATGCCCAGTGTACTCTCTGCCCTTTGGCCATTGGCCTTATGTCTATGGCCAATGTACTTTCTGCCCTTTGGCCTTATGCCTATGGCCAATGTGGTCTCTCTGCCTATTGGCCATATGCCAATGGCCTATATACTGTCTCTGCCTTTGGCCATTGGCCTTATGCCTATGGCCAATATACTTTGCCCTTTGGCCGTTGGCCTTATGCCTATGGCCAATATACTTTGGCCTTTGGCCGTTGGCCTTATGCCTATGGCCAATATACTTTGCCCTTTGGCCATTGGCCTTCTGCCCATGGCCATTGTGCTCTCTCTGCCTTTGGCCGCTGGCCTTATGCCTATGGCCAGTGTACTCTCTGCCCTTTGGCCGTTTGCCTTATGCCTATGGCCAGTGTACTCTCTGCCCTTTAGCCATTGGCCTTATGCCTATGGCCAATTTACTCTCTGCCCTTTGAGCATTGGACTTATGCCTATGGCCAATATACTTTGCCCTTAGGCCATTGGCCTTATGCCTATGGCCAGTGTACTCTCTGCCCTTTGGCCATTGGCCTTATGCCTATGGCCAATTTACTCTCTGCCCTTTGGCCGTTGGCCTTATGCCTATGGCCAGTGTACTCTCTGCCCTTTGGTCATTGGCCTTATGCCTATGGCCAATGTAGCCTCTGCCCTTTGGCCTTATGCCTATGGCCAATGTACTCTCTGCCCTTTGACCATTGGACTTATGCCTATGGCCAATGTACTCTCTGCCCTTTGGCCATTGGACTTATGTCTATGGCCAATATACTTTGCCCTTTGGCCATTGGCCTTCTGCCTATGGCCAATGTGCTCTCTCTGCCTTTGGCCGTTGGCCATATGACTATGGCCAGTGTACTCTCTGCCCTTTGGCCATTGGCCTTCTGCCCATGGCCATTGTGCTCTCTCTGCCTTTGGCCGCTGGCCTTATCCCTATGGCCAGTGTACTCTCTGCCCTTTGGCGTTTGCCTTACGCCTATGGCCAGTGTACTCTCTGCCCTTTGGCCATTGGCCTTATGCCTATGGCCAATTTACTCTCTGCCCTTTGAGCATTTGGACTTATGCCTATGTCCAATGTAGCCTCAGCCCTTTGGCTTATGCCTATGGCCAATATACTGTCTCTGCCTTTGGCCTTATGCCTATGGCCAATATACTTTGCCCTTTATCCTTTGGCCTTATGCCTATGCCCAGTGTACTCTCTGCCCTTTGGCCATTGGCCTTATGTCTATGGCCAATGTACTTTCTGCCCTTTGGCCTTATGCCTATGGCCAATGTGGTCTCTCTGCCTATTGGCCATATGCCAATGGCCTATATACTGTCTCTGCCTTTGGCCATTGGCCTTATGCCTATGGCCAATATACTTTGCCCTTTGGCCGTTGGCCTTATGCCTATGGCCAATATACTTTGCCCTTTGGCCGTTGGCCTTATGCCTATGGCCAATATACTTTGCCCTTTGGCCATTGGCCTTCTGCCCATGGCCATTGTGCGCTCTCTGCCTTTGGCCGCTGGCCTTATGCCTATGGCCAGTGTACTCTCTGCCCTTTGGCCGTTTGCCTTATGCCTATGGCCAGTGTACTCTCTGCCCTTTGGCCATTGGCCTTATGCCTATGGCCAATTTACTCTCTGCCCTCTGAGCATTGGACTTATGCCTATGGCCAATGTAGCCTCTGCCCTTTGGCTTATGCCTATGGCCAATGTACTCTCTGCCCTTTGGCCATTGGCCTCATGCCTATGGCCAATTTACTCTCTGCCCTTTGGCCGTTGGCCTGATGCCTATGGCCAGTGTTCTCTCTGCCCTTTGGTCATTGGCCTTATGCCTATGGCCAATGTACTCTCTGCCCTTTGCACCTTGGACTTATGCCTATGGCCAATGTACTCTCTGCCCTTTGGCCATTGGACTTATGCCTATGGCCAATGTAGCCTCTGCTCTTTGGCCTTATGCCTATAGCCAATGTACTCTCTGCCCTTTGGCCATTGGCCTTATGTCTATGGCCAATATACTTTGCCCTTTGGCCATTGGACTTATGCCTATGGCCAATGTAGCCTCTGCTCTTTGGCCTTATGCCTAAAGCCAATGTACTCTCTGCCCTTTGGCCATTGGCCTTATGTCTATGGCCAATATACTTTGCCCTTTGGTCATTGGCCTTATGTCTATAGCCAATATACTTTGCCCTTTGGCCATTGGCCTTCTGCCTATGGCCAATGTGCTCTCTGCCCTTTGGCCATTGGACTTATGCCTATGGCCAATGTACTCTTTGGCCATTGGCCATATGTCAATGGCCAATATACTTTGCCCTTTGGCCATTGGCCTTCTGCCTATAGCCAATGTGCTCTCTCTGCCTTTGGCCGTTGGACTTATGCCTATGGCCAGTGAACTCTCTCCTCTTTGGCCATTGGCTTTATGCCTATGGCCAATTTACTCTCTGCGCTTTGACCATTGGACTTATGCCTATGGCCAATGTAGCCTCTGCCCTTTGGCTTATGCCTATGGCCAATGTACTCTCTGCCCTTTGGCCATTGGCCTTATGCCTATGGCCAATTTACTCTCTGCCCTTTGGCCGTTGGCCTGATGCCTATGGCCAGTGTACTCTCTGCCCTTTGGTCATTGGCCTTATGCCTATGGCCAATGTAGCCTCTGACCTTTGGCCTTATGCCTATGGCCAATGTACTCTCTGCCCTTTGGCCATTGGCCATATGTCTATGGCCAATGTGCTCTCTCTGCCTTTGGCCGTTGGCCTTATGCCTATGGCCAGTGAACTCTCTGCCCTTTGGCCATTGGCCTTATGCCAATGGCCTATATACTGTCTTTGCCTTTGGCCGTTGGCCTTATGCCTATGGCCAGTGTACTCTCTGCCTTTGGCCGTTGGCCATATGCCTATGGCCAGTGTACTCTCTGCCCTTTGACCAATGGACTTATGCCTATGGCCAATGTACTCTCTGCCCTTTGGCCATTGGCCTTATGCCTATGGCCAATGTACTCTCTGCCCTTTGCCCATTGGACTTATGCCTATGGCCAATGTACTCTCTGCCCTTTGGCCATTGGCCTTATGTCTATAGCCAATATACTTTGCCCTTTGGCCATTGGCCTTCTGCCTATGGCCAATGTACTCTTTGGCCATTGGCCATATGTCAATGGCCAATATACTTTGCCCTTTGGCCATTGGCCTTCTGCCTATAGCCAATGTGCTCTCTCTGCCTTTGGCCGTTGGACTTATGCCTATGGCCAGTGAACTCTCTCCTCTTTGGCCATTGGCTTTATGCCTATGGCCAATTTACTCTCTGCGCTTTGACCATTGGACTTATGCCTATGGCCAATGTAGCCTCTGCCCTTTGGCTTATGCCTATGGCCAATGTACTCTCTGCCCTTTGGCCATTGGCCTTATGCCTATGGCCAATTTACTCTCTGCCCTTTGGCCGTTGGCCTGATGCCTATGGCCAGTGTACTCTCTGCCCTTTGGTCATTGGCCTTATGCCTATGGCCAATGTAGCCTCTGCCCTTTGGCCTTATGCCTATGGCCAATGTACTCTCTGCCCTTTGACCATTGGACTTATGCCAATGGACAATGTACTCTCTGCCCTTTGGCCATTGGACTTATGTCTATGGCCAATATACTTTGCCCTTTGGCCATTGGCCTTCTGCCTATGGCCAATGTGCTCTCTCTGCCTTTGGCCGTTGGCCATATGACTATGGCCAGTGTACTCTCTGCCCTTTGGCCATTGGCCTTATGCCTATGGCCAATTTACTCTCTGCCCTTTGAGCATTTGGACTTATGCCTATGTCCAATGTAGCCTCAGCCCTTTGGCTTATGCCTATGGCCAATATACTGTCTCTGCCTTTGGCCTTATGCCTATGGCCAATATACTTTGCCCTTTATCCTTTGGCCTTATGCCTATGCCCAGTGTACTCTCTGCCCTTTGGCCATTGGCCTTATGTCTATGGCCAATGTACTTTCTGCCCTTTGGCCTTATGCCTATGGCCAATGTGGTCTCTCTGCCTATTGGCCATATGCCAATGGCCTATATACTGTCTCTGCCTTTGGCCATTGGCCTTATGCCTATGGCCAATATACTTTGCCCTTTGGCCGTTGGCCTTATGCCTATGGCCAATATACTTTGGCCTTTGGCCGTTGGCCTTATGCCTATGGCCAATATACTTTGCCCTTTGGCCATTGGCCTTCTGCCCATGGCCATTGTGCTCTCTCTGCCTTTGGCCGCTGGCCTTATGCCTATGGCCAGTGTACTCTCTGCCCTTTGGCCGTTTGCCTTATGCCTATGGCCAGTGTACTCTCTGCCCTTTAGCCATTGGCCTTATGCCTATGGCCAATTTACTCTCTGCCCTTTGAGCATTGGACTTATGCCTATGGCCAATATACTTTGCCCTTAGGCCATTGGCCTTATGCCTATGGCCAGTGTACTCTCTGCCCTTTGGCCATTGGCCTTATGCCTATGGCCAATTTACTCTCTGCCCTTTGGCCGTTGGCCTTATGCCTATGGCCAGTGTACTCTCTGCCCTTTGGTCATTGGCCTTATGCCTATGGCCAATGTAGCCTCTGCCCTTTGGCCTTATGCCTATGGCCAATGTACTCTCTGCCCTTTGACCATTGGACTTATGCCTATGGCCAATGTACTCTCTGCCCTTTGGCCATTGGACTTATGTCTATGGCCAATATACTTTGCCCTTTGGCCATTGGCCTTCTGCCTATGGCCAATGTGCTCTCTCTGCCTTTGGCCGTTGGCCATATGACTATGGCCAGTGTACTCTCTGCCCTTTGGCCATTGGCCTTCTGCCCATGGCCATTGTGCTCTCTCTGCCTTTGGCCGCTGGCCTTATCCCTATGGCCAGTGTACTCTCTGCCCTTTGGCGTTTGCCTTACGCCTATGGCCAGTGTACTCTCTGCCCTTTGGCCATTGGCCTTATGCCTATGGCCAATTTACTCTCTGCCCTTTGAGCATTTGGACTTATGCCTATGTCCAATGTAGCCTCAGCCCTTTGGCTTATGCCTATGGCCAATATACTGTCTCTGCCTTTGGCCTTATGCCTATGGCCAATATACTTTGCCCTTTATCCTTTGGCCTTATGCCTATGCCCAGTGTACTCTCTGCCCTTTGGCCATTGGCCTTATGTCTATGGCCAATGTACTTTCTGCCCTTTGGCCTTATGCCTATGGCCAATGTGGTCTCTCTGCCTATTGGCCATATGCCAATGGCCTATATACTGTCTCTGCCTTTGGCCATTGGCCTTATGCCTATGGCCAATATACTTTGCCCTTTGGCCGTTGGCCTTATGCCTATGGCCAATATACTTTGCCCTTTGGCCGTTGGCCTTATGCCTATGGCCAATATACTTTGCCCTTTGGCCATTGGCCTTCTGCCCATGGCCATTGTGCGCTCTCTGCCTTTGGCCGCTGGCCTTATGCCTATGGCCAGTGTACTCTCTGCCCTTTGGCCGTTTGCCTTATGCCTATGGCCAGTGTACTCTCTGCCCTTTGGCCATTGGCCTTATGCCTATGGCCAATTTACTCTCTGCCCTCTGAGCATTGGACTTATGCCTATGGCCAATGTAGCCTCTGCCCTTTGGCTTATGCCTATGGCCAATGTACTCTCTGCCCTTTGGCCATTGGCCTCATGCCTATGGCCAATTTACTCTCTGCCCTTTGGCCGTTGGCCTGATGCCTATGGCCAGTGTTCTCTCTGCCCTTTGGTCATTGGCCTTATGCCTATGGCCAATGTACTCTCTGCCCTTTGCACCTTGGACTTATGCCTATGGCCAATGTACTCTCTGCCCTTTGGCCATTGGACTTATGCCTATGGCCAATGTAGCCTCTGCTCTTTGGCCTTATGCCTATAGCCAATGTACTCTCTGCCCTTTGGCCATTGGCCTTATGTCTATGGCCAATATACTTTGCCCTTTGGCCATTGGACTTATGCCTATGGCCAATGTAGCCTCTGCTCTTTGGCCTTATGCCTAAAGCCAATGTACTCTCTGCCCTTTGGCCATTGGCCTTATGTCTATGGCCAATATACTTTGCCCTTTGGTCATTGGCCTTATGTCTATAGCCAATATACTTTGCCCTTTGGCCATTGGCCTTCTGCCTATGGCCAATGTGCTCTCTGCCCTTTGGCCATTGGACTTATGCCTATGGCCAATGTACTCTTTGGCCATTGGCCATATGTCAATGGCCAATATACTTTGCCCTTTGGCCATTGGCCTTCTGCCTATAGCCAATGTGCTCTCTCTGCCTTTGGCCGTTGGACTTATGCCTATGGCCAGTGAACTCTCTCCTCTTTGGCCATTGGCTTTATGCCTATGGCCAATTTACTCTCTGCGCTTTGACCATTGGACTTATGCCTATGGCCAATGTAGCCTCTGCCCTTTGGCTTATGCCTATGGCCAATGTACTCTCTGCCCTTTGGCCATTGGCCTTATGCCTATGGCCAATTTACTCTCTGCCCTTTGGCCGTTGGCCTGATGCCTATGGCCAGTGTACTCTCTGCCCTTTGGTCATTGGCCTTATGCCTATGGCCAATGTAGCCTCTGACCTTTGGCCTTATGCCTATGGCCAATGTACTCTCTGCCCTTTGGCCATTGGCCATATGTCTATGGCCAATGTGCTCTCTCTGCCTTTGGCCGTTGGCCTTATGCCTATGGCCAGTGAACTCTCTGCCCTTTGGCCATTGGCCTTATGCCAATGGCCTATATACTGTCTTTGCCTTTGGCCGTTGGCCTTATGCCTATGGCCAGTGTACTCTCTGCCTTTGGCCGTTGGCCATATGCCTATGGCCAGTGTACTCTCTGCCCTTTGACCAATGGACTTATGCCTATGGCCAATGTACTCTCTGCCCTTTGGCCATTGGCCTTATGCCTATGGCCAATGTACTCTCTGCCCTTTGCCCATTGGACTTATGCCTATGGCCAATGTACTCTCTGCCCTTTGGCCATTGGCCTTATGTCTATAGCCAATATACTTTGCCCTTTGGCCATTGGCCTTCTGCCTATGGCCAATGTACTCTTTGGCCATTGGCCATATGTCAATGGCCAATATACTTTGCCCTTTGGCCATTGGCCTTCTGCCTATAGCCAATGTGCTCTCTCTGCCTTTGGCCGTTGGACTTATGCCTATGGCCAGTGAACTCTCTCCTCTTTGGCCATTGGCTTTATGCCTATGGCCAATTTACTCTCTGCGCTTTGACCATTGGACTTATGCCTATGGCCAATGTAGCCTCTGCCCTTTGGCTTATGCCTATGGCCAATGTACTCTCTGCCCTTTGGCCATTGGCCTTATGCCTATGGCCAATTTACTCTCTGCCCTTTGGCCGTTGGCCTGATGCCTATGGCCAGTGTACTCTCTGCCCTTTGGTCATTGGCCTTATGCCTATGGCCAATGTAGCCTCTGCCCTTTGGCCTTATGCCTATGGCCAATGTACTCTCTGCCCTTTGACCATTGGACTTATGCCAATGGACAATGTACTCTCTGCCCTTTGGCCATTGGACTTATGTCTATGGCCAATATACTTTGCCCTTTGGCCATTGGCCTTCTGCCTATGGCCAATGTGCTCTCTCTGCCTTTGGCCGTTGGCCATATGACTATGGCCAGTGTACTCTCTGCCCTTTGGCCATTGGCCTTATGCCTATGGCCAATTTACTCTCTGCCCTTTGAGCATTTGGACTTATGCCTATGTCCAATGTAGCCTCAGCCCTTTGGCTTATGCCTATGGCCAATATACTGTCTCTGCCTTTGGCCTTATGCCTATGGCCAATATACTTTGCCCTTTATCCTTTGGCCTTATGCCTATGCCCAGTGTACTCTCTGCCCTTTGGCCATTGGCCTTATGTCTATGGCCAATGTACTTTCTGCCCTTTGGCCTTATGCCTATGGCCAATGTGGTCTCTCTGCCTATTGGCCATATGCCAATGGCCTATATACTGTCTCTGCCTTTGGCCATTGGCCTTATGCCTATGGCCAATATACTTTGCCCTTTGGCCGTTGGCCTTATGCCTATGGCCAATATACTTTGCCCTTTGGCCGTTGGCCTTATGCCTATGGCCAATATACTTTGCCCTTTGGCCATTGGCCTTCTGCCCATGGCCATTGTGCTCTCTCTGCCTTTGGCCGCTGGCCTTATGCCTATGGCCAGTGTACTCTCTGCCCTTTGGCCGTTTGCCTTATGCCTATGGCCAGTGTACTCTCTGCCCTTTAGCCATTGGCCTTATGCCTATGGCCAATTTACTCTCTGCCCTTTGAGCATTGGACTTATGCCTATGGCCAATATACTTTGCCCTTAGGCCATTGGCCTTATGCCTATGGCCAGTGTACTCTCTGCCCTTTGGCCATTGGCCTTATGCCTATGGCCAATTTACTCTCTGCCCTTTGGCCGTTGGCCTTATGCCTATGGCCAGTGTACTCTCTGCCCTTTGGTCATTGGCCTTATGCCTATGGCCAATGTAGCCTCTGCCCTTTGGCCTTATGCCTATGGCCAATGTACTCTCTGCCCTTTGACCATTGGACTTATGCCTATGGCCAATGTACTCTCTGCCCTTTGGCCATTGGACTTATGTCTATGGCCAATATACTTTGCCCTTTGGCCATTGGCCTTCTGCCTATGGCCAATGTGCTCTCTCTGCCTTTGGCCGTTGGCCATATGACTATGGCCAGTGTACTCTCTGCCCTTTGGCCATTGGCCTTCTGCCCATGGCCATTGTGCTCTCTCTGCCTTTGGCCGCTGGCCTTATGCCTATGGCCAGTGTACTCTCTGCCCTTTGGCGTTTGCCTTACGCCTATGGCCAGTGTACTCTCTGCCCTTTGGCCATTGGCCTTATGCCTATGGCCAATTTACTCTCTGCCCTTTGAGCATTTGGACTTATGCCTATGTCCAATGTAGCCTCAGCCCTTTGGCTTATGCCTATGGCCAATATACTGTCTCTGCCTTTGGCCTTATGCCTATGGCCAATATACTTTGCCCTTTATCCTTTGGCCTTATGCCTATGCCCAGTGTACTCTCTGCCCTTTGGCCATTGGCCTTATGTCTATGGCCAATGTACTTTCTGCCCTTTGGCCTTATGCCTATGGCCAATGTGGTCTCTCTGCCTATTGGCCATATGCCAATGGCCTATATACTGTCTCTGCCTTTGGCCATTGGCCTTATGCCTATGGCCAATATACTTTGCCCTTTGGCCGTTGGCCTTATGCCTATGGCCAATATACTTTGCCCTTTGGCCGTTGGCCTTATGCCTATGGCCAATATACTTTGCCCTTTGGCCATTGGCCTTCTGCCCATGGCCATTGTGCGCTCTCTGCCTTTGGCCGCTGACCTTATGCCTATGGCCAGTGTACTCTCTGCCCTTTGGCCGTTTGCCTTATGCCTATGGCCAGTGTACTCTCTGCCCTTTGGCCATTGGCCTTATGCCTATGGCCAATTTACTCTCTGCCCTCTGAGCATTGGACTTATGCCTATGGCCAACGTAGCCTCTGCCCTTTGGCTTATGCCTATGGCCAATGTACTCTCTGCCCTTTGGCCATTGGCCTCATGCCTATGGCCAATTTACTCTCTGCCCTTTGGCCGTTGGCCTGATGCCTATGGCCAGTGTTCTCTCTGCCCTTTGGTCATTGGCCTTATGCCTATGGCCAATGTACTCTCTGCCCTTTGCACCTTGGACTTATGCCTATGGCCAATGTACTCTCTGCCCTTTGGCCATTGGACTTATGCCTATGGCCAATGTAGCCTCTGCTCTTTGGCCTTATGCCTATAGCCAATGTACTCTCTGCCCTTTGGCCATTGGCCTTATGTCTATGGCCAATATACTTTGCCCTTTGGCCATTGGACTTATGCCTATGGCCAATGTAGCCTCTGCTCTTTGGCCTTATGCCTAAAGCCAATGTACTCTCTGCCCTTTGGCCATTGGCCTTATGTCTATGGCCAATATACTTTGCCCTTTGGTCATTGGCCTTATGTCTATAGCCAATATACTTTGCCCTTTGGCCATTGGCCTTCTGCCTATGGCCAATGTGCTCTCTGCCCTTTGGCCATTGGACTTATGCCTATGGCCAATGTACTCTTTGGCCATTGGCCATATGTCAATGGCCAATATACTTTGCCCTTTGGCCATTGGCCTTCTGCCTATAGCCAATGTGCTCTCTCTGCCTTTGGCCGTTGGACTTATGCCTATGGCCAGTGAACTCTCTCCTCTTTGGCCATTGGCTTTATGCCTATGGCCAATTTACTCTCTGCGCTTTGACCATTGGACTTATGCCTATGGCCAATGTAGCCTCTGCCCTTTGGCTTATGCCTATGGCCAATGTACTCTCTGCCCTTTGGCCATTGGCCTTATGCCTATGGCCAATTTACTCTCTGCCCTTTGGCCGTTGGCCTGATGCCTATGGCCAGTGTACTCTCTGCCCTTTGGTCATTGGCCTTATGCCTATGGCCAATGTAGCCTCTGACCTTTGGCCTTATGCCTATGGCCAATGTACTCTCTGCCCTTTGACCATTGGACTTATGCCTATGGCCAATGTACTCTCTGCCCTTTGGCCATTGGACTTATGTCTATGGCCAATATACTTTGCCCTTTGGCCATTGGCCTTCTGCCTATGGCCAATGTGCTCTCTCTGCCTTTGGCCGTTGGCCATATGACTATGGCCAGTGTACTCTCTGCCCTTTGGCCATTGGCCTTCTGCCCATGGCCATTGTGCTCTCTCTGCCTTAGGCCGCTGGCCTTATGCCTATGGCCAGTGTACTCTCTGCCCTTTGGCGTTTGCCTTATGCCTATGGCCAGTGTACTCTCTGCCCTTTGGCCATTGGCCTTATGCCTATGGCCAATTTACTCTCTGCCCTTTGAGCATTTGGACTTATGCCTATGTCCAATGTAGCCTCAGCCCTTTGGCTTATGCCTATGGCCAATATACTGTCTCTGCCTTTGGCCTTATGCCTATGGCCAATATACTTTGCCCTTTATCCTTTGGCCTTATGCCTATGCCCAGTGTACTCTCTGCCCTTTGGCCATTGGCCTTATGTCTATGGCCAATGTACTTTCTGCCCTTTGGCCTTATGCCTATGGCCAATGTGGTCTCTCTGCCTATTGGCCATATGCCAATGGCCTATATACTGTCTCTGCCTTTGGCCATTGGCCTTATGCCTATGGCCAATATACTTTGGCCGTTGGCCTTATGCCTATGGCCAATATACTTTGCCCTTTGGCCGTTGGCCTTATGCCTATGGCCAATATACTTTGCCCTTTGGCCATTGGCCTTCTGCCCATGGCCATTGTGCTCTCTCTGCCTTTGGCCGCTGGCCTTATGCCTATGGCCAGTGTACTCTCTGCCCTTTGGCCATTGGCCTTATGCCTATGGCCAGTGTACTCTCTGCCCTTTGGCCATTGGCCTTATGCCTATGGCCAGTGTACTCTCTGCCCTTTGGTCATTGGCCTTATGCCTATGGCCAATGTAGCCTCTGCCCTTTGGCCTTCTGCCTATGGCCAATGTGCTCTCTCTGCCTTTGGCCGTTGGCCATATGACTATGGCCAGTGTACTATCTGCCCTTTGGCCATTGGCCTTCTGCCCATGGCCATTGTGCTCTCTCTGCCTTTGGCCGCTGGCCTTATGCCTATGGCCAGTGTACTCTCTGCCCTTTGGCGTTTGCCTTACGCCTATGGCCAGTGTACTCTCTGCCCTTTGGCCATTGGCCTTATGCCTATGGCCAATTTACTCTCTGCCCTTTGAGCATTTGGACTTATGCCTATGTCCAATGTAGCCTCAGCCCTTTGGCTTATGCCTATGGCCAATATACTGTCTCTGCCTTTGGCCTTATGCCTATGGCCAATATACTTTGCCCTTTATCCTTTGGCCTTATGCCTATGCCCAGTGTACTCTCTGCCCTTTGGCCATTGCCTATGCCTATGGCCAATGTGGTCTCTCTGCCTATTGGCCATATGCCAATGGCCTATATACTGTCTCTGCCTTTGGCCATTGGCCTTATGCCTATGGCCAATATACTTTGCCCTTTGGCCGTTGGCCTTATGCCTATGGCCAATATACTTTGCCCTTTGGCCGTTGGCCTTATGCCTATGGCCAATATACTTTGCCCTTTGGCCATTGGCCTTCTGCCCATGGCCATTGTGCGCTCTCTGCCTTTGGCCGCTGGCCTTATGCCTATGGCCAGTGTACTCTCTGCCCTTTGGCCGTTTGCCTTATGCCTATGGCCAGTGTACTCTCTGCCCTTTGGCCATTGGCCTTATGCCTATGGCCAATTTACTCTCTGCCCTTTGGCCGTTGGCCTGATGCCTATGGCCAGTGTTCTCTCTGCCCTTTGGTCATTGGCCTTATGCCTATGGCCAATGTACTCTCTGCCCTTTGCACCTTGGACTTATGCCTATGGCCAATGTACTCTCTGCCCTTTGGCCATTGGACTTATGCCTATGGCCAATGTAGCCTCTGCTCTTTGGCCTTATGCCTATAGCCAATGTACTCTCTGCCCTTTGGCCATTGGCCTTATGTCTATGGCCAATATACTTTGCCCTTTGGCCATTGGACTTATGCCTATGGCTAATGTAGCCTCTGCTCTTTGGCCTTATGCCTATAGCCAATGTACTCTCTGCCCTTTGGCCATTGGCCTTATGTCTATGGCCAATATACTTTGCCCTTTGGTCATTGGCCTTCTGCCTATGGCCAATGTGCTCTCTCTGCCTTTGGCCATTGTCCTTATGCCTATGGCCAGTGTACTCTCTGCCCTTTGGCCATTGGCTTTATGCCTATGGACAATTTACTCTCTGCCCTTTGAGCATTGGACTTATGCCTATGGCCAATGTAGCCTCTGCCCTTTGGCTTATGCCTATGGCCAATGTACTCTCTGCCCTTTGGCCATTTGCCTTACGCCTATGGCCAATATACTGTCTCTGCCTTTGGCCTTATGCCTATGGCCAATATACTTTGCCCTTTATTCATTGGCCTTTAGCCTATGGCCAGTGTACTCTCTGCCCTTTGGCCATTGGCCTTATGTCAATGGCCAATGTACTTTCTGCCCTTTGGCCATTGGCCTTATGCCTATGACCAATGCGGTCTCTCTGCCTTTTGGCCATATGCCAATGGCCTATATACTGTCTCTGCCTTTGGCCATTGGCCTTATGCCTATGGCCAGTGTACTCTCTGCCCTTTGGCCATTGGCCTTATGCCTATGGCCAATATACTTTGCCCTTTGGCCATTGGCCTTCTGCCTATGGCCAATTTACTCTCTGCCGTTTGACCATTGGACTTATGCCTATGGCCAATGTACTCTCTGCCCTTGGCCATTGGCCTTATGCCTATGCCCAGTGTACTCTCTGCCCTTTGGCCATTGGCCTTATGTCTATGGCCAATGTACTTTCTGCCCTTTGGCCTTATGCCTATGGCCAATGTGGTCTCTCTGCCTATTGGCCATATGCCAATGGCCTATATACTGTCTCTGCCTTTGGCCATTGGCCTTATGCCTATGGCCAATATACTTTGCCCTTTGGCCGTTGGCCTTATGCCTATGGCCAATATACTTTGCCCTTTGGCCGTTGGCCTTATGCCTATGGCCAATATACTTTGCCCTTTGGCCATTGGCCTTCTGCCCATGGCCATTGTGCGCTCTCTGCCTTTGGCCGCTGACCTTATGCCTATGGCCAGTGTACTCTCTGCCCTTTGGCCGTTTGCCTTATGCCTATGGCCAGTGTACTCTCTGCCCTTTGGCCATTGGCCTTATGCCTATGGCCAATTTACTCTCTGCCCTCTGAGCATTGGACTTATGCCTATGGCCAACGTAGCCTCTGCCCTTTGGCTTATGCCTATGGCCAATGTACTCTCTGCCCTTTGGCCATTGGCCTCATGCCTATGGCCAATTTACTCTCTGCCCTTTGGCCGTTGGCCTGATGCCTATGGCCAGTGTTCTCTCTGCCCTTTGGTCATTGGCCTTATGCCTATGGCCAATGTACTCTCTGCCCTTTGCACCTTGGACTTATGCCTATGGCCAATGTACTCTCTGCCCTTTGGCCATTGGACTTATGCCTATGGCCAATGTAGCCTCTGCTCTTTGGCCTTATGCCTATAGCCAATGTACTCTCTGCCCTTTGGCCATTGGCCTTATGTCTATGGCGAATATACTTTGCCCTTTGGCCATTGGACTTATGCCTATGGCCAATGTAGCCTCTGCTCTTTGGCCTTATGCCTAAAGCCAATGTACTCTCTGCCCTTTGGCCATTGGCCTTATGTCTATGGCCAATATACTTTGCCCTTTGGTCATTGGCCTTATGTCTATAGCCAATATACTTTGCCCTTTGGCCATTGGCCTTCTGCCTATGGCCAATGTGCTCTCTGCCCTTTGGCCATTGGACTTATGCCTATGGCCAATGTACTCTTTGGCCATTGGCCATATGTCAATGGCCAATATACTTTGCCCTTTGGCCATTGGCCTTCTGCCTATAGCCAATGTGCTCTCTCTGCCTTTGGCCGTTGGACTTATGCCTATGGCCAGTGAACTCTCTCCTCTTTGGCCATTGGCTTTATGCCTATGGCCAATTTACTCTCTGCGCTTTGACCATTGGACTTATGCCTATGGCCAATGTAGCCTCTGCCCTTTGGCTTATGCCTATGGCCAATGTACTCTCTGCCCTTTGGCCATTGGCCTTATGCCTATGGCCAATTTACTCTCTGCCCTTTGGCCGTTGGCCTGATGCCTATGGCCAGTGTACTCTCTGCCCTTTGGTCATTGGCCTTATGCCTATGGCCAATGTAGCCTCTGACCTTTGGCCTTATGCCTATGGCCAATGTACTCTCTGCCCTTTGACCATTGGACTTATGCCTATGGCCAATGTACTCTCTGCCCTTTGGCCATTGGACTTATGTCTATGGCCAATATACTTTGCCCTTTGGCCATTGGCCTTCTGCCTATGGCCAATGTGCTCTCTCTGCCTTTGGCCGTTGGCCATATGACTATGGCCAGTGTACTCTCTGCCCTTTGGCCATTGGCCTTCTGCCCATGGCCATTGTGCTCTCTCTGCCTTAGGCCGCTGGCCTTATGCCTATGGCCAGTGTACTCTCTGCCCTTTGGCGTTTGCCTTATGCCTATGGCCAGTGTACTCTCTGCCCTTTGGCCATTGGCCTTATGCCTATGGCCAATTTACTCTCTGCCCTTTGAGCATTTGGACTTATGCCTATGTCCAATGTAGCCTCAGCCCTTTGGCTTATGCCTATGGCCAATATACTGTCTCTGCCTTTGGCCTTATGCCTATGGCCAATATACTTTGCCCTTTATCCTTTGGCCTTATGCCTATGCCCAGTGTACTCTCTGCCCTTTGGCCATTGGCCTTATGTCTATGGCCAATGTACTTTCTGCCCTTTGGCCTTATGCCTATGGCCAATGTGGTCTCTCTGCCTATTGGCCATATGCCAATGGCCTATATACTGTCTCTGCCTTTGGCCATTGGCCTTATGCCTATGGCCAATATACTTTGGCCGTTGGCCTTATGCCTATGGCCAATATACTTTGCCCTTTGGCCGTTGGCCTTATGCCTATGGCCAATATACTTTGCCCTTTGGCCATTGGCCTTCTGCCCATGGCCATTGTGCTCTCTCTGCCTTTGGCCGCTGGCCTTATGCCTATGGCCAGTGTACTCTCTGCCCTTTGGCCATTGGCCTTATGCCTATGGCCAGTGTACTCTCTGCCCTTTGGCCATTGGCCTTATGCCTATGGCCAGTGTACTCTCTGCCCTTTGGTCATTGGCCTTATGCCTATGGCCAATGTAGCCTCTGCCCTTTGGCCTTCTGCCTATGGCCAATGTGCTCTCTCTGCCTTTGGCCGTTGGCCATATGACTATGGCCAGTGTACTATCTGCCCTTTGGCCATTGGCCTTCTGCCCATGGCCATTGTGCTCTCTCTGCCTTTGGCCGCTGGCCTTATGCCTATGGCCAGTGTACTCTCTGCCCTTTGGCGTTTGCCTTACGCCTATGGCCAGTGTACTCTCTGCCCTTTGGCCATTGGCCTTATGCCTATGGCCAATTTACTCTCTGCCCTTTGAGCATTTGGACTTATGCCTATGTCCAATGTAGCCTCAGCCCTTTGGCTTATGCCTATGGCCAATATACTGTCTCTGCCTTTGGCCTTATGCCTATGGCCAATATACTTTGCCCTTTATCCTTTGGCCTTATGCCTATGCCCAGTGTACTCTCTGCCCTTTGGCCATTGCCTATGCCTATGGCCAATGTGGTCTCTCTGCCTATTGGCCATATGCCAATGGCCTATATACTGTCTCTGCCTTTGGCCATTGGCCTTATGCCTATGGCCAATATACTTTGCCCTTTGGCCGTTGGCCTTATGCCTATGGCCAATATACTTTGCCCTTTGGCCGTTGGCCTTATGCCTATGGCCAATATACTTTGCCCTTTGGCCATTGGCCTTCTGCCCATGGCCATTGTGCGCTCTCTGCCTTTGGCCGCTGGCCTTATGCCTATGGCCAGTGTACTCTCTGCCCTTTGGCCGTTTGCCTTATGCCTATGGCCAGTGTACTCTCTGCCCTTTGGCCATTGGCCTTATGCCTATGGCCAATTTACTCTCTGCCCTTTGGCCGTTGGCCTGATGCCTATGGCCAGTGTTCTCTCTGCCCTTTGGTCATTGGCCTTATGCCTATGGCCAATGTACTCTCTGCCCTTTGCACCTTGGACTTATGCCTATGGCCAATGTACTCTCTGCCCTTTGGCCATTGGACTTATGCCTATGGCCAATGTAGCCTCTGCTCTTTGGCCTTATGCCTATAGCCAATGTACTCTCTGCCCTTTGGCCATTGGCCTTATGTCTATGGCCAATATACTTTGCCCTTTGGCCATTGGACTTATGCCTATGGCTAATGTAGCCTCTGCTCTTTGGCCTTATGCCTATAGCCAATGTACTCTCTGCCCTTTGGCCATTGGCCTTATGTCTATGGCCAATATACTTTGCCCTTTGGTCATTGGCCTTCTGCCTATGGCCAATGTGCTCTCTCTGCCTTTGGCCATTGTCCTTATGCCTATGGCCAGTGTACTCTCTGCCCTTTGGCCATTGGCTTTATGCCTATGGACAATTTACTCTCTGCCCTTTGAGCATTGGACTTATGCCTATGGCCAATGTAGCCTCTGCCCTTTGGCTTATGCCTATGGCCAATGTACTCTCTGCCCTTTGGCCATTTGCCTTACGCCTATGGCCAATATACTGTCTCTGCCTTTGGCCTTATGCCTATGGCCAATATACTTTGCCCTTTATTCATTGGCCTTTAGCCTATGGCCAGTGTACTCTCTGCCCTTTGGCCATTGGCCTTATGTCAATGGCCAATGTACTTTCTGCCCTTTGGCCATTGGCCTTATGCCTATGACCAATGTGGTCTCTCTGCCTTTTGGCCATATGCCAATGGCCTATATACTGTCTCTGCCTTTGGCCATTGGCCTTATGCCTATGGCCAGTGTACTCTCTGCCCTTTGGCCATTGGCCTTATGCCTATGGCCAATATACTTTGCCCTTTGGCCATTGGCCTTCTGCCTATGGCCAATTTACTCTCTGCCGTTTGACCATTGGACTTATGCCTATGGCCAATGTACTCTCTGCCCTTGGCCATTGGCCTTATGCCTATGGCCAATATACTTTGCCCTTTGGCCATTGGCCTTCTGCCTATGGCCAATTTACTCTCTGCCGTTTGACCATTGGACTTATGCCTATGGCCAATGTACTCTCTGCCCTTGGCCATTGGCCTTATACCTATGGCCAACACATTCTTTGGCCATTGGCCTTCTGACTATGGCCAATGTACTCTACGATCTTTGGCCATCGGCCTTATACCTATGGCCAATGCACTTGTTGGCCTTCTGCCTTTGGCCATAAGTATGCCTTCTTTAGCCATAAGCCACGCCCCTTTGGCCTTCGAGCACTGGGTCTTTCCTATATAAAGACCGAGGCTCCTAACAGACGGATGAAGAGAGGAGAGGTCGTTGTAATATACACCCGAGGGGAGGACGTTGTTGATAGACAGTAGTTGCTCGACTACTTCTTCTCGGTTGCTTACCTGGATATAAACATGGATGGAAACGTTGTAAGAATAACCCCCAGTTCCCCGACATTAGTGCTTCTTCAACACTTATTCCTAATTGTAGGCAATTTCCATGATCTATTGATATTAGGTTGGAGCAACTGAATTTGGCATTGAGCAACTTTTGGGATGGACAGAAGGCAAAGAAGTCTATGGTTTGTGAGTGTGACATAGTCTTTGTTAGAGCCGACCTGATGTAACGTGTTGCCCTGATTTGATAGAAACGACGTTTGTTATGTGTGGGTGGTCATTGTCCAGGGTTATCTCTTGTATTTTGACAGTATCTGAAAGTGGTAGAACAATGGTAGAATGCAAAGGGATATAGCACAGGTATCTGACATGAATCAAACAGAATTGCCTCTGATGTGTCTAGGTTGTTGAAAGTGTATGTGAGGAATTTCCAAGTAAGTAAGTAGTAAAGTAAGAATATGACATATTTGTAACTAACACATTTCAGGGCTTGTTTTTGAGATAGAAAATTTATTGGCAATAACTGTTCTTCAAGCTTGAATCTGATCGTGGTTAAGTTTGTTTATTATTTGCATATGATTTATTCTACTATGCAGGCTGCAGAGAGGAATGTGGCAATTCAAGATATGAAAAATCAGAGACCTCCTGAACTTTGGGAATTGGCTGATGGGTAAGACAGTATTCTTTATACAGGTTTGGTATTCACTCGTTCATTAATATGAGCTTCTGTATAAACTTTATCTCAGCAGAAGTTCAGAAAGAATCATTTGCAACTTCTTTAATCACTGACTTTACATTAATAACTCTGATGTAGTGATCCTAGGATTCACAGTTCATATATTCATTTTAGCATTTATATAAGTAGTACATTTTAGTTTTCCCTCTTTAGTGTAATTTGCCTTTCATTCATTTCTTAGCATAATGGATGGAGATGACCTCGTGTAATCTTGAAACTAACTGATGACCCAATTGATTTTCTTTATAAAAACTGAATTCTGTATTACATTGTAACTGATTTCTGTAAATGTCAACTGTTTGTGCAGTAGTTTTAAATTAATTTACAGATGTTTGTGTTTGATGTGTGAGCTGGCTCAGCAACCAGCACTTGGCACTGAAGTCACAAAACTCTTGCCAATCCTGGCCAATGCAGCATCCTTCAACCATTACAGTCAATATGTCTTCTTCCTACAATCAGTCTGCAAGCAAGTATGTGCTTAATTTCTTTATATAGGGTGACACAAAATTTTTTTCACAGTTTTCAAAATGCATTTTCTAAGTAAAGGCTTCATATTATTTAGGATATTTTTCAAATGAAAGATTACAAATTTGGTACAAATTTGGTTCTGATCTGGTCCGTGGTTGCTATTATATATTAAAAATAGTGAAGAGAACCATTTTCTCGAAAAAATACTGCGTACAATACAGTTTGTTCCTTAAAATATCACTATTAAAAAAATGTTTGGCCTAGCAGACCATAACACAAGATCATTGTTACCTAGGTCTTTCAGATGTAGGCTATTAGCGTACAGTATTTCGTTCTGCTTCATGACAGCACCGATTCTATATGGCATAAACTGAATTAGCAACTGAATTATCCCAACTTCTATAGATCTCCACACATATTAGAGGCGACGTTTGAGTTGATCAACGTTCTTTGATTCAGGATCTTTATAAACTCTGAGAGACAAAATACTCTGCAAGTTCTCAATAGGAGAGAAATTCGAAGAGTTTTGGTGGTCAATTCTTTGGCTTTATGCGTGATGGAAGTTTGTAGTCTAGCCACTTCGTCGTCACAGCTGATGCATGACAGCATGTACCATCCTGCTGAAATACTCCCAAGATCATTGTCAACTTTCTTTGCATAACACTTGTTCGAGAATGTTTGTAATGTAGTACTGTGAGTTCAGTCTTGTTCCATTTGGCACAAAGTGAAGGCTAGTGCGATCCCTGGCCAACATCCCACCCCACACCATCACTGACAGAGAAGATGGAATGTTCTCCTGTGAATCCTAAACAGTAGCGTTTTCTGCATTCGGTACATAAAACACCTTGAACGGCAACTCATAGGTAAACAAGATATCAGACCAGTCTTATACAGTCCAGTGCCGATACTCCTATTTTTATTAAATTAAGTGGTGTGAATAATGATGACATCACATCCAGGCACAAGCCAGATATGCACCTCGCGCGCTGAAGTATACACTGTCACGTCATTTAACGCACGTTCGACTTTAAATTTTCAGAGTCATATAATATGTGAGTCCTGTATACGCTTGAAAAATATTTAAGAGAAAAAGAGTCATTTTGACTGCGATATTTAAATTTGAAAATGGTGAATGAACTTTTGTGTCACCCACCCTATAGTTCCCATTCGTTCTGCAGATTTCTTTTTCAAGTTGCAAGATAAAACATTGTTGATCTATGACTCCAGTTATTCATGTAAAATTTGTTTTATGCACAACACTGAGGAATGTTGCAGTCAGTTGAGTGTAAAATTTATTTGTAATACTTTTCTGTGTAATTATGGCACAGACATCAAAAGTATGCATGCTCAAGGCCCATCCTTTTTTCACTCATTGACTTTGACACTTTTTATAGCACCCTCATGATTTGTATTCAGAGGTGCTGCCTGCACTAATCTAATGATGTTAAAGTCAAAATGATCAAAAACAGTCAATCAAAAGGAACAAATCTCGAGAAAACAGATTGCTATAATGGAGTCACCAACGGAATGGTCAAACCCACACTGGAGCCTAGTCAGCTGATTCTCATCCAAGATGGATGGCTGGCACATTAATGCAGTGATTCCCAATTTTTTTTGGGCTTATGGCACACTAAGAAAGAATGAACATTTTCGTGGCACACTTAACAATATTTACCTTTAGATTTTTTTATCTATTTGTCACTATTATTTAATAATATTCTAATTTTAATAACACTCTAGTGACCTAATCAGTCTTGTGGCCTAATCTATAAAATCTTCTACTTTTTATGAATCGAATAATTGTCAAAAGTTGAGCTTTTCCATTAACATCGGTTGATTCGTCAACTTAAGGAAACCAAAGCCGAGATAATTCATCATCTTCAAGCGCTTGGAAGTGTTCGCAAACTTGTTCTTTTAAATCTGATAATTCTACGTGCAATTGTGTTATTTGACAGTGGAACTTTTTTCACTTTTTCTGCAGCATCAGTTCCAAGTATAGGTTCAACGATTTCTTGTGTTTTGTCAACAATAGAGTGACTTAATAGCTTGCAACCAATCCCTTTTCTGGCAATATTGTGTAGCTCGTTAAGTTTTTTGATTGCTTATTTTGCGGTGCCGCAAGATTCTCAAAATATTCTTTTGGTTTATACTTTGCAGCTGTATGTTTGACTTCCAAGTGTCATTTTAATTTAGGCTAGGAACAAGTGCCTCATTCGACAACACTGTGTTGCAGATTAGGCAGAATTGTAATTCAGAGTCCTAAGCTACAAACCATACTCAATGTAATCTTCTTTGTACTTTCATTTGATTCCTTGCTTTTCATTCAACACTTTCTCTTGCTGAGATCCAGATTTAATTAAGTATTTTTCCATGGTAAAATTTTAAAGTTTATTTTGTAAGCAATTACATTAAAATTTTATATGATTGAAATCATTTAATTTATGCAATTCATTGATTTATTAATGTCTTACGGTAATTACTAATGTTCAAAATCTTTTCGCCGCAAATTTTTATGACTTTAGTGTTGAGTACTGTTGACGGTAATGAAGTAGTCTTTAGAAAACAATAAAAAATTATATCCATTGATCAGATTGGCTTTTAAAAACTGTTATATCTCTTTTGTAGACTGTAGTGATGTAGTCTTTAGTTTAGAAGTTTAAAGCACAGAAAATAATATAAATTGAACAGATTTGCTTTTAAAATATATGATATATATCTCTTTTGTACAGTTTTGTTTTGAATCATTAGTAATTAATAACATATTAGAATTTTCTAGGGCATAACTGAGTAGACAATTTCCACCGAGTACCGAATCCGAGTATTTGGATGAACTATTTGCCGGATCCGGGTACGAACCGAATAGTAGTGGCAAATCTGGCCAGCGGCAAAGCATAGTTAACCTGCCTTGTGCACAGCAACAGAGAACTATCTATAGCCAATGCAGAGTCTATAGCAATATCCTTCATACAGCGTATCATCGCACTCTAGGCCATGACAATATATTTATTATTTAATAACTTTATTTATGAAAAACTGTAAAACCTTGTTATAAAATTTGAATTATGAAGTTATCAACGACGTCTTTACTCTCTAATGTTTGTCGGAAAGTGTGGAGCCAATTCAAGCGGGAAAATTATTGGAGAAATGCAACCAAAAGAAATTAAAATATATAAATTAACACCATTATTTTAAAGAAAATTCAATGGAATGTTAAGTTCTTGTTTCATTAATCAATAACTTATAAGTAAGTCCATTAGTCCAAAATTTATTTTATGAAAAAATATTATTTTACCCCAAAAAATTATTTTATCAAAAAAGTTATTTTTAGCTATTTGCGGGTGTAATATTTGTCAAGGCGAATACTTCCGAATAGTCCAATATTCGGCTGAGGTGAATGTCCGAGGCGATTTCCGGTTATGCCCTAGAATTTTCTCTGTGGCACACTTGCAAAGTTCGCAGCACCCAGGTTGGGAATCACTGGTCATGAGGCTTATTCTTTGTATTGGGACGTCTTGAGACATGTCTTTGTCCTGTGCTGATCTGACGATTTCTTCTGCACCGCAACACAGCACCACAACAAAGCCTTCTACCACAAACAAATCTGTCGTGTTCAGGTTTAACAGCAATCGGTTTGACTTCATCCAGTTCAAAAGTGTCAACTCCTGCCTCCATTCGCCAATCAATCACTGAAACTTAATATAGCGCCCCTTCAAGATATCTACTCAGAGGGGCGCTACCAGTCTGACTATGGCTAAAAAGTGCAGTTTTCAGTAATGAGTGGAATGCTGATGAGGTTGTGGGCAGCAGATGAAGCTCTTCGGGTAAGCCATTCCATGTGGTTGGACCTACCACTGCAAAGGCCCGGTTCTGCATTATAGAGGTGTGGGCAAAGGGGACAGTCAAGTTCCCCCAAGTAGCAGGTCGGAGAGACCTTTGACCGTCATTGGCATTGACAGGTCGACAGAGCTCCTGGACGTAAATAGGGGCAGTGACGTGGAGGTGGGGCCAAACCATGGCAGAAACCCTGTATGCAATGCGCTATGGGAGAGGTAGCCAGTGAAGGACGTCACGCATATAGATAGAGACGCGGCCCGTCCTAATGATGCTACCTATCAGTCATGCAGCCAAACAAAGGACTTGCTTCAGCCTCCCAATCCGTGTCCTCGGGATGCCAGCATAAATGGAGGATCAGAAGTCCAAGTGACTAGTAACAAAATCTTGTACCAAATAACTGTGTATGTCTTTGTTGGTGTTGAATGCTGCTGAAAGGTCTAGCAGACCAAGCAATTCTTAATCACCACTGTCTATCGCTTCAACCAAAATAGTGTAGGCTCTTAGTGGCACTGTCTCTGTTGAATAGAATGTCCTATATGCCGATTGATGTTTCGGCAGAAGACCAGTTGTACTGAGGTGTTCCAATAGCTGTATGCTAGCTACCCTCTCAAGGAGCTTAGATAATGTTGAGAGGTTCGATATAGGATGGTAACTGGCCAGATCATCTTGTGAACGCTCCAAATTTCTTCATTCGAGAAGTGATGTAGGCTCTACTGTAATGAGCCCGATAACTGTAACTCGTAAGTACTAAACACTCAAGAAGTTTATAAAAACGATCTTTCTGGTTAACATATGACATCAAATGCATGTGCGGTTTTACCAAAATAAAAAATCATTGTTTGCGCATTGCTTTTCGGTTAATACCGTATATACTCAACTATCAGTCGATTGAAGTATATTTCGAAGCGTAGTTTTTGAAAAAAATTGCGTCCAAAATCGAGGGCTCAAATATAAGTTGAACCCATAAAATAAAAACGAGTGATATTTAATAATTTAACTTTTAGCGATTAAAAACTTTAAAAACATACCAGATCTAATAAATTATGTTTTAAAATCATTTTAAATAATCTAAACAATAATTTTTTTATACAAATAGATAACTTCCGTTCACGGCTTTCGGTTTTGTATATTAAATATAGTAAGTAATCGATGTGTCTTCAATGTAGTAAAAAACAATGTTAAAACAAAGACAACTGAGTGTTTAATATTAAGTCCATTTTCGTAATGTTGAATATTCTGTCCGAAAATCACCCGTTTATTTTTGTCTATAAGTCTGTTTCATCGTCCTGAAATAGAATTAAATTTCTTGAGAACTCAGTACGTAACAGAACATCTTTAAATGTATTTTTATTTGCTATAGGACAAAAATCTCACATAGGCCTAGTGAAGCTTGCATTCATGCAATTTGAAGTCATGGACTAAAAAACTTAGCCATTTGCCACTGGTGTAAATCCACCATACACGAAACAATTGAAACAACATCTATTCCAGGATCTCCAAGGGAGTTAATCATAATTTTGTAATATATTTATTTGGTATGGAATATGGTTAGTTTAAATTTTATCTTCACTTTGACAGGGCCATACCGAGCTATAATTGCGCCTTGTGCGTAGCATCAATCTGGCGCCCTCACATTTTGAAAATAGTATTTGCGTGCCTAGCATCATGCGGTCACTGTTGCCCACTTAATGCAGTTTGCAATAGACTCCCGTGGTGACTGGATGTCGTCAAATCAGCTTCGGCTGAACCCATCCAAAACGCAATTTATCTGGCTTGGCACCAGACAGCAGCTGGCGAAAATTGATCTTTGTGCCCTCTCTTCCCAGTTTCCCCTCTTCACTTTCTCCGCCTTTGTTCGGGTTTTAGGGGTCACTCTTGACCAAGAACTCACCTTTGCTCAACATGTCAATAATGTCTCTCAGTTTTTTTTACCAGCTTCGACAACTGCGAGTAATATCTCACTCTCTTACTCTCAGCACCGCAGCTACTCTGGTTCATGTCTTTGTTACCAGTTGCTTTGATTATTGCTCCTCAATATATGCTGACCTCCCCAAGTTCGGATTGGGCGTTTGGAGCAAGTCTTGCGTGCGGCTGCACGACTGATTGGTGGGATTCCCAGAACAGGTCAGGTATCCAAGTACATGCGGGATGTCCTGCACTGGTTGCCTCTACCCCAGCGCATCTCATTTAGGATATCTGCCTTAGTTTGGCGCTGCCTTGACGGTACTGCGTCTGCTTATTTGCAGGAGCTCTGTCGCCCTGTCACTGCCGGTAGTGGTTGACGACCACTTCGCTCTACAGTTCATGGCCACCTGATCGTCCCTCTTGCGCGCATTTCCATAATGCAGAATCGGGCTTTCTCAGTCGTGGGACCTACAATCTGGAATCAATTCCCATAGAGCTCCATGTCCTACCTAAGACCTCATCATCTTCATTTTACGCCTATCTTAAAACTGTTCGTTTCAGCCGAGGATTAGGCTGGGAGTGCCTTTGAAAGGGTGCTATATCAAGTATTTTTGATTGATTGATCAATCTGGCATGCCCACATTTCGAAAATAGTGCATTTTATGGAATAATAAGTTATTCCATTATGAAATTTGCACCCTTTCCACATTTGCGCCCTGGGCCACGTCCCCGCTGGCCCCCCTTCGGTACGGCCCTGCATTTTTAATATTTCAGACATTCCTGAAATCTATAATTTCTTTATGCTCTGTAGGAGGTCAGCTCATTTTCTTGTAGCTTATAAATAGTACAAAATTATTGCTCCTTTATATTTATTTATAACCTATTCACTTTAAGCCACACCTACATGAGATATATCCAGATAATTCATTATGATCTTTTTTCTTGCTTGAGATTAAAAAAGGTATGTCATCTGTAATCAATATAAACTGCAATATCGTGGAGCAATTCGTAACTTCATTAATCTAAAGCAGAATGGTAGATGCTCTAGAATACTGGGGAATGCCATATGATATGAATTTTATTCTGGAGAGAAGTTTGTTGAAATTGCTCAGACAGGTAAGATTTGAATCACGTTAAGTGAGTTCTTCGAATAGCGTCGAAAGCTTTTGATAAAATCAAAAATACTCCTACACTATGGAATAATAAATGCCATTTAAGACCAATAGTTGCAAAATAATTAAAATTATTGAGTGCATTAGCTATCGAAGTTGGTAATTCCGCAATTGGTCATTGCTAGGGCTGTAAATTTTTCACGGTTGAATATTGAAAAATTCGCGGCCTAAAACATAGAATTCACGGCTTATTTGCGGTCAAATGTGTTACACAATAAATAAATCTGTAACTAAGTGTAATCAACAACCATTCATGCCAACAATGGCGAGTGCTGTTTCTGCGATGTCTGCTTTGCAAACACAGCTAAAAGAGCAGGTTGCAATTTTTTTCTGTTCGCCTCTCCACTTTTGACATTCTGTGCTTTCTGCTTGTGAATGGTGCTGATTCAGGCGCTTAGTGCAGCTGTCCTTCCGATTAAATTCGACCGGCACATTGCATGTTCTGCATAAACAGTAGATCACCGCTCACCTGAAAGGTACCGGGCTTAAACTGAACGTCTTCCTCTAGCCACCGAATGTTTTCTCACACGAAGTCGTGACTAATGTTTAGAACCTTTGCCCTTAAATCAAAAACATAAGCAGCACTAAAAAAGCTGTCAAATTTGCAGCCATTCGCGAAAAAGCATTAAAATTTGCGGTAATATCCAAAAATTCACGAATTTTGCAGATCCCGTGATGACTGTGAAAAATTTACTTTTGTCATTACTATGTAATGAAATACATTTCTGCTAGGGGATCATTTTTATTGTGATACTTCTGTAATAGTCCTCCAAACTGTTTTAGATTATTACTGTGTCATTCAACATTTTTATTTAATAATTTAATAATATAAAAATAAATAAATATGTCACTTTTCACTTTTTTGCAGAATGGCTGTAAGTTTCATTTTTTAGGTCTTGTATTTAGCAAATGATGCAGCAGTTTTCTTTCAAAGCAGTTTTTATATTGACATTTTTTTACAGGATTCTATTGAGTATTATTCTTGCCTACTAATATAATATTTCTTTTTGCATTTTTCACAGATGGCTGTGACACATTAACCGCCACCTATGAGTTAATTCGTAGTTAAAATGTTGTCTCCTTGCGCCACCTACAACTTAACTCATAGTTACAGTATCGATGCAATTTACACAAGACTTATAATTCTGCTGACGTATAATTGACAACAGACGGTGGGCGACGCTTGCTTAGTCGAAAGGGATGACAAAAAATAATGAGGAAAATAATGAGAAAAAAAATCATTGAGGAGGAGTGTCAGAAAAACTGAGGGGTGTTGAAGGCAGTAAGTGGCCTGTATTTGTCGAATGATGAACTGAGGATGATTGTGACTGACAAGATAGTATCTGCGATTCAGAACATAGGCGATGCAACCCTGAGACAGACGTAGATGATAAGCGACGTGTATGTAAATTGTGTAGACCTTGTGTAGATCATCTGTACAAACGATATACTTAATACTAGAAAAGTCTAGGGCTGCTGATGGCTTAAACCTAATTATGACAATTGGTTCCTGATCTCTCCAGCGATGATCTTCTGTCGTGCGACTACGATGTCATATTTGCTCTCTCTTCTCTGAACCAATCATTCTGGCCTAAGCTAGGGGGTCAGCATGCTAAGAGAACATGTGGCCAATGGGTGGTGAACGTTAATAGACTTTACTGGAGTTATGCTAGCGATTGACAGTTACTAGTATGTGACGTTGGCCCTATAGAGTCTGATATTGTCTAGGATAAGTGTCATATACAGGTTGATTTATAATGTAGCATTCGTCTTAGAAGATCACTGTTCGTAATGACTATGAATTACTAAATGTCTATTGTTGGTCTGTTATACATATAATTAGATTTTTAGGGTAAGCATGGCATGATTACAGTCTTACAGATCTATCACTCCAGCATCAGAGGCTGCTGAGGTGCTAGGGCCGAATGACATGTGCATTGAATCTCAGGCTGCTGACACATCATAACATAATTTTGTCTCAGAATGAATGGATACATCTGATCCCTACATATGATCCTTCATCAGATATTCTGTTCACTGACATTCTAGATATAAATGTCACTTTGGGACTGAACAATCACAGCCAATTTATTTTTTCAAGGTGCTTCTGACGGATGACATCACCGACATGATATGATGGTAGAAACAAATAGATATATATGCTACACAAGTCATGGGTGAAAGTAGCTTGGAACCAATAAGCAGAATGCATAGCTGGACACGTGCCAGTGTACCTGAGATGTGCTTGTTCCTTGCCATTATCTTTGAAATTGGTGTTGTGAACACACCAACGACTGAAGATTATGGACCTACTGGTCAAATGGTCCACTTTTTGGCAACTCCACTCATCAACAATCATGTTACCTGTCATTACCATTGTACAGGCGGACCATGGTCCTTAAACTACTTCTATTTTTCTTCCAGATATTTGTGAGCCTCTCAAATGCAGTGTTTGCCTTTCCTTTTCGTATCTTTATTTCTTTGTCACAGCTGCTGTCCGATGACAGGTAGTAGAAGGTGCCCACAGATTCCACCTCTCTTCCATCAATTAAGATCTTGTCTTCTTCTCTCCATTTCCAAAATTTCATAGTTTGTGATTTTTCTGGGTTGAAAGTAAGTCCCATCTTTTCTGCCTCTGCCCGTGTCCGGCTCGTTAGATCCTTCTTCCCCTCCCAGGTATGATCTAGTAGGGCAATGTCGTCAGCGAAGTCCAGATCATTCAATCTGTCGTCTTCATTCCATATCAGTCCCATGTTGACTTCCTTTGTTGCCCTCGTCATTATCCTGTCTAAAACCATTGCAAAAACCATTGGAGACAAAACACATCCCTGTCGCACTCCTGTTATGATCTTGAACCACTCACCCTCCTCTCCATCATATCTCACAGCACATCGGCTACCATGGTAGAAGCTTCTGATCATGTCGATTACCTTTGCAGGTATTCCATACCCCTTCATTATTTTCCATATGGACTCTCTGTGCACACTATCGAATGCCTTCCTGAAATCGATGAAATTGACCACCATGAGTTTATCGTACATTAAGGCCTTCTCTGTAATTTGTCTGAGTGTGAAGATCTGTTTGCTGCAGGATCTTCCAGGCCGGAAACCTGCCTGCTCCTGTCGCAGCTGCTCATCTACTGCGGATCGCATACGGTTCAGTAGCACCATAGCCAGGACTTTTCCGGGAACTGATAGCAGAGTGATGCCTCTCCATATGTTGCAGTCTCTTAGATCACCTTTCTTGGGAATTGGAGTCATGATCCCCTCTTTCCATGTCTCTGGCACTTTTCCTGCCATTCATATTAATTTTTGTTGCACAGTTCTGTTAGTTGCCTGACCATCATCTCGTCTCCATATTTCAGTAATTCGGCTCATATTCCATCACTTCCTGCTGCCTTTCCATTTGTAAGATTTTTAATTGCTTTTCGTATTTCTTCCACCCCAAGTACCCCAGTGTCAATTTCCTGCTCTTCCCCCTCCCCAGTCTGCCTCAGACTCGTGCATCTCTATTGCAGGCTCTGGGCAGTTCAGGATTTTCTCGAAGTGCTCTCTCCATCGCCTCGCTTGTTCTTCATGTGTCCTTGCCATTTTTCCATCCTGTCTCTTTGTTGGCATGGTCTGCTTTTTTGTCCATCCTGCCAGTTCTTTTACTACACGGAACAGCTTTTTTGAAGTCTCCTCTTCTTGCCGCTTCTTCCGCCTCCACTGTTCTGTTTTGTATGTACTTGTTTTTGCATCTCTTTTCTGACCTCTTTGTCCTTCTCCCTATATGATGTTACGTTTTCCCTTCTTTATTTTCCTCTGCCTTCTCTTGCTCCATCCTCTGTTTGAACATGCTCCTCTCGGTGATTGCCCTCCAGGTTTCCTTGGAAATCCAAGCTTCCTTCTTCCCTCCTTTTTTGGAAGCCCACAGATTTCTCACCTGCCTCTTTGACTGCACAGCTCCACTTTTGCCATTGGTCATCTATTGATTCCTGTTCATGATTGTTGTCTTCCCTTCCCACTTCCTTGTCGTTGAGATTCTCCAGGATCGCAAACCTGTTCCCAACTCAAGCTCATATTGTTGCCTAAATTCGCTGTGTCTTAAGTTGTCCATGTTAATAATCATTGTCTTGTATTCTTTTCTTGGTCATCTCTAATTTTATCTTCATTCTTGCCACCACTAGGTGGGGTGATCTGATGCCGCATCTGCAATTCCACACCTCTGCAAACTCTTACATCTCATAATGATGACATTGCCCTCCCAGATATACATATGTGGTCGATCTGATTGTGTTTTGCCAGCGGGTGACGTCCACATGAGCTTATTTATGTTCTTGTGTTGGAAGAAGCTCCCTCCAACCTTCAAGTTGCTGCTGCTACACATATTTAGCAGTCTTTCTCTCCATTGTCAGATCTTGTACCCTCAGCCATTCCTCCCATGACCTCCCGTCTTCCCATCCAGTTCTTTCCGATCCAACTTGCGCGTTGTAGTCGCCCATTAAAATTTTTATGCTATGGCTTGGTGACTCCTCTATAATCCCCTGTAATTGTACGTAAAATCGGTCTTTATCCTCCTCTGTAGCCGCACTTGTCGGTGCATAGACCTGCACAATGGTTGTCTTACAGAATCTCATCTGCAATCTTGCCATAATAATTCTGTCGCTGACTGGTTCCCAACTTAACAATGTCACAGCGGCTTCCTTGTTGAGAAGAATCCCAACTCCTCTTTCATGGTGTTGTCCACCAGAGTACTGCAACGTCGTCTCTTCCGACTACATTCTGCCATTTCCAGTCCATTGCATTTCTCCTATCCCAAGAATCTGTAGTTGATCTGTCTTCATCTCCCTCACGACTTTTGCCAGCCTTCCCGCTCCGTATAGCGATCGCACGTTCCACGTGCCCGCCTTGGTTAACGATTTGGCAGAGGAAATCCGGAGCTTCCGAGTCTCAACTTCCGAGGAATTGAGACCCTTTGTGTAGGAGCTTGGCGGTTTGCAATCCCCTGCAGGTTTAACTGAATTGTGCCTTTCCTTTGCTCCTTCCTCTTTTCCCAGCTTGTGGTTTGGTGATTGAATTTGTTGCGTTGTTTCGGTTGCAAGCTTTATTTTACCTGGGTGGGTTGCAAGCCCACCGCAGAACCCTCCTCCTTTATCCTGGCTTGAGACAGGCTCAGACCTTCGCAGAGGTCTGAGGTGGATAAGAATGCAAAAAGTTTGAATGTCAGATGAGAACACAATCCTTACAGCAGAAATGTGTCTGCCAAATATTTGTAGATTTCGAAGGCTACAGACATTTAGAAATGATGGCTTGCAACTGTTCCTTAATATCCAAACATTGTTGCTGGACAAAGCTATTCAGAGTAGACTTCGATGGTTTGGACATGTAAAGAGAATGAAACAAATGTCGTTGACCAAATCGCACAGCACTACATGCAATATTCGAAGGAGAGAGAAACAAAGCCTGTGCAGAATATACACTGTCCGGAAATAAAGGGACCCGTAATGATAATATGAAAATAAATAGTAAATATTCATCGGTTTTTAAAATTTAGACACTGTTTTAATCCTGACATATTCATCTAATGCTGCAAACAATATGATAGTTCCTGTCATCCAATAATGACGTCAAAATGACGTAATTTGCGTCAGAATTCAAGTATTAAGGACGGCCTAAAATTCAATTACAGGATTTTCAACTCTTTTAAAATGTCATTGATAAACTGCCATAAATTTAGTTAACATTTATTCTTGTATTTGAATAATATTACACTACAAGGTGTGTTTAAAGTGTCCGCCTTCGACCTCGACACAGGCTTAAGGATGCATGAGTCTTTGGCCAATAGATGCATCAATGACCAGCTGAACAAATTCCTCCCAGACATTATTTTTGTCATTTAAATACGTTACTATGATGTACGTTTTTCAACCAGGACGTTAATAAATTACAAATTTGTGGATAAATATGTCAGTATTAAAACGGTGCTTGAATTTTAAAAATCGATGAGTATTTACTATTTATTTTCATATTATCATTAGGGGGTTCCTTTATTTCTGGACACAGTGTACAACACAAATATTGAGAGGAATGATTATTGTCACCAAATGTTTGGTGTCATGGCTAATGATGTTGTGTGTATATATGTATGTAGTTAGATATTTACTGCCTTTTAAAGATTATATATGTCAAGAACTGCTACTAACTAACTGTTACATCTGTTTTAGCTGCCAGTTTTGTTTAAAAGTCTAGGCAAGCGGCCTTTGAAGTTGTATGCTGAAATTTTCTTTGATGTTATTTTTTGTGCTGTGGTATGTTTCATATTTTTGATATTTACTTTTAATGTTAACACTAATATCTAATATTTTGCTTTCTTTGAAATGCTGTTGTGGAAGTATTACTAGTATCCACTTTTGACAGGTCAATGGTAGGTACTGCCTTTTTTTCATTATTGTCAGTTGAACGATATCAGTGAATTCATCATCGTATCATAATTGTATCTGAGAATTTATAAAGCGCTTCTTGCACAACTAGCTAATTCAGAGGCCCTCTCAAAGTGGCAGCCCGGCAGAAACAAGTAAGTCTTGAGGCAATGAGGGGATGAGAGTGGGACTCCACACTAAAATCTTATTGCAGATTGTAGAGTAAGTAATTCCAGATAGAAGGACCCTCGCAAAGGCACGGTGTTGTTTCGGATCTAGGACATTACCCCCCCCCCCTTCAGACATTACTCGCTGGACATTACCCTCCCCATTCCATCACATAAGAGGTCATTGCATAATTATGTAATTATGCTGTAGGGGGTGGGTGGGGTGCTACATGAAACGTTACGGGGGTGGGGGGTTAGCTGAACGTTACGTAATGCCTTTCATTTGTAAACTGATAAGCAATTAATTAAAAATATTCAATCTAAGCTAAAAACCAAAGATTAAATTTTTCCTTTAGTCTTGAAGGCTCATTAACTGAACACTCTGACGATATTAAATTTCTGCAAAACGTTTTTCTCCCAATTTCTCAACTCACCTGAATATTTTCAGAAAGGCAGGGTTAATTTAAAGCGTCATACGAAAGCAGAGCGAAATTCAAGATGCAAATCAAGTCTGTTTGTTATGCATCAATATTACGATTGCTGATGGCTTCAAGTCAAAGCAAATCAAAGTCAAGCTAACTCAAGTCAGAGCAAATGACATGACAGATCGTCTACATTTAACTTCCGAAATTTGAAGAATTTCCGATTCGATATTAAAACAGCCGCCATTTTCAATCGCATCATCCGAAGGCGTATTAGTTAACCCATTAATGCATGAATTTTTTTCTCATTGATTTTCACACAAGTGTAAAACATATTTATTTTTAATATTAAGAAAAATATAGCAAAAATAAAACTTGTCCTTAAAAAAGGATGCTATGCATTACAGGGCACAGGAAAACTTTCTAACATAATGTTGAATGTCAATGTCTTTGCAAGGCTAGTTGAATGCAAAAAACAATAAAGCTTTGAAATACTCTAGGCAAATGTTTTACTTATAAAGTTCAAAAGTATTCATATCAGCCCCTCTTTTCTTTCCTTACTAATTCTGGTGCCTTCAAAGGACACTCCTCCATTCTGTTCACACGAACAGTTCTGGTGATGGATATGCCTTTCTCTTTCATATTGTCCAAGAGACGAGGGGATGTAAAGAAGTTATCAACATACAGTCTGTAAGGCAGATTTTGAGGAAGCTTTGACATCAGGTCTGTAACGACTGAGCCACCAAGACCCAGATTAGCAACATATATACCAGATGGGCCTTGATAAGGTTCACATTGAATCAGATATCCCAGACATGTGTTCAAACACCAAACCTTGAACCCAAACCAGATAGGTTTCCCTCTGATAAATTGCTTTGAAGAATGATGACCATAATATGGAACCATCGATTCATCTATAAATATGTCCTACTCAACTGGCCAATTTTCCAGACATTTCTTGTTCAGCATGTCAAACAAAGGCCGCAGTTTTGCCAACTTGTCAGTCTTATCAAGGTTGCTGTTGTCACAAATGTGGAGAAATCTGAGCAGTTCCTCGAAGCGATTCAGGGACATAGCACTGCTCACAGCTTCATTATGGGTGTCCTCATTGTTTTCCCAAAATATCCGCCTGCTTACAAGAGGGATATATCCAGAAATCAATAAAATAGCCAACAACAATCGTACTTCTGACGAAGTCACGCCTAGTTGTTTAGACTGCTTGGCCGCATACAAATTTGACATGGTTGTAATCAGTTCTATCACTTCATCATCAAAAAATTGGTCAAATAGCGATGAGGGTTACATGTCATGATTGAAGGATTGATCTTGACTATGAGGCCATACCAGATCAGGTTGATGAAGGTCTCTTTTAACCCACTGCCTCTCTGGAGGAACAGTTTTCTTCTTAGCAGTGCGCTCTTGCACCGCTGATGGTTCAGTGTCTTGTCGAGACGATGAAGGCGCGTCTACCAATTTTGATGTAGGAGCAACAATTTCTTCAAATAAAACGGTCCTTGGCTTCTTTCCTAGTTTTGGAGTTGGAGCAACAACTTTTGTATCTGACGGTCTGTCGTTGTCGACAGAGGTTGCCTCTGCCTTTCTTCCTAGCACCGCTGGCAGGGCAGCAACTTCAACAGCGGAGGATTCATCGTCTCCAACGAGGGATGCTCTTCGTTTCCTCCCTTGTTTCATTGGAAAGGCAGCAACTTCCACAGGCGAGAGTTTATCGCTTGCAACGAGGGGTGATTTTCGCTAATTACATCGCTTCGCTGGTGCAGCAAGATCTTCTTCAGCCATGTAGCTCAAGTAATTGGGAGAAACGTCTTTGTCAAATTCACCAATATGAACGTGGTCTAATGTCGAAACCGTAACAGTTGCCTCGGCCTGAGCACGCAATGATTTCCAGTCAAGTTGTTGACATCGCCACCATCGTCCTCTGGTCCACTGTCTTCATCAGAGCGAGTTGGATCTTTGGGTGGCAAAATAAAGACATCTGCACTCAGGAAATCATCGTCTTTCAGAATGCTTAGAACTTCAGCAACTGTGTACCTAAAAAGCATGTTATCATGGCATTATGGCACAGAATCCAATCAAAATAAATAAATGTAATAGGAATTTATATGTAATTAATATGTAAAGAAAACAGCATGGAATACTGTAGAACACTTGCACATAAAAACTAATGTGGAAAATCACATAAAAATGTTTTTTTTACTGTGTACCAAGAAAAGCACGTTACTATGGCATTATGGCACACAATCCGAATAAAAGAATTAAATATAATAATTATTAATATGTAAAGAAAACAGCAGGGAATACTGCTAGAACACTTAAAAACTAACGTGGAAAATAACTTTAACAGTGCTTTTTTCATTTAAAAGTGATAACCCTGACAACAATAAGACATGTGGGGTCTAGCGCATGGCATCCTTTTTCAAGGACAGTCACATAAATCGCTGCGGAAAAGAATCTGTACAACCCACAGCACTTACATTTACACCATTATATTCATCAAACAACTCTACACAAAATACATTAACACACAATTTAAAAAATATAAATGTTTGATATAAATAAAATACTTATTTTTAGCACGACGCATGGTGAGAAATATCATTTTTAATACTTTCCAAACTCAGATAAGAATCCTTCAACTAAAACAATGCCAAACCAATACAACTTCCTATCCCAAAGAAAGACCAATATCTTTGGAGCATATAGATTCATGTAGCTCATAAATATTTTGATGAGAACAAAACTGGTGATTTTTCTATGAAGTGTCCTTAAAATAGGACGCTATGCGCTAGTGGGTTAAACACCTCATGACGACTAACATGCAAATGCGGTACTTGTTAGGAGCACCAAAAACGAACAAAGCTGCCGAAATGGCAAACCCGCTTCCAAAAGAGGTCTGGTGAATGTGATGATACCTGTGTTAGTTATGAAAGACACAATCGGGGCACACCCGCTGAGTTTAAAATTCAGTTCCAAGCAAAGCTAGGCTGTAAGGCTAGTAGACCTAGCATATAAATTTACACTAAACTAGTGTTTAGCCTCGTAGCCTACACACGGTAGTGAAATAGAAGTTGAAACATAATATTAAATATTATCTACCATTGATGGAGGTTAAATTTGGAGACCTGGGACTAATAAACACGTAACGTTCATGGAGTGGGTGGGGGTCTATGGAAATGTTACGATGTGTTACAGAGGGAGTGGGGTGTCAAAAACGGCCATTTTACAGCGTTACATAATTACGTAATGACCCCATAATTAATGTGCAGTCTTTATGATATTAATAAATCATAATTCATCAGAAATTCATTAAAATAGGTATATAAGTATGTATTTGTGTATGTATGCATATAGGTATGTATATATGTATGTGCACAAGTATGTGAGTATGTAGGTATGTATTTATGTATGTATGTATACATGTATGTATTCATTCATTCATTCATTCATTACAGAGACTTATATAGCGCCCCTTCAAGGCTACTATTCCTGAGCGCTCCTGACCCCAGCACGGCTAAAAAGAACAGTTTTAAGGCACGTATAAAATGAGTCTGAGTGGAGCCTTGGCGACAAACGTGACGCTAGTGGAAGCATGTTCCAGAGTGAGGGGCCAACCACTGAGAAGGCACGATTCTGTTTAGTAGTTGTACAGGCAAATGGAACAATGAGCAAGCCTCGCTCAGTAGAGCGGAGAGAGCGGCAAGCTGGTACACTCAAAGTAGAGTAACAGAGATCGCAAAGATAGGCAGGGGCAAGACCTAGCAAGGACCGCCATACCAAAGAGATGATACGGTACGAGATTCGCTGTTGGAGGGGGAGCCAGTGGAGCCCATCCAACATATAGCTGGAGACTTGACCTAATTTAGGAATGCGTCCAACGTGACGTGCAGCAGAATGCAAGACCCACTCCAGGCACCTCATCCGCCCAACTGGAAGGCCTGCATAGAACATATACATATATATGTTTATATGTGTGTATTTATGTATGTATACATATATGTATATATGTATGTATGTATGAATATATGTATATATGAATATGCGCTATGGAAATATTGTGATGTCCTAAGGGGGGTAATGTCAGAGGTAATGTCCGGGGGTAATATCCGGGGAGTAATGTCCTGTTCCCGTTGTTTTATAGCAGTCCTTGCGGAGAGAGCATTGAGACATCAGCAGACTGGAGGGGCGGGAAGAGACAGCGGGCAGAGGTTTGCACATTAAGAGATATTTGGTAGCCAGACCCAGTTGAGGCAACGGGAAGCTCATGTACGACATTAGTCATGTGGATGTAATTTGTGAGTAGCAAGAGAGATGATCAAAAGGTAGGGATGAACCAAAACTCGTTTCGGAACTTGGCTTGGTCCAATTTTCTTGGTACTCGGCAAAACTCAGTCTCGGATAAACAATGGGTCCAAGTATTAATTTTTGATTTTCTGCTTTGAAAACGAAAATCAGATTTTTGTATTTACAAACGACAATCGAAGTAACTAAAAGTACAAACTATTGTATATTTCTATTTACAAAATGGCAATCGACCTAACTAAAACACAAATACTGCTGCTGTTAGTGCTTACAAGTTACTGCTTCCTAGTGTTAACTAAGGTGAACCTAAATAATTCATTAAAGTTGTGCAAACTGCCAATCTAAACATCAAGAGAATGAGACTTTTAAATATTCGAAACTCGGCCTCAGACTCCGCAAAATTCAACTCGTAAAACTCAGTACTCGAACTCAGCAAGAAATTCAAACTCGGTTCATCCCTATCAATAAATGGGCCTAGCGTGTCTGCTGAGTTCATTAGCGACTGCAGGGAGGATAAGCGTGCCTTGGGAAGAGCAGCAAATATTGAATTGCAGTAGTCATTGCAACAGCAGATGAATGCATGGATCATGGTTGTGAAGACAGAAGAGTAAAGAGATCTTCTGTTGGGTGTGAATGGTGTTGAGGAGATCTGTATTATAGTCATGACATTAAATTATTTTTTTCAAATTCCAGAGCATTCTGAACCATGGACACAGAGGTAGATGGCTGCAAATGGGTTTTTCCTGACCTTTCCATTATTGATTTTTCCAAGTATTTTCCAGAAATCCCCAGGTGTAAGATTTGGGCCTTTTATGCTAAGACCAACAAATTTAAGCCTTTTGTTTATAAATTTTGCATCTATTTAACATGTTGTTAATGAATTTTATTGCTAAGGTGAATCTTGTTACCTCTTTTATAGGCATCAGATAAACATCCAGTCTCGGCAGCAGCCAGCGAGTGCATTGCTCGTCTGAGTGAACTACTTGGTCCAAGCATATTTAAAGCTCGAGTTGAGAGCTACAACCTGAGGTAAAAAGCATGCATTCAATTATGTATAGATACATTGACATATGGATGGATATGTTGCATAGATTACTTGAAAGCTGTAGCAGATGTTATTTGTCTGGCTGTATTCAGCATTTGATAAGGGCAGCCCAATTCACTGAAGTTGATCAACAGTTGATATTCTGAGTCACAGCATAGTGTATTCATTTATTCATTTTAAAATTTATATATTGTAGAGGCACTCTCAGACCAACCACAGCAATACAAATCAGTCAGACAAAACGCATTACTCCTTGGCAGCATTCTCATCTCTAAGGGGAGTGTGTTCCAGGTTGAAGGACCAGCAACTGAGATGGGGCAGTGATGCTTGGCCGAGGTGCTTACATGGGGCACCAGAATCTCGCCACCAGAGGAAGAATGAAGGGCTCGATGGTTAGCAAAAGCAAAGCTTTCACCAAAAGGTCGGGGTGCAAATCTGAACATCCACTAAAAAATTTTGCAAGAGGCATGGTTAATGCTTAGTTTATGTTATTCAAATGTTTTCCCATGTCCGCTGGATCCGGTTTAGGACATTGTGTGTCAATCTTAAATGCATATTTATGTAGTTTATTTGATTAAAATAAACCTATACGTCCGCTTTTGGGTTTAGAACATTGTGTGTAATTATTGATTGCATCGTGGTGTAGTTTATAGATACAGTTTCCTCAGAAGGCGAAGAAGTACGTAGACCCAAGAAGGAATATCAATAAACTACACTAACCCTAACCCTGACTATGATGATGAATGTTTTGGGGGTTGTACTCACATGTAGGCTTTGCCCTGATGCACGTATCGACCGAATTTGTACTAGGGCTAATCAGTCTTTCTACGCTTTGCGCGTCCTTAGAGCCCATGGGCTTCATGGCGTGCCCCTCCATGATGTTGTGTGGGCTACTACTCTAGCCCACCTTCTGTATGCATCTCCAGCCTGGTATGGTTTCACTAATGCAACCCACGGTGCTCGCCTCAATGTTGTTGTTAGGAAGCTGGTGCAACACGGGATGCAATTATTATTTGATTAACTCTGTAAACAAGCCGATGTCTCCCTTTTCAATTCTATCCTCTCTAACCCTGACCACATTCTAAAAATTCTTCTTACTCCTATTAGGAATGTGGAGCACCAGTTGCGACCGCGTTCTCACAACAGGTCTGTTCCCCGGGCTGATGATTGATTTCAACTGGTGCACATGGCTTTATTATAAGATTGTATCAGCGCCTTAAGGGGTCATTGCATAATTACGTAACGCTGAAAATAGCCGTTTTTCACCCACCCTGTAACACATCGTAATGTTTCCATAGACCCACCCACCCACCCACCCCCCTGAGTGTTGCATATTTATTTTGAACAAAACTCAGTGTAGTTTTACCTGGGCCTATTATACCAGTAGTTCCAGGTCTCAGAATTTAACCTCCATCAATGGTAGATAATATTTTGTTTGAACTTCGATTGCATCACTGCGTGTAGGCTGAGGCTATACGCTAGTTTAGTGCAAATTTGTATGCTAGCCTTTGCGGGTGTGTCCCAATTGTGTCTTTCATGACTAACATAGGCATCACCAGACCTCTTTAGGAAGCAGGTCCGCCATTTCGCCCGACAGCTCCGTTCGTTTTTGGTGGTCATATAACTATGTCAGTCGTCAGTAGGTGCCTTCAGATGATGCGATTGGACATAGCAGTTGTTTTAACATTGAATCTAAAACTGTTCAAATTTTGGAAGATAAATGTAGACGATTTGTCATGTCATTTGCTTTGAATTGATTTAGCTTGACTTTGGTTTGACTTGAAGCCAACGGCGATCATAATATTGACGCATATCGAACGGACTTGATTTGCATATTGAATTTCGCCCCGCTTTCGTATGACGTTTTAAATTAACGCCGCCTTTCTGAAAATATTCATGTCATTTCGCCAGAGCTTTCCGTTCCTAAGCCTTCACGACTCAAAGAAAGACTTGATCTTTGGTTTATAGTTTAGATTGAGTATTTTTAGTCAATTACTAACTAATTAGTTTTTTTTAAAATTCGTTACGTAACGTTCAGCTAACCTGCTCACCCCGTAACGTTTTGTAACGTTTTGCAGCACCCCACCCTCGAGCGTTACGTGATTATGCAATAACCCCCAACCCCCATTGACTTTTCCTCCTGCCCAGCCCTCAGTTGCAATTCTGGCATTTTACTAATTTTTATACTTCAGAAAAATATATAGATGATTTGTTCGTACCTGTTTATTTGTACATGTTGTGTGTCTGATTAAAGAATATACTTACTTACTTACCTTTTTTTCAGGTATGTTCCCGTCGACTTAAAGAGCTGAAATTTTGCACACATTTCATGCTTGCATGACAATGCAATGTATCAAATTTGGATGGACATAACTGAAAAATTGATAAAAATTTAACTGAAAAATTGCCAAAAATATACCAAAAATGTTTCCTCTATTATTTAACTTGGCTTGCGTAAAGTTTGTCACACATCTTTAAACTCTTTTTCAGGTATGTTCCCTTCGACATCAGCGTTTCGGGTATCTACCAGATAAGAGAGGGTCCCAAAAACCCATGTTTTTACTTTAACTTATTCTCTGTTTTACCACAAAACATCAAAGAACTTGTTGACAAAAGAAGATTAAATGTCACTGCTTAAGATATTGCGTCACTGCTTAAAATATTGCAACTCAGTGCAGCATTGACTGCTGCCATCGTCCGATTGTTCTTTATAACTTGCTGTTCTGCCTCAAGTCAATGTGGCCAGAGGCTGACATTTTGCTCTGTCCTCCCATGAACAGAACCTTTGACAGTCAAGCATCCAGCTAACCTCTTAGCCAAAAAAGCAGAAAATCTTTACCAATAGCAGATGATATAGAAAATCCATCAAATCACATAGCATGGCATCCTGCTTTCGATTAGATCAAACCTTAGCCATAAATTAACTGTAAGATGTCCAACAGTATTCAGTATTCGATCTTCAAAGCTGCGACCACTCAACGCCATGAGCGTACAAAGTCATAAACGACTACAGCTGTTACTTACCGTATATATTCGTGTATAAGTCGAGAAATGTAATGCTATTTTGGGATGACAAAAAGGTCTTCGACTTATAGAGGCAAAATAACACCGATTTCACAATAAATTACAGTTTCACAAATTACTAATATGTATATAAATAAAATCTAAATGTAATTCTATTAAAATAATTTTGTTATATACCCGTGCGATATTATTCTATTATAAAAATTTTGTTTCATTCTGCACTATATTTCAAGTATCAAAGTCTATTTCCTTTGTAATCGCTTACTCTAACCAGCACCGGAAAGAAACTAAATATTAGCCTCATATGCCAATATGCCATCGTAAATGAGTTTTGACATTAGTGCAGTAAGATACTTACAGATACTTACCATAATGAGCGATTAGTGCTGTCGAATACTTACAGATACTTTCCTGTAAAACTGGTTTCAAGTTGAAAGTTGTTCAGTATACTAAACTGCATGGAAATTCGAATGCCATGCAAGAGTTTTGTGTGTTTTTGTATATTCAGGAAAGTTTTCTGATCACTAAAAAAAATTTTAGTCATCACTCGTTTTGAGTTTATGGGTTCGACTTATATGCGAGTCGTCGATTTTGGACACTATTTTTTTAAAATATTTACATTTGGACTTATACTCGAATCGACTAATATGCGAGTATATATGGTATATGAGTCTATCAATTTCCACCTGTCTAAAGGACTGGTAGACGGGTGGCTGGTTAAAGGTCTGCTGGTTAAGGGTCTGCGTTATGCCTCTGACCGCATGACCCTGTTATTCCACGGGCAGACGATCTAGTGCGAATGTCATTTTTATTCTAATACTTTACTTTAAAATGTATTGAACACCAGACTGTAGATATGCAGTTGGTTAAACAAAGAATATACTTATTTACTTACTTAGATTATTCAGTATTTACTTACTTAGATCATTTACCACAACAAACAGTGTCCATTTGTGCAATCATATCTAATTGCTTAGTTGTGTTTGGGGCATCATTTGTAACCAAAAAAAATATGTTTTAGAGTAATTTTGTGTCTTTTTTAAGTTGACCATTGCTGTCTGTTACCATTCAACTCTATGTGCAACTGGCTAGACATGGAAGTTACCTTATTCAAAGCACTTTACCTCGGTTTTCCCTCATGTCAAGGTTCAACAGCCATATTTGCCATCTATTGTCATGAGTCCTTGCCTATTTTACTGCTAAATTCTTAAAAGAATTTGCTTCAATTCTAGAGAGCAGGATTTCTTTCAACAGTCAACATATCATATACCTAGTGATTTTAACATCCATCTCAAAGAGAGCACCGGGTCAGGTCATCTGCCAGCAATTCTTAGAGCAACTCAGTTTGGACTCGTTCAACGTGTAAAAGAGATCACACGTCTTCACGGTGTTAGACTTATCTATTACCACCAATGATACTACTGTAAATAGACTTTGTGTGCAATCTACCACCACTTCTGATCACTCGCTAATTAAATACATTCTGTCCTTGCACTGTCTCTTCATACAATTCGTATGGTACATGGTAAGAATTCGCTCAACTACAAGGCTTTCAGTAGCCTTATTCAAGACTCGAACCCCTTGTTAGCCCATTCACTTCAAAACCCTCTCTGTTTGTGACCTCTACTCCTCTTCAATGACTCAGCTACTGAACCAAATGCTACCATGTCCATACCCTATATGGACCACTTGCTGTGCACAGTGAGTGCTGTAGACTTTGCCAACTGACTCATTATAAAGAAAGATGCTGTGGATGCAGTGAGTGGGTGACCCAACTTGATCACTACACAGAAAGAAGTGGACCACTGGGAAAACCTCGCCATGTCTCTGGTCCTCAATCTCTGGCCTACTGGGTCACGGCACTCGCTCGGCAGAACCTTCCGCTTCTTTGCAGAGGATTTTTTCCTCCAAATGATGATGCAGAAGATTTGAGCACACTTTTGAAGGTTTCTACTCAATTCTTAAAACACAACTTCATAAAATAATTGGATTATTAAGCAAAAAATCTTGTGAACCTCTTCCCTATTTGTCCTTGTTAACATTTTAGATAATTTAGCTCCTTTTCTGGTTCATATGTTTAACAGGTCACTCACTGAGGGATATCTTCCTGCCACCCAAAAGCGGGCCATTGTTTTCTCAGCCCCTCCAAAACGTTTAGACCAAAATGCCTGTCAAAGTTATTGAGCCATCTTCAAGACTAGTTTCACTTTAGCTTCTTCCCTCTTTTGATCTGGTCTCCTACCAGCGTCCTAATCTGAATTCAGGGTCTCCATTATACAGAAATCGCTCTCCTATTCCTGCTGTTAGAAGGATATATTGTCATTGACCAGTTTCATCTATCTCTGTTGGTGTTTTTTTACTTGTCTTGTGCGTTTGATATGGTGTACCACAAGATTCTGCTTCAGCGATTGTCCTTGGAAACTCCAAGACTCAGCGGTTTTGGGTTAAATTCGGTGTTCCCAGGGCTCGTTGCTCGACCCCATCCTCTGCATTCCCTTTAACACTTTGAGCGTGACTGACGTAATAATACATCAATCATTTCGCATCGCGGCACGCGACTGACGGTAACTGTCATCATTCAGCATACCCATCTACATTGCTATAAAATTGGCTGATCAGTGTCCTGGAAATTAGGGTCTTTCTAGGGTGTCTCAGATGCAAATATGACTGCCTGGTGCATAACGATGCATGCTGCTATTGTAACCTGAAGCCATATATATGTATATATATATATATATACATATATATATACATATATATATACATATATATATACATATATATATGCACGCGATCTCTTGACAGCCTCTTACGAGGCAGTCGGGGAAAGTTGTACCAAGGGAAAAAATATATATGTTCAATGTATGTATGGATTTTGTATGTATATAATACTATGTATATATGCTACGTATATTCTCATACGGATAATATGTATATGCTATGTATGCGCTGTGTATGCTATGTATATGCATGCATGTACTAATGTATAGTTCCACACGTGGTACGTATTACAAGCTAGAGCATAGCGAAGAACATTTTAGTGTGTACTGCAGTGGTGTATGCTCTGTTGTGTGTCAGCTTCCTGGCCGATCGATCAGTTGTCTTGTTTCTGATCTTCACTAATGGATATCGACTAACAGACTGCCAATATGCTTGCTAAACTTTACTTTCAGCCACTGTTCACTGACTTAGTAATTCCCTGCTTACACTTATGTACACTGTGTCCCGATGAAAAGTAGACCCCAACAAAAAGTGCCATCACTCAGTCAAGACTTGTAGCATTTGACTTAAATTTTCATAACAGTAATTGTGGTCATAGCAACACGAAATCCTGATTCCGTTTGGAAATGTTGATGATTTTGTCAGGTTTATGAACATTAGAAGTGCAGTACCAAAAAGGGAAGTTTCCAGCATGGGGATCCTACAACAGCCATAAGGAAGTGAAGTTTAGTCACAGCTGGTGTTCAAAATATCCTCCTTGTTCACGTACACACAAGTGCAGACGTGGAAGACAGTTTGATAGCCCGGTCGATGATCACGTGGTCAAATAGCTGCCACTCCTCAATCAGACGCGCCTCAGATGATCGATGCTATGAATGCGGGTAAGATAAGCGCGTTCCACCAGTAAAGGTCCAGTATGCTCCAGATTTGATAGTCAACTGGATTGAGGTCTGGACTGTTGGGTGACCACAGCTGCTGGGATATGAAGTCGGTTGTCTTTCGGGACAACAGAGCAATGGTCTCACATTCTCGGTGTGCAGGGGGCACTCTTGTCTCATGCGTTTTTGCCACTGCCGGGTTTTTCATCCACTGTGCCGGTATTGTCGATCTTCTTCAACAGTTTATTCGAAAACGGAATTCATTCACAAATGCTTTGCTCCTTTTTATTGCCACAATAATTAACCTAAATTTGTATTCTTTTGGCATGTTTCTTTATCTTTTACATCAAAACAACAAGTGATGTTTCATCGATAATAACGTCAACAGCGTATGATAATGTAAGGGCCCATGTTTTAGACTTTTAATTTTACCAGGTGTGCTAGATCATTCAATTTCTTTGCTTATGCTGTATCAATTTAAGCCAAACTTTGCAGATTTTTTCGAAATGATGTGTGATACAGCACACATAATTTATTGATATAAGTCTAATCTTCAAGCAATTTCTAACAAACGTTAAGGGGTCTGCTTTTCATCGGGGGGACACAGTGCAATTAGTTCATCGTTAATTAAGATGTTAGTTTAGATATTAGTTAAAAACTGTGACTCCTGTATAGTCTATAATACTGATGCCGCTAAGCTGGACTGTTGTAAGGGTGGCCCTGTTTAGTTGGTCTTGCGACCATTCTGGGCTTCCCATTTGCTGCCATTAATTTTGTGAAGTGGATGTTTAACTTTTGTACATTGAAAGGAGCAAATAAAATGATTTGATCGATTAATAGATTGAAATGTCAACAATTAATACTGATAATAAATTTGCATGCTGCTTGGTGACCATGAATGCACCATCCATAACCTAATATTAGCAAAGTAGTTTTAAAAGTACTTATCTAGAAGTAGTTACCAAACTAGTTATAGCTACTTGTTTTCTAAAGTAGTTAAATAATGATTATACTTACTTATTTTGAAAGTTGCAAGGAAGTAGTTTTAGCTACTCTCCAAAAACTTGGTGCCAATCACTGCTAATTGCTTGTGGAATTTCATTCCAAATCCTGGTGCCCCACTAGATTTAACTAGATGGTGAGTTGCATCCTTTGTGAGAGACCCGGCCCCAACCTCAGCTTCAGCTGTCTTAAGATAACGAAGCTAGTTCTCACAAGTCCCGTGACGTGTCGAGGAAAAGACCGAGATAACTAGTTTGGTAACTACTTTTAACTTCGTTCTTCGGCTCGACAGCGTCCACACCAAGGACAGCAGTCAAATTTTTCAGCCCTACAAGCATCAGATGAATTCTCTCTAATCGACCTTTCCTAACATTCCTGTGCACATTTCATATCAAGGCTTACTGTGCTGGTCCCCACATAGAGTCTTACAGATGATGGCCATTTTGCGACATCGAGTAGCTCTAAGGCAGTTAAAGGTGATCAATCCATTATTTTAGGCAAGTCAATTGATTATTTGTTATCTTTAAGAGTTTATTGAAAGGTGCTATATGAATTTCTGTGTACATATGATATAATTGTTTTTCCATTTCCACAGGTATTTACAGTATCTGGGACAGACCTATGCTGATGGCGCTTCATGGCAATAAATTTCATGTACCCTTCAGAAATTATCAGATTGAATAGCAGATTTTCAATGTATAATTATATTATGTTGGTTGACTGATTTCATCTGCCTTACAGAGTTCAATGCCACAGAGTTATTGCTATGCGAAACCAATACAATTCCTGAAAGTGAGAACTTGTTAGAATTTACATAAACATTATAAATTTCACTGTCTGTTTATGTTACTTATAAATGTTGGAGGCATAATCTGTATTGTAATGTAATTGAGCATTTATATAGTGCCCCTTCAAGATATCTGCTTAGAGGCACATTTCCCAATCTTATTTGGCCGTGGAACCCCTTTGATATCAATTTTTGGCAGAACCCCCGTCCAAAACTAGCCCATTAATGCATAGCATCCTTTTTTAAGGACATCACACTTGACACAATATTTGAAAAGATTTTACATGTGCCCTGAAATGATTGGCATCCTTTTTTTAAGGACACTTACTTATTTATTTTTTTAAAATATTTTTAGCGCTTGATCACTTAGTTTTTAGTCCTGAGACATATTATGATAAATAGCACAAAGGAAATATTCATGCATTAATGGGTATAAACATATTCTGTTGCAGGTGAAGATGCTTGAGAATGCAGACAATAATAAGTTTAGGCCTAGATTAGATTAATAATTATGGAAATATAAAGACAATGACATAATTTATGGATTCTCCATCATACAAAGTTATACGTAGATGTTAGGCAAAGAGCCTCCTATGAAAATTCGTATAATTTATTTCAAATTGTTTTAAGTTTATTGTCCACACTGAATGCTCTCTGAAGAACCCGTCTGGACCTCACGGAACCTCAGGCCCAGGGCTCCTCGAAACACAGTTTTGGAAACTTGCTGCTAGCCTATTTTATGTGTGGCATTACGAACAAATACATCATAACACATTCACTGCCACCAACGAGTTAATTTGTAGTTATAATGTTGACTCCATGGACCAATTACGCGTTGACTCCTATTACAGTGTATTGTGCAATATGCTAGCACTGGCACAAGCTTAGTAATGATCCTGACGTAATACCCGATGTTAATACCAGATGTTTTCTTGTTGAAACAGATGAGATAAAATTGTGTTTCATTGAGTAGGGTACCTGTCAGGCTGACTTTTAGTTGCACAATATAAATGTAACGATTCTTAAAAAAATGGCAAAGCGAAAACTGATGATAGTCTATCATCTATGTTTGTCTCCTGGCAGGCTGCTTGGCCTGCAATCTGAATCACGAACACTATCATTGAAGTCAAAACCATCATCATTCGACAAACCCAGACAGAGGTGTAACAAGGTTTTGAAAAGTGGGGGGCATAATTTTTTTAAAAATTTACAAAGCGCAAAAAAAAATTTTTTGCCCCCCACTTTTTGAATTCCCCCCCCCCAGAAATTTGAAAAATGGGGGCACAAATTATCTTAACAAAAGTCATCTTAAAAAGCCATTGGAGAAACATAGAAAAGAACCGGTTTGGAGGGGGCACATGGGGGGGGCACTGAGCACTAAAACTAAGGGGCTTTGCCCCCCCCCGTTTTAAAATTGGGGGGCCGGTGCCTCCCCTGCTCCTTCGCTTGTTACACCCCTGAACCCAGATCATTTACTGCCTTCAACACCTCCGCACCACTCAGTTCTCGCTTCGATACTATCATTGATAGTTGATAGTGTAATGATTGTATAGTGTAATCCAGCATCAGAGGCAGCTGAGGTGCTAGAGTCGAATGACATGTTTATTGAATCACAGGACTCTGGCACATGACAACAAATCCTCAGAATGAAGCATGCATTTGATTTCTATATACGAGCCTCCATCGGATATTCTATTTTCCTGTATACATAACCATACACACATTCAGCTGTCGTAGCTAGGTAATCAGCTAAGGACTCTACGGAATAAATTAAGAGGTGAAAGACAAAGATTCAAGTAATCTCAACATCCCATGTACGGAATGCTTTGAATTACACAAATATATTAGCAGTAGCATGAAAACATGTAATTGCAACCATCACATCAATGTTACACTTTTTACAGGATGTAAGCAGTACTTAAAGTGTAAAAAAATGAAGTGCTAGCTGATGACAAAATTGTTCATGCTCTATGGGCTCATGACCAAAAAGTTATTATTGTCCACTATAGGCCCTAATTGGTAAAATAGAAGTTGGATTGACAATAACTATAATGCTTGAATAGAAATAAGACTGCTGAACAAAATTCTTCCTAAGTAGATCATAGGCCCTATATATATATATATATATATATATATATATATATATATATGAAAATAATGCTTGCTGATATGGAAGTTGTATTGATCAAAATAGACCGAGTTCTTGCTGAAGCAGAAACTGGATTTGCAAGCATTATTATCACCAATCCAACTTCTATGTTTCCTGCCTCTGCCTCTGCCTCCTCGACATCTCTGCTGGGTTTGATACCATTGACCACAGCCTTCTTTTGATTAGACTATCCTTTTGGTTTGGCGTTTCTGGGACTGCTCTACTCTGGTTCCAATCCTACTTTCTTCCAGATCCTTCTCTGTCAAAGCCTCCAAACTCTGTTCGCAACTCCTTCCACTCACATGTGGTGTCTCTCAAGGGTCCGTCCTAGGACCACTCCTCTTCATCCTGTATACCACACCATTAAGTCATCTCATACAATCCATCTCTGTTGACCACCACCTGTATGCAGATGACACCCAACTATATATATCCTTCTCCCCAACCTCTTTCTCCACCTCCATTGCACAATTACTGAATGTAGTAAACTTAATCTCCGAATGGATGTCATCTAACCTCCTCTGCTTCAACCCTTCCAAGACAGAATTTATCCTCATAGGTCTCCCTGACCAAATCAAGAAAACACCCGACCTTGCAATTCACTTAACCACTAACTCTTCATCCCTTCCCTTCACCTTGGATGCCCCAGCCCGAAATCTTGGCGTCACCTTCGATCCGAATCTATCTTTCTCCAATTACATCTCAAACCTCTCTCGCTCCTGTTTCATGCACATTCGCGACCTCCGCCGCATCCGACCCAAGCTCGACTTCAAAACTGCTTCCACCATTACTACCTCCATCGTCCACTCCAAGCTCAACTACTGCAACTCTCTCTTCCTCAACTTTGAAGCCACACAAATCAAACGTTTACAATTAATCCAAAACTCATTAGCCAGAGCCGTCACGAGAACACTCAAGCATCACCACATCACTCCAATCCTCAAATCACTTCACTGGCTAAAAATCCCAGAGCGCATTCACTTCAAAATCTTATCATTACCTTACAATGCCATACAATGTTCACAGCCCAAATATCTTTGCGAACTCTTCACCATCCAGCCAACCCGCTATACCCGATCGTCCTCTTGCCTCACCCTCTCTCGACCTCCGATTACATCTCATCCAGGGCTGTTAACAACACTGGAAAAAAGTATTGCGATACCAATACCAATACTTCATCAAAAAAAGTATTGCAATACCAATACCAATACTTTTTCTTAAAAGTATTGCAATACCAATACTTTCCCCAATACTTTTTGACGAGCAAGTTTCCTGTTTATTCACACAAACAAAACATGTGCGAAAGAAAAAGAACTATAACTACACTATTATTTTTACATACAAAAAATCAGTAAACTAGAATTACAATTATTATTTTCATAAATCAAAGATCTGTAAAGTATTGGTATTGCGTATCGATGACTGGCTAAAAAAAAGTATTGCGATACACACGCGATACTGACCCTGCACCCTGCGATACTGCATAAAGATCGCCGCCACCAAAGTATCGCGATACTCTATCGTGATATTAACAGCCCTGCATATTACTCTCATTTTTTCCAAAAAAATTCAGGCGGGAATTGGTTAAGGAGGATGTCGTTTTGGTCGAGGACTGACAGATGGGATGTCAAGTATTGAGTCTGGGTAAGAGTTCTTGAAAAGGTGGGACTTAAGTTTAGAATGGAAAGCCCGGAGTGTGATGGAAAGAGGCGCTAGGGACAGATGATGTTGCATGACGGGCAGTGATGGTGAAGGAACCGAGAAGGCACGAAATTCAGGACGAAGGCGGTTCCAGAGACAAGGTGCGGCGTTTGATATTTTAGGCGGTTGGAGAACTTGAGATGAGATTAGGGCTGTTAATATCGCGATAGAGCAGGGGTGGGCAACCTTTTTTGGGCAGGGGGCTGTATGAAAATTGAAATTGTTTGAAGTGCCACATGTTATTTTGTTTTAATAATCTAGAATTCTAAGCCGGATCAGACAATAAAATCAACACATTTTGAGCAAATTAAAAAACTATAATGATATATTGACCACAGTAAATAGTCATAATAACATACTGAATAACTAGTTACTAGTAACTAGTAGCTAAGTATAGCACTATCAGGACTATCGGATAATAATGTTATTGATAGTGACCGTCACTATCAGTTCTTGCTAGTACAGTTAGTTTGTAAGTTAGTTTCTTCATTGTTAGTTACCTAGTGACTTACTTTTAAAAATATTTAATGGGATTTTTGCAACTGCAAGCATTTCTTAACAAGTTTTCCATAATCCGGAGTTAAAGTACTGGTTGAAATCCGTAGTATAGAATCCAAATTTGTATCAGTGAGCTGAGACCTATACTGCTTTTTATTGATGTTCATGCAGGAAAAAGTCTGTTCACAAATGTAAGCTGATGCAAATAAAACTAACATTTTCATTGCAAACTGTTGTATATTTGGAAACTTACCATTTTTTAGTGAAGCATAAAAGTTTGTTAATTCCATTTCTTTGAAATTCTCTTTGAGAATGTTGTCATTCTGCAAGTCTATTAATTTCAGCTGCAGTTCGGTAGAAGTTTTGTCAATATCATATGAAAATGGCGTCGTGAGAAGAACAAACTGGTCATCAAGAGCTTGAAAATCGCAAAATCGCCTTGAAAATTCTTCTCTCAGAGATGAAATCTGATGGCTGTATTTTTCTGCACATTCACGAGAAACAGTCTGTGTCTTAAGTGTTTGAAAATGAGAAAAATTTTGCTCTTTCAAATGTCTGGAAAACAACTGAAGCTTCACTTGAAAGGACTTGACCTCTGCGAACAGCTCATGTGCAAACACACCTTTACCTTGTAACTTAACATTCAGTTCATTAAGTCTCTGCAAATGCAAAATCTGACAGCCATTCTGACGTTTTCATCTGAGTACACTCGTCTTCAATTTTTCTCTCCTTCAATGTTAGCGCACTCATTTCTCGTTTCAAAATAGATTTTTTTAAATTTTAAAATTATTTTCTAAATATTAATTAATTAAGGAAAAGTTTGAAATTTTAAACAACAAACTATCAAAACTGTAAAGTTTTAGCAGACACGTTACATTTGCCAACAACGAAAACAGTAAAAGATACTAACTAGTGTTACTTTAACATTATTTTAAAAACTGTTATAACGATTGCGGCGATATCGAAAATAAACGTTTGCCGTAATGATCACAACTAGTACAAGAAGACATCCAACAAGAACAAAAACACTGAGGAAAGGTTATTTGTGAATGAAATGTAGGAAAAGAATATTTTTTTTATTTTTTTTTATTTTTTACGCAGTTTTAAAAAAATATGTGAAAAGTCTAAAGGGCCGCAGGTTGCCCACCTCTGCGATAGAGTATCGCGATACTTTGGTATCGGCGATCTTTTTGCAGTATCGCAGGGTGTATCGCGATAGTTTTGTTTTGTCAGTATGGCGTGTATGTCGCGATACTTTTTTTAGCCAGTCATCGATATGCGATACCAATACTTTTTTCACACCTTAATAAAAAAATTGTAATTTCTCTTCCACTTAAAATCTTTGCGATCAAGAACTGGTGAGTATAAATCATCGCACTCAGAATATTGTCTCTTCCTCACAGAACTGCAGGGGCAGGCATATACCTGATTTCATGCCTTTTAGATTTCAAGCCTGCGGACTGCTAGGGTAGAACTAGTTTAAACCGGTTGCTAGAGGGGTTGGGGTCTAGGCTTATCCAGAGTAAAGAATGTGGACCGGCTAAGGAGAAAAGCCAGCGGCCGGCTGACTGACCAGATGGGACCAAGATTACTCCAGTAATTTTGAGATGGGACTGCCTGGCTGGTTGACCACTGGGCCAGAGGCTTACAGAGGTGACTGGGCGAAGCAGAAAGACAGATGAGGGATGTGAATGAGAGAGAGAGAGAGAGAGACAGATAGACTGAGATCTCTCTTTCTCTCTCTCTCATTCTCTCTCTCTAAGAGAGCAGCAACGGACGAGAGGTAGAAGAAGCGCGGCCGGTGCCAGAAAGAGACGCATATGCGTCGTTAAATAAACTTATTACACACACACACCAGAAAGAGAGGTGAGATACGGTGATACAGTCTAGAGTTGCAGTTAGCTTATAGAGTATAGTAAGACATTTTATCAGACACACCACTTTATTTGGCCTGAGGTAGATGATCGCCTCAGAGTCGTTTGAAGTGGCCGCGTTTAGACTCTTTGACTCTTATAATTAAAGTATAGAATTGTATAGTTAAAGACAAAGTTAGAATTGTGATACATTGCTGAGATTGTGTTAGATAATTTCAAAGAGATATGTTAATATTGTCAAATCGTTGCATTTGTAGTTATTTTGTACTAATATATAGAAACATGTCTTACCAAACGTGGCACCGCTCCAGCCGGGGTGCTTGCCCTGTTGGGCCACCTGAACATCATGCAGGGCAGGGGCAAAAACTTCCTAGGCTAGAACCTGGACTCACTAGCGATGAGTCCCCGCTTGATCATCGGCCTCCTGGCATATGGACCCCTGCCTGCAGTCGACCCAAGATAGGTTAGACCCCGGAAATATAGGTCAGGGTGGGAGTTCGTCACAGAATATAAAGAATCTATAAATAGGGAAATGATCGGATATAGTGTTTCCTCCTCTACGCACATAATTGAGTAGTAAAGTCAGCCCATATTCCATGTATACGGAACGTTGGAAAGGTGCTCATCTCCTTTTCCTAGGCCCTTGAGCCGGCAATGGACGCATCGCAAGATCCTGGACGCGGGGCCAGTGATATCTTGGGACTTGCCGTTTACTTCTCAGCTTACTGCTTGGTGACAGAGACGTGTGTTCGCAAACAACTTGCCCAAGGGTCGTCGTTACACGGAGTCAAACTCGCAACCGCATGCTATGCGAGCAAGCGCATTACCGCTAGGTTATCGTGTAGCAGTGGCACGCTTGAGTATTTTTGAAAATAACAATTTTTATAAAAATTGTAGTTATTCTGATTTTTCAAGTAAGAACTATTATTGTAATTATACAGATCTTTGATTTATGAAAATAATAATTGTAATTCTAGTTTACTGATTTTTTTAATGTAAAAATAATAGTGTAATTATACTTCTTTTTCTTTAGCACATGGTTTGCTTGTGTGAATAAACAGAAAACTTGCTCGTCAAAAAATATTGGGGAAAGTATTGGTATTGCAATACTTTTAAAAAAAAGTATTGGTATTGCAATACTTTTTTTGATGAAGTATTGGTATCGCAATACTTTTTCCAGTATTGTGTTGCATCAATAGTGCAACAAGGGTTACATCAAAGCATGTTAAGGTTTAGTTTTTCTCAATTAGTAGACTTGGCTCTGAAACTAGTATTTTAGTGTGAATGAAACTTCATTTATGTAGCACCTTTGGCATGATAACATACAAAACAGTCACCGATACACAAATGGACATTGTACTTTTCGCTACAGTTCACAATCCAAGTGTTTTTGTATTTAAAATTCTCTCGATTTGTGCATTCTACTAACATGTGCATTGGGTGGAAAATGCTTGTCAAGCAGCCTGGAAAAGGGAGGAGTGTGCCTGCCAGAACCTGACACGACAGCATCATTCGTTGGGTTTGCACGCTTTACAAATAATGTCCAACTCTCTGAAGGTCATGCTGTCCCTGTAAAAGGAATGCCCTTCTTAGAAAATGCCTTTTGTCAGTTCCATTGCTCATTGTCAGAAGTTGCTGTCAGTTGGTTCAGTGCTGTTCCACCGAAGTCACCTCCCTGATGTTGATCTTTGCGAACACTACCTTGCCCATGGCCTCAACCATGACCTCAACCTTAACAGCAACTGATCCTCCTCTAATGCTTTCGGTTGTGGCTGTATCTTCAACAGGTGTAGATACTGTCTAGAAATGGAAAACATCATAAATTTGAATTCGATGGGTTGAATTGGAAAAAGAATCATTTATTCTAAAGTGGCTGATCAATGGACACAAACATCTCTCGATAAAACAATTGTCGTTATATAATGTTTGCATGAATTGATTGTAACTAACCAGAAATTACTTTCAAACAAGATGTTCACAGTTGTTTTAAATCACAACTAACAAGATATTCACAATTGTTTTAAATCACTACTATCAAGAAATTACAAAAAGAATAACAAATAAAACTAATAGGTGGAAACTCCCATCATTCAGCATCGCCAAGTCCAAAAGACAAGTTTCGGTATCAGACTCGGCTCAAAATTGAAACTAAATAGATCCCAAAACATTGTGTCCGACAGCTATCTTCAAATCTCGTATGAATTCATCGTCAAAAGATGAAAATTTGTCATCACACGCCAAAAGAATGTCTGGTTCTGGACAAACTTTTTTCTATTTATGCATCACTTCAAACTTATTTTCTTACAACAATATCTGACTTTTTGTCAACAAAATTTACATCAAAACGTGGAAAATTTAGTGGAAAACACGAATGTTGCTATTTTTTAGGTATGACGTGTTGATATTTTAAGTATTTTTTAGTCTGTTTCAATGCCTCCCGTATCGGGTCGACTCGTTGGTGACCCGATCCGGCAGGAATGTTTCAGCTACTCGGTCTCGACCTCTGCTGACTAAGGCTGTCAAAAATGTTGAAATAACAACCCGGCAGTGGTGTATGCAAGACTTGAAACTTCAAGACCAAGACAGTGAGGTGCCGAGACCGAGACAATGAATTACCGAGACACTAGGTTCAAGACAGTACGAGACAGTAAAATTCAAGTGATCCTATATAAAATGCTGTAAAATTCTAATGTGTAAGTTTTCTCGAATAAGGCTCATTTGTAATTTCGATTTGAAACTTATAATGTACATAGTACCAATTGCCGAGGACAGCTTTTATATTGCCGCGTTTGTTCTTTTTCGATATCTCTTCTTCGACCTGTCTTCTGAATAGTATAAGAGAGCCTTTTTTATACATGTCTGAAATATTCAGACGATTTTGAACAAGCAAATTCGATTCCAAATACCAAACGAAATTATTAATTTGCGCATATCCTTACACACCCTGAGAATAGAGCTCTGCACCGACCTAGAAATTTCGGCGGCGGCGCGTCGGTCATTTTTGGTCGGCGGCGGCCGGCGCGCCGCCGACCCAAAAAATTCGGCGGCGGCACGGAGTAAACGGCGCAGTGTTCTATAAGTCTTAACATACTTGCATCAAAAGTTGTTCGGCAAGGTAACTCGCGTTTTAATTATATGCACATTCTACATTATCTTTTCCTGTTGTCTGATCTCACATTTTTTCAAAAGAAACAATTATTCACAGCGGCTCAAAACAGACGTTTGCGAACAAAAAGTTACAAGTAATAATTAGGCCTACATTTCCCTTATCAAAGCACACCGAGCAGTATAACGTGAGTAGAATGCACCACCTTTCAGGATTTATGACCCGAAAGACTTCCACAGGAAACCTTTTTCATCATTCTTAATTACCATATACTAGTCTTTCAGCCTAAGCTGCCCAGTCGCAATAGTAGCAGTCGTTGTAGCAATAGCAGTAGCAGCAGCAGAAATAGTTGTAGTAGCAGAAGTAGTAGTCGGATCAACTTATAACAACTGACGGTACGTCGGTACGAGCAGCGGCAACAACAGCAGGACAATGAAGGACTAAGAACATGAGAAAGAAGGGGGAAGAAGAATGAGATGAAAAGGAGCATTTCCTTAAGCAATCCGTGATGCAGCCATGAATATGAAGCATTAGACCAACTACGTCTGCTTCTATACCTCAGCATCTGATAGCGGGTGTCCACTATCCAGTCGTCTCCCGCCATTTATAGTCTGTGGTAAGTAACTAAAGAACTGCGATTAAGAAGATATAGTACCGATTAGATGACAGCGAGTGATAACGATCAATAAAGCGTATTATATAATACATGTATCTCACAAGGTCGTTTTCTCAACCAAGCCATATATTGAGAAGAAGAGAAAAGGACCAGTTGCTCAAACGAGATTGGAGTATAAAGTGTTACTGACTTCATTATCTTAGCCTCAGCGTATACGAGGGTGGCCTGGGTTGGTGGCGTCCGCTGATTTGATCCCAAAACACTCGAATGACAGTCCAGTTATTAGGCCTACACTATCGAACTTATGATGCATGTTAAATGTCATTTGAATCTAGTCTTAGTATTACATTAGGCTTATGAATGCACAATGTGCAACAGATTATGTCTCCAATTATTGATACAAACAATTAATAACGCGGTATAAGTATATTGGTACTATCATACCGTTGGTCTTTCACCATATGTCGTCTCGGTTAATCTTTTCTGATATATATCGTGTCACTTATCTGATTACCTAGCCAATCTATAGGTATAAGGAATTACCGTACAGACAATTAGCTAAGCCACGATATCAGCCAGACGAAGTATCTACCAACAGGAAATTATGGGTGAACTTAGCAACTCGCACGAGAGGTATAAAATATAACGAAATAAATTGTTTTATTAACACGTAAACGATAACTCTAATAATAATCAAAGACTTTAGAAATGAACATTAAACTTAATCTGCACAGCGTGTTTAGACGACCTAGCATACAAGCTTTAAGAGTTCTTTCACTTATACACGATCACGCTGATAATGAGTTCGTATATATAAAGTTGATAATCAATTACTCAGTTTGAGATTTCAGAATAATAATAATAAATATATGAATAATTTTATCTAGATAATGACCCAGTTACCGTCTACGTTCAATAGCGGAGTTCACCAATGCATCACTAGCGGCAGTCTTCCCAAGATCCCAACCCACTTAACTATACCTTAACAATCCCTCGAACAACGAGCGATTCCAACCAGACAGACCTTTTGTCTACAGTGCGCGGTTATTTTATACCGAATCTCGTAGTCAGACAGAGCGGCAGTGCGGTCAGACCGAGCAGCGGGGTCAGCCGAATCTGAGGGACCTGATCCAAGAATACTGTTCCTCAATTAAGCCTGACCTGTGAAACAGACTGCCAGGTCACCCAGTTCTGACCAACCAGATATAAGAACACCACCGACAATGTATCCAACGAGCCACTAGTTCTGACCTCTGAAGCCGGCCGAATACCTTTACTAAAAATACAGGCCGTCAGACCAACTAATATCATCACTAGTGCACAAGCAATGACTACCTATAGTGACCCAGATCTAGTCTTAAGCAATGCCTCCTTGGAGTGGTCTGTCTAACTATAACGTAGCATTATATTGACCCTACGATAGTACTTACACATTTTCATAAACTTGTTTGTCATCCGCCATTATGATGTGTGAATAAGCCTACTTGAAATAATTCAGGCAGTCGATTACACGGCTAAGACGGTGCTTTAGTAGCACGCAAGCGAAATTATTATTGTCGTATAATAATCCGCAAAACTTTTAGTGATCGCCCTAACACTGGCGGCTATGGCAGATTTCCTAAGTATTGAGGAGTCGGTGTCGATGGTTGGACAGCAATGCAATTGCAATTTCCTACTGCCACCCAAGGCAGAGTGGATCATTATTTGTTCATGTGCTGCAGCAGCAGCCGCTAATTGAATGGTTTTGAAAGTCCTCTGCAGAATCCTATGAAGGGTATCTGTTTAAACTACGTATGAAGAAAACCAGACTGTTGTGGGCCCTAACGTAAGTGACCTGTGACCATAGTCTTTATGGACAGCAAGAACATCGACTTGTGTGAAAACGCTTAGCTGTGCACAGACAACGGGACACATTATCCAGGGGTCAGTGACTGAACTTTACAAATGGAACTCTGAGTTGATATCTATAAAGGAATAATGAATGGAACATATGAAAGAGGAAGACCAAGAGAATGGCAGATGCCTTTGAAGAATGGGGTGTAACAAGTCTCCACAAGTTTAATGACGGTGTGGAGAGAAGTGGTTAGAAAGACGTCAGACACAGGTCTACGGGCGATGAGTCCATGGTTGTTGATTGATTGAACAAGTTCACGAAGGCCACGGACAGACGGTATATGAGGGCATATATATATAAATATACGACTATATATGTGCGTATGTCAATGTGGATGTGTATATAGTGTATAATGTGTGTGCGTGTGTGTGTGAGTTTGAACAGTGAACACATCAGCGAGAAATCGGCGGCGGCGGCGGCCACGAAATGTCGGCGGCGCGGCCGGCGTGAAGCTCTACCTGAGAAACTCGAATTTGTTCCGATCGTTTCGGTTATGGTGGTTTTACATCAATGACAAACGGCACGCCATAGCTATTGTTCTGTCAATAACTTCAAATTGCGTAAACGGAAACGTCACAATTTCAGGTCCTCTCTCAGACATCTTTCCACTTTAAGATGATTGAATTGATTTCAGTATAATGTACCTCGCGCGTTAACCAGAATTACCGTTTCTCGTAGATTTCAGTTTCAGTTTGTAGCGCAAGATTTTAAGACAGCTAACACGAAACTTATCGAGACCGTTTGTTCGAGACAGAACAAGACTTTCACCTGAAGACATGCAGTTTCTAAAAATTCGAGACACTGCCTCGAGACCGAAACCGAGACAGCAGGCTTCCGAGACCGGGACACTAAAAAACTGTCTGTCTCGAGACCGAGACACTGTCTCGAGATCATACAACTCTGCAACCCGGGTACCCGTCGACCTACGCGGTCGGGTACCCGACCACGCGGATATGTTGTTAGGAAATGCATTTTTGCGGAATGTCGGGCACCCGAGAATCGATATTTCATATGAATGACGGAATATTTCTGGCTTATGTTCGGGTAAAATCGCGCATTTTTACGCAATGTACGTCGTTACCCGAGAACCGATTTTCATTGCCGGGCACTTAGCCAATATGAACAAGGGAATATTTCTGGCATATGTTCAGGTAGAATCGCGTATTTTTTTACTGAATTTCGGGACCCGAAAACCGATATCATTACTCGGGTAGTCAGCTTCGGTCGGGTACCCGCGTACCCGTTGACAGCCGTACTGGTAACAACTGCAATTGCGCCGTCGAGGCGTGTGTATGCATTTCTGAGCAAAAAATGTTGGAAGGGCGGCATCAAATTTCGGTAATAAAATAAATAAATAAATCACATCAAACTGCGTACCTTATTAAACATTTCACTCAATTAAACAAGTTTTACATAAACTAACCGCAAGTTAACATAATGTGCAGTGTGCACTGTTTATGATTATTGTATTTTTTGATTGCTTGCTTTACACTCGGTGTCAATTTTTAGGTTTCGGAAGTGAGGCAGCCATTCTATAGGCAGAATAATCACTGTTATTCAAGAGGCCTGTGGCGTCATTTATAGACGGCCCCTCTTTTAATGACATAGGCCTATGCCAGGATTAGTCCGATTAGCGATATTGGTTGCGTAACCAATTCTCCCGATTGCGATCGCATCAAGCATGGCTGTGACTGAGCTCTCTGCAAATAATCCTGCGGGCGTCCATGTTCACTGGGCATCTATCTGGGCACAATCCCTCTGAAGACGACATACGCTCGTGAATAAGCTGGTGCTATGTGCTTAGCCTAAATGTGGAACTTTAAAACTTTGAATATGTCCGTAGTAGGCCTATCAAATCTAACAGAAAAGTCTTGCGCTAAATACAGAAATTGCGCGTGTTAGATCACGTGGTTCCGAATCACGTGATTAATTTCCAATTAATAGAAAATTGCGTAAACCGTTCCAAGTGTTAGTTTTGTCGGATTCGGATTATATTGAGACCGAGGTGAATACAAATGAAATATTATTTGATTTTTGGTAATCTTGTAAGATGTTTAATGTATCACTAACGCGGTCCACGCCTCCACGTGGAATCTGACATCTTGAGATATATCGAGATGGTAATCCTGTTTAACGGCGGTCCCAAATCTAATTTAACCGGAATCCAATCTACGTGGTATTTCAAGGCTTGACATACCGTGTGATAATTTTTTACCCTTAAATTTTTAATATATTTCAATTACTGATGCTCGGGGTGGATACGTCAATGTTGCTGCAGTGAAGAACGGTAAAATTTTATTGTATTTTATTATCTGGTTTGCTTGCGGTGTGTTTTAGCGGGTGCGTAGCGAATCGCCGAAACCGGAATCCCCGAAACTGATTTCCGCCGTATCCCCGAAAACGAAGCTAGATTGATGAAAAGGATTCTGCGTAAATGGAAGCTGGATCGATGAAAAGAATTCACGCAGAAGCTGGATTGATAAATGAATTGCGCTGTTTTGAGACATTTCAGCGGTTTTCAGTAATGCATTGTTGTTTTCGGGCAATCGGGCTTTTTGGTCTTTTCAGCATTTTCGGGGATTCGGGTGCGATGATTCGGGTTGATCCCGTTTTAGCGTATCTAATTTTTTCCTTCATCATATCATGTATTTTGTAAGTAGAAACTGGATTGATAATAAAAATTTTATGCTTAAATGGAAGCTGGATCTATAAAAGCAATTTTAAAAGTGTGTTTTTGAGTAATGTCCTTGGTCCTATTGTCACTTTGCTGATAAGTTTATCTCTTAGTGAAGGTGTGTTCCCTTTCAGTCTTCGGCCACGCCTTGGTCAGATCGCTTCTTAAGAAACCCTCTTTGGATCCCGATGACTTATCCAGCTACCGTCCCATATCCAACCTCAATTTTGTGTCCAAACTACTTGAGCGTGTACTCCTGTGTCGCATTCAGAACCACCTCTCAACTTTCTCTCATGTTTCTCCATTCCAGTCAGCTTACTGCAAGTTTCACTCCAGTCATTACTGTTCATAATGAAATTCTTAGGTTGATGGACAGAGGTGAGGTCACTGCCTTGGTGCTTCTTGATCTATCTGCTGCCTCTGATACTGTTGATCACTCCATTCTGCTGCACTGTCTTCATAAGTGGTTTGGATATTATCCAGTCCTGCCCTAAACTGGTTTGCAACTTATCTCCACCCCGCTCACATGCTGTTTGTGTTGATGGTAAATTTTCTCACTGATCCTCTGTTGACTGTGGTGTGCTTCAGGGTTCTGTCCTTGACCCTTTCCTTTTCACACTGTACTCTGCATCTTTAGATTCTGTTCTAAGAAGGAACTCTATGGGCCATCACTTTTATGCTTATGACACACAAATCTGTCTATCCTTTAATAATCTGACATGTGCTTCCTCCATTCAGCGTATTACTAATGGATTCTCAGATGTTCGGTCTTGGATGACTGCTAACAAGTTGCAGCTAAATGAGTCCAAGACCGAGTTTTTACTAGGGCATAACCGAGTAGACGATTTCCACCGAGTACTGAATCCGAGTATTTGGATGAACTATTTGCCGGATCCAGGTTCGAACTGAATAGTAGCAGCAAATCTGGCCAGCGGCAGCGAGTATCATCCATGGCCAAAGCGTAGTTAGCCTGCCACGTGCACAGCTACGAAGAACTATCTATAGTCAATGCCGCCGAGTCTATAGCAATATCCTTCATATAGCTTATCTAGGCCAGTGTTTCCCAAACTTTTTGGTCGTAGGACCCACTTCCGAAAATCTTTGAATGCCCGTGACCCACCTCACAAAAGCGAACAATATTGTGTTAAAATTTAATTGGCATTTCAACTTCAATTTGCAATGCATGCTTTGAATATACTTGATAGAATGAAGATACTAGACTAGACTTTACTTGCTGGAGTATACCATAGTAAACAATACAACAAAGAAGGTCAACAGAACAGTTTCATTTTGTTTTTTGAATGTAATGGTACTATTTTTAAACAGACCTGAAGCATGGCGACCCACTTGACAAGATGCGGCGACCCACTTTTGGGTCGCGACCCATAGTTTGGGAAACACTGATCTAGGCCATAACAATATATATATATATATTATTTATTAACTTTATTTGTGAAAAAAAATATAAAACCTTGTTCTAAAATTTGAAATATGAAGTTATCAATGATTTCTTTAATCTCTAATGTTTACCAGAAAGTGGGTGGAGCCAATTCAAGCGGGAAATTTACTGATTTGGTTGCCACCTGAGGAATGCAACCAAAATAAATTAAAATTTATAAATTAACATCATTATTTCAAAGAAAATTCATTGGAATGTTAAGTTCTTGTTTAATTAATCAATAACTTTTAAGTAAGTCAGTTAGTTCTAAATTTATTTGATGAAAAAATATTATTTCATAAAAAAAATTATTTGATCAAAAAAAGTTATTTTTAGCTATTTGCGGGTGTAATACTTGCCGAGGCGAATACTTCCAAATAGTCCAATATTCAGCCGAGGCGAATGTCTGAGGCGATTTCCGGTTATGCCCTAGTTTTTACTATTGGGTACATCCAACGGCTTAAGCGATACGAATCCATTTATTCTTTCAACCTGGGTGTGTCTCAAATTATGTGCTCTGGATCTGCATGGAATTTATGAGTTTGTTTTGATTCAGTTATGTCTTTTAATGACCAAGTCAATTCGATTTGCAAATCCTGTTATTACTATATTCGTGACATACGGAGTATTCGACAATATATCCCTGCTGAAACGACAATTTTACTGGCTAACGCACTTGTCTCCAGTCGCCTAGATTACTGTAATTCTCTCCTGTTTGGTATTACAAAAGCTAACTTGCTGAAATTGCAAAGAGTAAAAAACTGCCTGGCCAGGGTTGTTACTGGTTCTCATAGCTGGGATCACAAATGTCCCGTTCTGAAATCATTGCATTGGCTTCCTGTTGAGCAACGAATTATATTTAAAATTGGTGTAATTACCTATAATAAATTTTCTTCTGGTCTGCTGGGGTACCTAAGCACTTTGCTTGTCCCCAGGGTCATCATACTCGACTAGGTTCTCTGATTTCTTGTCCCTTGCTTTACCTCCTGTTAGGACAAGTCTTGGTATGTGGGCTCTCTCTGTTGCCAGTCCAAAGTTCTGGAACTCATTACCTCACGCCGTTCGGACCCCTGAGTCTTTAACTTTTTTTCGATCTCTGTTTAAAACCTTTTTATTTACCCTTGCCTATCCTCCTTAGACTGTCATTGTGTCTCTTTGGACTGACCTTTTGGATTTGACCTGATTTCGGATTTGTTTTGGTGCGCCGTCGGTTGATGCCCTCTGCATTATTATGGCGGTGCTATAGAAGTTTTATAGTCACAGTCATATTTAATTAAACAAGATGTTGATCAGAAATTCCACTTGATTTCATCGCGAGGCCATTTTGTCATCAATCGAACTTCTAATTTTGCATGCTATTTTCACCGATCCAGCTTCCATTCATGCATAGGCCTATTTCTCTTTGTCGATCCAGCTTCCATTTAGTATATTTCTTTTCATCAATCCAGATTCCATTTAGGTCAATCGGGTTTTTGTTCGCATACACGGCTTTGTTTACATCGATTCCACGGCCATCATAACGACATTCTCGCATCAATCAAGCATGATATTTTCATCGATCCACTTTCCATTTAAGCACAATTTCTTTCATCAATCCAGTTTATACTTGCACGTTATACTTTTTCATCGATCTCGTCTTCATTGTAGCTACAGTATGACATCTATTCACATAAAATAATAAAATATGCTAAAATATACTAGAAGCACCATGGTATAATAAAATGCGCTAAAATACACTTTTACCTGAATAACGATTTGTACATTCATGAGGTTGTTGTTCATGCACACAACTTTGGGTAAAAATGGTTTTAGCATCGGTAAAGTAACAAAAATGTATATTGAACAGTTGGCATAAACACTACGTTTTAGTTCATGAATATAGAAGCTGGATGTGATGAAAAGAATCATACATAAATAGGAGCTGGATGTGATGAAAGTAAATGCGTATGTAGCCTGACATCAAGCACATGTAGAATAAGCACTGACACTAAGACTAATTTTACCCAACTTTGCTCATCCATATCATTTGGGAATACACACAGAGACGATTGAAAGCATGTGGATACAGGCAAAACGTAAACTGAGATACCAAACTGGAACAAGTCGGAATCTATTTCCAAGCTACTTGTCGGCATTCCTGTGGCGCTTCAGTAACGAAACTCATTTATTTGGCTGTTACTTGAAGTTGCTTAGTGAAAACTATAACATTTGAATGCTGTATTAACTGTGAAACTGTTTAACTTTTACTCTTTAAAGTCAATTTGTTTAATAAACCACTTGTCCCTTCATTGTTTAGTATTCTAAAACTTATTTGTCTGCTTAAAATATAATACACCATTCACGATATTGTAAAAATTATTTGGTACGGCCATTGACAGGATTACCTTCAAGAATAAGTAAGTCTTATTGGTGCACTATATAGAGACATGTTATCATTGCAGTGCACTGAAGAATGAAGTGATTATTTCATTGTGTTTTCCAATGATGTACTGTGACTCACTCTGCACAACAACAGATGTTGGTATGACAGCATCTAGCATCAGTCAGGTAAACCTTATGCCCAGGTGAACCAGCTATAATGGTATGGATAGTTGGGCACACATGGAAAACAATAATCGGCAATAATCGGTATCGGCAAAAAGTGATATCGGTACAGCTCTATTTCCCATTTTATTATTGTTGAAAAAGAATAGGTCTGAAATGACCCAAACGACAAACACTTCCACCGATTGGTCCTGGTAGATGAAAGGGAGAATAATTGCCATCATAAGTGCCTTGTGTTATATTTATTTATTGGCCTGTGGTAAAATTTGCTTGCAATGTTTATGCCTATTTGTCCTCTTGAGTCTTGATTGATCCCGGTGACTCAATTCGCTTCCTACCAAATCTTTCAAAAAATTCATATAGGACTAGGACTCTATATCAGGAGTGGGCAACCTTTTCAGTGCAGAGGGCCGCATGAAAATTCTTGTTTTCGAGTGCTGCATGGTAATGTTCTAGGAATCCTAATAGAGTTGATCACTCAAAAGTTGAATCGGTATTGTTAGCTCTCATCATCATTATTCTCATCAAATTTGAACTATTATGATGTCAGGGTCTCTGGAGGCTAATTCAGATATACGACCACTTTCCTTTTGTAATAAACAAGCCTCCTTCCCCCCCACCCCCCAATAAGTCACAGTTACGACATGCCACTTTGGCCTATAATATGGTGCCGGCAGTAGCCGTTTGCAGGTGGCAGAGTTGACATAACTATGCCCAGAGTAATTAAGCAGGTACTTTGACTCACTCTACACAACAGGTGTGGCCTTCTGTCATTTTCCCACGGTATATACGAGCACAATACCTACCACAATACCTACCGGGTGGTCCGAAGTAGCCATGCCCCACACAAACCGAGTTATCTCGAGCTACACACTATGGGAACAAATTATGCAGCCCAAGTTATCTCGGGCTACACGCTAAAGGGGTTAATAGTATGAATAATAATTAATTGATATTATAACAAATTCGAATTTTTTGCACAGGAATTATAAATTTTCAAAGGATTTTAGAATTTTATGAGCAATTGTGTACTATAAAAAATATTAATCAGCTGGTAGAAGAGTTTTGTCCAAAAATGAGTAAAAAAAATTTTTCAATGATGACCCTCAAAACATCTGAACTTTGCCGCAGCCGAATTTCGATCCCAAATTGCCACATCGTCAGATGTGTTTTATTTTAAATTTTTATTTTCCTTACTTTGCAACATTTATTGAATGCTATCCTTTTAACTAAGAACATGGCTGATGAACAAAAATATTTTACTACGGAAAGGGCGTTGGACAACAGAAGGCGGTACAGGATACCATGTCTAGCAATAAAACAAGTTAATGTAAAGTCATGGGTTTTTCGGGTATTTGCCGAGGTGAATACTTCCGAATAGGACATTTGCCTCGGCCGAATATTGAACTATTCTGAAGTATCGGCAGATACTACACCTGCAAATAGCTAAAAATAACTTTTTTGATAAAATAAGATTTTTTCATCAAATAAATTTAGGACTAATTAGCAGACTTACTTATAATTTATTGGTTCTATGTTTGATCCCCTGTCAGTTGATCCCACGTCAATTGATCCCCTCGTCTGTTGATCCCCTGCCTATTGAACCCAGCCCAACTGATACAACATTCATGTTCCACTTGCAGCCTTCTCCATTTATTAAAAGAACGATGTAATAGAGCCTGAAATGTTGAAATGATAATAGATTACAAAAGCGTTATTGAGAGTCATAATATTATTAATTTATGAGCATAAAGTCCTGCGCATAAGTGTCTATGCATGGGATAAATGAGCCATTGCTCGGAGAAATAACAGAATCTCTGACCGGCTGTAAGCGTTTACAGCGCGGTTAATAAGAGCCTCAAACAAGCGATATCATTTCGTTGCCTGATGTTCCATACCGACAACTTTGTGTAGAAATATGTAGTCCGTCCTGGATGAGTGACACGAAACCTGGACGAGTAACATGAAGCCTAGACAAGTGACATGAACCCTAGGCATTGTTTTGTTATTTTCTAAATCTGTAAAATCAATCTTTTGTTTACTGATGTTCTCAGCTACAGGTCTGTGACTCGCAGCCTAGAGATTCATTTAGGACGAATAGGCAGAGGATCAATTGACGTGGGGATCAACTGACAGAGGATCAATTGAAGCGATACCAATTTATTGATGAATTAGACAAGAGCTTAACATTTCATTGAATTTTGTTTAAAATAATTATGCTAATTTATATATTTTAATTTCTTTTGGTTCCATCCCTCATGTGGCAACCAAATCAGTAATTTTCCTGCTTGAATTGGCTCCACCCACTTTCCGGTAAACATTAGAGAGTAAAGACGTCGTTGGTAGCTTCATATTTCTAATTTTATAACAAGGTTTTACATTTTTTTCACAAATTAAGTACTTAAATAATAAATATTGTTATAGCCTAGAGTGCAACATTCTCCGCAGCTGTGCACTGGACAGGTGAAGTATGCTTTGTCTATGGATGTGGCACAGTGGCCGATCGGTTAGAGAGCGGTCAGCCTGTAACGTTCAGTGTGTGCTGAGCGCGCGGGTTTGAGCCTCGTCCGGGGTGTCACTGTGTAGGGACCTTGGGGAAGTCCTTCGCGCACCAATGCTCTGCAGTACAACTGCAATTGCGTCGTCGAGGCGTGTGTACACACTTCTGAGCAAAAGATGTTGGATGAAGGGCGGTATCAAATTTTGGTAATAAGAATAAAGATGGTACTCGCTGGTATGCAATTGCGTAAAGAATCAAGAAAGATAAAAGATAAATTTTTAACGAAATTATGGTACATCTTTCAATATGTTTTAAATGAACATCATGTGCAGAACATGCGTGTTGCCGCTTTTGATACCAGATTTTCAAGGCCAGCGCTGCCACTACTAGCTGACCAGATTTGCTGTTACTATTCGGTTCGTAACCTGATCCTGTAAATAGTGCATCCAAATACTCGAATTTGGTACCCGGTGGAAATTGTCGACTTGGTATAAACTTGTCAGAGTGGAGCTCATCGAGGACTCGTTTGAGTGGTTAATCGATAGAGCAGTACCAATTAATCAGCCGGCCGATTAATCGGGTTGATGATAGAAATATAAGCAAGATTATTGGTGCCGATATTAAAACTTATTTTTTTAATTTTATATTATTTTCAATCTTAAAGAGCAAAATGACGGCAGCAACATCATTGGGGAACTCTGGCTTCTGCTTCAGACCACCCAGTAACTAACCATTGTGCTAGAATGCTAGTACTGTGGGAAAGTGTGTACAGCTATAGCCTGTAGTGCAGAGTGAGTCATAGTGCCTGCTTAATTACCCGGTTCTGTGTATATAGTCCAAGGGTTCAATAGTCAAGAGGTTCGATTGTCTGAAGATTGTATGGTATCTAGTCGATAGGTTATAAGATTGCGGTTTTAATGGAAGCTGGATTGCACCATTCTTTTCATTCATCCAGCTTCCATTTAGGTATGATTCTTTTCTTATCAATCCAGCTCCCAGTTTTACACATTCTTTTCATCAATTAATCCAGCTTCTATTTAAATTAATGTCGGAGTATAGAATCTTCGGACCATCGAACCTTCTAACTATCGAGCGGACACCAATTACCCTGGGCACAATCATGTCATTTTAGGCCAAATTGGCAAGTCTTAAAAGTGGCCTGTCTAGGGTGGGAATGGCATAATTGGCAAGTTAGAAGAAGGCCTCTAGTTACATAGATTATCTTTCCTCTCCTCCGTCATGCAAGGTCGGCAGCAGGTGGTGTGTGTAATCTGTATTGGCTGCCTAGGATTAGTACCCAACTACATGTATACGTCTCCTACGGAGTAAGTGTTTTGCTTGTATCACAACAATAGGCAGTAGCAGGTCTATCTTTTAGAACTGGACATCTTGGGAAACGCAATGAAATAATCGGTCTAATAATCGGCTAAATAATTGGTTATCGGCAAACGAATAATTGACAATAATCAGTATCGGCATAATCGGCAAAAAGCGATATCGATATGGCTCAATTTTTGAGTTATGTCTGTAAAAAAAATTTTCATAGCATTGTCATCTAAGCCTGACATGTGTGCAAAATTTCAGTTCTGTAGGTCGATGGGAACAAACCTGAAAAGGAGTGAAAGATGTCCAAAAAATGTTTGAACAAGTGAAAGTAAAACATAGATTTATCGGGACCTTTTTTTATTGACTTTTGGTAATCTGGTAGATGGCACAGTCAATCCATTTTCTTAAGAGAAGGACTCATTCGAGTGGGTAAACAATATTTAATTTTGTGCATTTTTTCTCAATTTTTGAGTTATGTCCGTAAAAATTTGATACATTGATACATTGCATTGTCATGAAGCCTGACATGTGTGCAAAATTTCAGCTCTGTAGGTCGACGGGAACATACTTGAAAAAGAGTTGAAAAATGTCCGTGTACCAACTGTGACAAACTGTACGCAAGTCAAGTTAAATAAAAGTGGGTAAACAGACAGAGTGAGTCTCGCTGACTGTGTTCGGACCCAAAACTGAAACATATTTATTCCAAGAAGCTTTAAAATATTTGCTGAACATTATAATTTAGTTTTGTTGGACTTGGTTAATGAATAAAAGTAGTGTTGTTAATACCGTTTTTGGGGGCAAACCAGTTACCGGATTTTAAAAAACCGGTTTTAAACCAGTTACCGGTTTTTATTAGTGTTCTTACAAAATATTGTAAATTGTAATATAACACAACTCTGCACGTTATTCACGTATTATGTATCATATCGCAAAGCAGCGTCAACATTCTAGCGAAGTGTTTAAGTGGGTGCTTTGAAGTCAGGTCTTTCGTCTGAGTGATGCTATCTTTATCGGCTCGCATCACCCTTCCCCTAGCTCATATTCCCACATTAGGCTTGTCTCGACAAAAGAACCGTTTATTAGCAATCGGCAGCTATTAATGTAGGAACACAGTTATGATGAAGTATGTAGTGTCTGATAAAGTTAGAAATAAATCACATTTCCAGTCCATTAATAATGGAATTGGCAAGGAAGATTGGAGTACTAAAGAATCGGAGAAAGAGAGTGTCGCATATGCAATTCACCTTTAAGGATGTCCTTAATCGACTGGAAATGTGACTTCATCTCTAACTTTATCAGACACTATAGACTTCGTCATAACTGTGTTCCTACATTTATATTGAATATTTTCTACTCTGTAATATCACAAATATACAGTACATCATTTTTACTGTTTCTCTTGATTGAATTTAGATGCATGCTTAAGATGCATATTTAAACTGGAGTACCTAAATTGAATTAAGATGCATGCTATTTAAACTGGAGTACCTAAATTGAATTAAGATGCATGCTATTTAAACTGGAGTACCTAAATTGAATTAAGATGCATGCTATTTAAACTGGAGTACCTAAATGATGCCATACTGTTTAAAGTTTTTGTAGTTTTAATGAAATTCAAGTGATGTTTTTCAATATGTTTTTCAAAATGTTTTTGTGTAGTAATGAATGGCACAAATAACCAAACTGACGCAGAAAATGGTCGGTGGTGCGACATCTGTGCTCAGAACGGGCACAAAGTCAAGCTACAGTATTTTCAGATAAATTACGAAGATGCCATTTTGATCTGCCCTGTCAGAGAGGTTAGTCTTTTTACTGCAAGTTTTTTACTTCTAAGTATGATACAGTTGTCATGTTTTTATGTCATCTCATGTTGCAATAACACTTGCTATTCATGTTGAAATTGAAAAATAAATTAAATCAATTTTGTTTGCAGATCTATTTGGTAAAGTATGGTATGGTTGTTTATTTTAGTATGATTGTGCAAGGGCAATATGCTGAATTGAAGTCACTCACAAATAAGTGTGACACAGTGGCCGATCGATTAGAGCGGTCGGCCCGTAACGTTCAGTGTGTGCTGAGCACGCGGGTTCGAGCCTCGTCCGACATTATCCCCGGATGGACATCACAATATTTCCGTAGCGCATATTTACGTACATACATACATACATGTGTACATACATTCATATATACATTCATACATGTATGCATACATACATGTATATGTAAATACATGTATGCCTTCATACATTTATACAAACATGCATATATATATACATACATACATACATATAAACATACATACATGTGTACATGCATACATGTATGCATACATACATACATGTATACATACATTCATACTGAAAGTATGTGTGTGTATTTATTTATGTATAAGATTATGTAGATTATGTATGCAGTGCCGCATGTATGCATATAGGTATGAAAGTATGTATGTGTGTAGTTATGTTATGCATATAGGTATTCATATAGGTATGCATGTATGTATGTAGTATGTATATATGTATGTAATATGTATGTATAATAATAATAATAATTAAGACAATTTATATGGTGTCGTATGAATGAGGGGGGGGTCATGTCTGGGGGGTCATGTCCTAGACCTCTGACATACATAGATGGATACATACATAAATGTATTAATTTGTTAACATGACTTTATGAAGATCAGTTGTGTCCCCATAGTTGGCTTGAGAGACAGCCATGGATTATGAGGTGTTAGCAAATTCATTTCTAAGCATCTACATTTGAATGTGGGCCCTCATTATCAGGGCCGGTTCATCTGTTAGGTAAACTAGGCAGCTGCCTAGGGTTGCCGATTTTTAGGGGCTGCAAATTTTGCAAAATTAATATAAGGAATTTTTTGAAAATTCATAGACAACATTGCAATAGCTTATTTATATATATATATATTTATATTTATATATATATTTATTATAAATACTTAAGTGACAAACACAAAAAACAGCTAAAATAAAAAAGAACTAATGACTTCATTTTATTCGCTTGTATAATAGTATAGGTCAGCAGGCCACCAAAATGTAGCTTTGCCTAGGGCTGCAAAGTGTGTTGAGCTGGGCTTGCTCGCTATCTTGCCTTCCAACCTGCAGCCTACAGTTACTCTTTGCGTAGTTTGATAGGGGTGCATGTGGAGCATAAATCTTGTGTTTGTTTCCATATGTAGCCATTAAAATGTGGGAGATGTGCTTTTGTTTGCAGTGCACATATCCACTTGATTCTAAACCATTAGACAACATAATTGTCAAAAGAAAGCCTGAAGATATAGTCAACTCGATAAAGAGAAAAAGAAGAAAGCTTGATCATAATCGTAGGTATTTTAATGTTTGGTTCTGCAATTATTTTATTTATGATATCTCTGCTGATTTTAAACATTTGCTAATAAAATTAATCCTTTACAAAAAGTAATTAGTATTAATTACAGTTTATATGAGATCAACTGCCTGTTACTAATTTAGTATTTATTAAAGTTTGTATGAGATCAATTGTCTCTTACCTTACCTTACCTTGATACCTTGTGCTGTCAGTTCTCTGAAATCTAGAGACCGTCACGATCAACCCTCTCCACGTCTTTCTTTCCGAAGTTGTGTCCCTTAATTCCTCCAGGCTCATTCCAATTTTTGTGTGTATCTCATCCATCTATTTTCTTCTTGGGCGTCCTCTTTTCTTTCTTCCTGCCTCCTCCACATGCCAGCATAATTTCCTTTTCCATTCCATCTGGTCGCATAACATGTCCGAAAAACCCCAGCTTCCTTCTCAACGCTGTTTGTTGTAACGTCTCAGCAATCTCAACTCCAATCTTCCTGTGCACTTCTTCGTTTGTCTTCTTCTTCGTCCATGATATTCTCTACTTCTTCCTTCATATCCACATTTTGCATGCGTTGATCTTCTTCTCCATGTTCTTTGTCATTGTCCACGTCTCGCAGCCATATAGTACTGTAGGGAAGATCATTACTCTCACTAATCTTTTTTTCTATGCTCACATGTTTGTCCTTACATATCTTTTCCAGTCCGCTCATTGCAGTTTTCCCTATCGCCACCCTTCTCTTTATTTCTGAGTCACATCTTCACTCTTTTTCTATTAATGATTCCTGGAACGTGAAGCTTGTTACCACCTCTATTTTCTCTCTGCCTATCTCAATACTGTCCCAGCAGTATCCCAGTGGGAATGTGTCAACATAGGTCTTGTGCAGAATGAGTGCCTGCTTATGGGCCAAGGAACGGCTGGCCAATTCAACAGAGAAACCGATGAGTGTACATCGTACAGGCATGCCTAATGAATACATACTAGCTGCCAATCGCCTGAGAGGCTTGAGAGGCTGAGACTAGATGGGTGGCTGTGAATAGGCTTCAGTCAGATACGAAGGATTCGATTTGTCATACTTCGTTGATTCCTGTTTCATAGAAATCAGAGAATTTTGGTTTGAAATCCATATTTACAACAGAATCCATATTACATCTATTCAAATCATCTGAATTTTTGGCACCCAGAGACGCCTGTTTGCCAAGAGTCATTGAATTCTGCTTTGAAGTCTTGGCTTGGTTCAAAGGGTCGAGAGCCATTGGATTCATAAAATTTAACTCAGCATATGAAAGTACATTCATGCGTCCATGACAATCAGCATTGTTACGACAGGCATCAGTGTCAACCAATTCAGCAGTAGTACCAGCCAATGACTTTTTCTTTAATTCACATTCTGAAGGACCTAGAGTAGTTAAATTCACCTCACACTTCTCCACTAGTATCAACGATTCAGAATTCAAGATGTTGTTTTTCACATTTTCTGGCAAGCATTGATTGGAGAAACATTCTACATTAGCCGATGAAGAGATATGAGCGGAACAATCACTTGGTACCAAGTCTTCACAGGTTTTAACATTGACAAGGCACAAGCTGGCATTGTCCGGTAAGATGTTAGAATTTGCAGCAACTGATGCATGCAAATGCTCCTGTGAGTTTGATTCTGAAGAAAACTCATCACTAAAAATATTTGATACAAAGCAATTGTAAACTGGCAACGACAGGAAAGATCTTGCACTATTTTGACTGATGTTCTTTATGATTTTGGCCGTCAGTGAATCCAAAGCAGAGGATCGCAAAGAAGAGTTTTCACAAACCAGTCCACTGTTTTGCAATGATATCTTGGAGGTGAATGGATTAACGTCTTTGCCAGGTGCTATAACAAAATCATTTGAATACAATTGAAAAACATGCAGTAAGTTTTTTATTAAGCCAAACTCTCTCTCTGCCCAGGAAAAAGTTTCGAAGTGCATAATGGGTGGCCAACATTTGAGGTATTGTTTCATAACATTATAGCCTATATTGCTCACCTGTCTTGATGTGTTGTATCACAAGCAGAACAGTTCAAGGTCCAGCGATAATGCATTTTAAGGTTTTCGCCCACTGGATCTTTTGTAAGCAGTTCTGTAAGTGCCATTAACGGACTGTCATTTTGCCCTTTATTGCATTGGAGACTGGATTCCAGACTTGCAAATATGTCATCTCGGGCATCAGAAAGGGTCTTCTTTGACAGTGAATCCAAACGGTCAGCCTCCTGCAACATTTTCTCAATTGAGACAGTGTTTGGGTCCTCTCTACTAAAAATATTTTGGACATCAAAAGGTTCCTCAACACTGCATCCTTCCACTTCATCCATAGCAATAGTTGCTATTGCTTTGGCACCAAACAGAATGTCAGAGGAATTTCCTCCACCAGTTTTCACCATTACATCACCAACACTTGTCTCAAGCTTGACTGTACGCCCCATCCGACAAAGACCCACACATCGGCGAAGTTCAAGACCTTGTCTGAAAAGCCTTTGAGATATATCAAATGATCTAACTAAAGATTTGAGGCAAGTTTCTGTCCCTGCCTTGTTCAACCACAGTCTCAATGTTTTACCATGCATCAGAAGGCACATCACAACATCTAACCAGCATAAGGAGTCTTTGTTTTTCCACTGAAGAAATTTTAAATAAACTTCTTTTGAAGGTACCGATTTTGACTCATTGTGAATACTGACCTTTTCTGTACTGCATCTTTCGTCATCATTAACCGAATTATATGCTTTAAAATGCTTGCTACTGTCTAACAACGAATTCTCGTTAACAACACATGTAGCGTTTGGTTCAGTCAGATACGAAGGATTCGATTTGTCATACTTCGTTGATTCCTGTTTCATAAAAATCAGAGAATTTTGGTTTGAAAGAACTACAGAATCCATATTACATCTATTCAAATCATCTGAATTTTTAGCACCCAGAGACGCCTGTTTGCCAAGAGTCATTGAATTCTGCTTTGAAGTCTTGGCTTGGTTCAAAGGGTCGAGAGCCATTGGATTCATAAAATTTAACTCAGCATATGAAAGTACATTCATGCGTCCATGACAATCAGCATTGTTACGACAGGCATCAGTGTCAACCAATTCAGCAGTATGACTTTCTTTAATTCACATTCTGAAGGACCTAGAGTAGTTAAATTCACCTCACACTTCTCCACTTGTATCAACGATTCAGAATTCAAGATGTTGTTTTTCACATTTTCTGGCAAGCATTGATTGGAGAAATATTCTACATTAGCCGATGAATAGATATGAGCGGAACAATCACTTGGTACCAAGTCTTCACAGGTTTTAACATTGACAAGGCACAAGCTGGCATTGTCCGGTAAGATGTTAGAATTTGCAGCAACTGATGCATGCAAATGCTCCTGTGAGTTTGATTTCTGTCAAATTGTCTTTAGCAGATCATTGATGCCATTTTGTTAGCTGTTTTAATTCTATGTATTTAATCAATTTGAATCATAAAATGAAATATTTGTGTGGCATCTTTGCTGTAGCTGCTGACAAAATAGTTGTTACTTAATTGTGTCAATGACAATATATTGATTGTTTCAATTTGGGTGTGAATCAAATTTACAGATCGAATGTCGCTTTCATCACATACATTCTGGAGCATTTGAAAAATTAATTGATTCTTAATAACCCTGCAGTGAATTATGTCCTGAAATTAGATAAGTATTTTGGCAAAGTATTAAGTTTGGGAAATCAGATTTTGGTAACTAGTTTGAACTCCGGTGCATGAACAAATGTTTGTCACACTTATTCATAAGAAGTACTGGATTCAGCCAGGGTCACGCTCTTTTGAGGCTTTAAAATGTCTTTATCACTAAACTCAAGTTATAGGTTTTTGGGCCAATTCCAAGGCTAATGTTTGATGACTTCCTTTTCAGGCTCAAGCGTTAGTCACTCGCCGATTGGCCGTGAGACTTAACTCTCGACGTTTTATAGTAGTTGGCTTTTCGTTATCCCGACAGGTTTGTTATAAGGCAGATTTTAAATTGCATTGACCCTTGTTTTCGAAGATCAATGACTTCGAGACCAAGATTGCAAACCCAGGTGTAGACTTCGTGATGATGGCAATGATGATAACTAGATTTATGCTCAGTTTGCTTCCTTGACATAACAGTGAAACAGGTTCTCATTGGACTGAATAGTCCTTTCTGAGTCATTGACTCTGTGCTAGTTATCTATTGCAGTTCTTCAAAAGCAAATAAACTTTTTAACCTATCAAGTTGCACTTTGAGATACAGACAACCTTGGCTTAGCAAACAGCTTGCTTTATGATATTTATCTTGTAAGTACTTTCCTTACTGAGAAAATAATAAACTTGACTGATTGGCTGGCATCAAGGTAGCCTAATAAAAAACATTTGTTTCTACAGGCATTAATTTACAAATCGGCAAAGAGTTTCGGTTAAATTTTCAAACAGAATGTGTCTTTGTGGCTGCCCTTATCAGTGCATGATAAAGTTTTGAGTTAAGTTGTTCAAATGTATGCTTCTTCAATACCCATTGTATCCAATTGTTAATGTTATATATTTGGACTCGAACCAATGGGAACCTGTATACTGGTATATTTGATGTAATGCTGTTATTCTGCTTTTTGAAGAGTTTAAATGTTTGCAGTTATCAAGACCAGGAAAGAAACTGCATTTTTTAGGTTTCTTTGTGACTGAAATCTTTTTTCTTTTCTAGTGGACTTCTGGATGGAGTGCGATGATCTTAAGAACTGCGTCTGCAAATACTCTGCTTCACGTCCAACCATTCCAGCTTCACAACAAGTGCATATTGTCATGTGGGAAAAGCAATCAAAGAACAGTGGATACAGGTTACCTTGTGAAAGAGAGTCTGTTAAACCAGTTGTAAAAGTTCAACAGAGTATAGTAGATCGTGTTCTTTCAAATCAATTTCCTCCTTCAGTGATGACATCTTTATCTGCAGTTTCTGCTTGCCCTACTCGCTTTCACATTCCAGCAACATCACTTCCTGCATCTACTCGTCTGAGGCCATCGTCTCTATGCCAAAATGGTGCTGCTGTATCTGCATCTGTTCAAGCGGCACCTGTGAAAGACCAAGATAAAAATTGTTCAAAATTGTGTGGAAAATTGCCAGACAATACGCGCATTCAACGCATGAAGCAGAAGTATGAACTAGACAGGAAGAGGTCTTCCAGTCTCAACTCTAGCAAACCTGTGATCCCTAGAATTCCAATAGGCATTTCTACAGCCAGTGAACAGCCAGAAAGGGTAAGTTTCTTTTACTTCTCATATTTGTATGTTTATGGGTGACTCAACTTGGGAGAACTATCTGCAATATTTGTTTAAATATTTGTCATTTCTTGCCAACAAATAAGGACTATGGGTAATTATAGATTACATTTTCTACTTATTTTCATTTAAACCTGTTTTATATTTGTGTCATTTCCTTTGACAGGTTGTTGTAAGGTTCTGTTGTAATATCCGGCTGTCCTGTATGTATCTGAGCATTTCTACAGCACTAGTTAGATATCTCAGAAATGATAGTCTTGCTGGCATAGCTGAAGGTGTAGTCATAAAGGAATGAAAAGTACTTTTAAATATGAACTCCTATATCAGGATAGCATTCTACTGACATTCTCGTCCAGGCGTCAAAATTTGGACTGCCAGACGAATTTTATCTATGGTTGACATAAATGTAAAATATGTTAACAGATCTAAAGGTTGGCGCCCATCCACATATTACATGCGCATCGTGGGGAAGGGGTTTCAAATTACGGCAATTTTGCCTACGGGTACGTATGGCGGGGGAGGGGTTTAGTAAAATATGTATGTAATTATGATGTCCACATTATCAAATATTAAAAGTCAGAACTGAACAACCAATCATGAACTATATTCCTGATTAATAAATTTTATGTAGCATAAAAACTGTTTATAATGTGGAGTGTTGTTAATATTTTTTTATTTGAAAAATAAAGTTGAAAAATGTAAGATATGAAATATGATGCTTAAAAAAAATAAATAGCCAACGGTCAAATCAATGTCTTATAGATCAGTGGTTCTTAAAGTGATGGTCTGCGGACCACTGGTGGTTCGCGAAGCTCTGGTCAGTGGTCAGCGGAAATGTTTGGCAAAGCAAATTATTTTTACACTTCTTTAACACTAATTTAACATTAATTTAATTATTTCCTAAATTTTATGAATTAAACAAAATCTAAATTAAAAACAAAAACATGAGAGTACGACATAAACTCATAGCTAGACATAAGCGTCGTCTGGCACTGTGGCCACTGTGAACAGATAAATTTATTGGAAATGTTTGTTTAATTTTAATTCCAATAGTCTTTGGAAGATGAGCGATAAATCAAGTTAGTAGATGACGATAAATCAAGTTAGTAGAAGACAAGTTGTAGCAGAAGATTCAATATTTTTACTTATTAATGCAAATTCTGTAGGACTACAAGTTTATTAATTGTTGATTCTAAAATTTAAATAAGAAATAACTATGAGTTAAAAGAAACAATCATTTAATTACAGTTTCAAGAAAACAAATAAAAAATCTGTGGGGAAAAAAGCGAGACCATTCAGATTGTGCAACCGAAGAAGAAAACGATAATTATGGCCCTGCAGTTACTGTGAGCAAGCAATACCTGCAAGTCGAAGAAGCGTCAATTGAGACGAAAATGTTTAAAGTATGGATTTGTCATTAATGATGATTGCTGCTCCTGTTTATTTTTTTATTTTATGATAAACTTATTTGTTTGCTGTGCAATTTGTAAAATCAATAAATGTTTATCATTAAATTTTTATACCTGAACAATTTAAAACTTTCATTAATTTTTTAATACTTGGTTATTGTTGTTGTTATAATGGTACAGCCTATTAAACTTTTGCTAGCAATAATGTTCATGCAAATGACTTTATCATTTTTTTGTATTATACTTACATAATCATGATATCAAAAATGATATTAGCAACTTAGACTTTCAACAAAACAATTAGGAAATCAAACTGGAGAAGCTTACAACGCTCCCCAGACTCCCATATCATGGGGCATTCACGCCTTTGGCACTCGTTTGTACACTTACTGGCACTTAGACTTCACTACATACTCCAACGTGTTCTCACGTTTGGTGTCAGTAGTCGGCAGCAATTATTAAAAAGTCATTGCTGGTCCCTGGCATCATAAAGTTTAAGAACCACTGTTATAGATGTCCTTAGCTATGTAACCTTTGTAGAGGGGGGTTGGAATCCACAAAATTTATGCTGTGCAACAGATGGGGGTCCAAAAGTACGATTTTTTTTTATTGTAATATATGAATGGGCCCTCCTTGGGTTGATGATGATTGTGTGAAATCTTCATAATGGGCACCAGTAGAACTACAAATTGCATTCATGTATATGACATGTATATGTCGAATGGCAGTCTGTCAACAACAGGGAGAATCCAATTGAGTATGAATCCTCATTGATTATGTGTAGAAGCTGTAGGAATTTTGAAATGGAGCAATTTATTATTGATTAATTCCAAAACTGAACTATCAATCAATCAATCAATCAAAAAGCTTGATATAGCACCCTTCAAGATATCAGCTGAAAAGAACAGTTTTCAGAGAGATGTGTAAAATAAAGATGATGAGCTCCTTGGTACAAGACACAGCTCCATGGGAGCCCATTCCAGACGATAAGTCCCTTGACCTAAAAAGCCCGATGCTGCAACTATCATTGTACTAGATGTTTGCCCACCCTTGGACGATAAAATATAGCCCCCTTTTCCTGCTTTCAACTAGAACTGTACCGAATATCACTTTTTGCCGATTATGCCGATCCCCATTGCCGATTATTCATTTGCCAATACCTGATTTTTAGCCGATTATTTTGCCGATTATTTCATTGTGTCTCCCAAGATGTCCAGTTCCAAAAGATAGACCTACTGCTGCTGCCTATTGTTGTGATACAAGCAAACACTTGCTCCTTAGGAGACGTATGCATGTAGTTGAGGACTAATCCTAGGCAGGCAATACAGATTAGACACACCGCCCGCCGTCAAAACTGTGGCCTGGGTAAATAAAGGCCAAGGAACGGCTAGCCTATTCGCATCCACCCATCTAGTCTCAGCCTCTCAGGCGACTGACATGTGTCGGGGAGATCTGATTGGCAGCTAGCATGTATTCATTAGGCATGCCCCCATGATGTACATTCATCGGTTTCTCTGTTGAATTGGCCAGCCGTTCCTTGGCTTGAATTGGCCAGCCATTCCTTGGCCCATAAGCAGGCACTGTGACTCACTCTGCACAAGACCTATGTTGACACATTTCCATGGTCTATACTAGCGCAGTGGGTGGTCTCACCACTGGTCATTGGCTCGACGACACGATATGGGAACAGAACGAAATGCCATCCTTCACAGACCCAGTGATGTTGCTGTCATCATTTTGCTTTTATAGACTGAAAATAATATTATAAAATAAAATAAATAATTTTTGATATCGGCGCCGATTATCTTGCCGATATTCGAAATCTTTATAATCGGCCCGGTACAGCTCTACTTTCAACTTCACCTTCCATTTCCAACCCCTTTCCACTCTCTTTTCTTCTTCCTCTCCCCTCTCATTCTTTTTCCCTTCCATTTCTCCTCCTCTTTGCTTTTGAGATGTGTATTATTTTATTTGTTTGAATATTGTGTGCCTCACCCTGTACTCCCTGTACCTCCCATGATCATCGTTCCTCCCCTTTCCTTCCCTACTCATTTTCCTCTACCTCGTGCTCCACTCTCTCACCTCAACTGCCCCTCTGCTTTCCCATCCCACTTCACATGGCTTCCCATTTACCTCCTCTTCCCTACTGTTCCCCTCCTCATCCTGCCCATTACCATACCTCCTCTCTAGTCCTCCTCACCCCTCCTATCCCTTACTCCTACTCCACCTCCTATTCATCCACTTCCTCTTTATTGATCCCATCCTCCACCTCAACCTCCTCTGCTTGTTTCTTCATCTCCTTTTACAAACTCTTCTACTCCATCATTCGCTAGGAGCAGGACAATGTGCCACCTAAAAAAATGATGCAGTGAGAAATGTGCTACGGTTGGTGCACATTGCACACCGATATTTCAGTCAGTTTATTATTAAGATGTGCTTTGTTTCATTTGTTTTAATATTTGTCCTTTGTAATAGTAATTCTTCATTTTCTGTTTTCTAGAAAAATGTTCATTCTCTGCCTGGTAAAATGGATTTATCTGCTGGAAAGTATTCTCCATCCAAGTTAGCTGGCTGCATTTTCACAAAAAAATTGTCAAGAACATCTGTGCAGAGTGTAGTACATCAAAACAACACAGCAGCAAAGTCCAATGTTTTGGCTGGCAGACATAACATAGCTGCAGTACAAACACGATCTCTGCTTAAAGTAGGTCGGCAGTCATACCTTGAAAGCATACTGCCTCTCATAACAGAAAGAAAACAGTCAGCTGCAGCTGCACAGAAGTTTGAAGCTTATATTCCAAAGTCACAAAAAGTTCCACCAGCTAGTACTAATGAGACTGTAAAAACTTCAGTTACAGATAGGGTAAATACAGCCCTTGATATGAAAACTAGAAAGCCAAGAGTATGCTTTTCGGATTGCAACTTGCAGAATGACAAACAGCACCAGCTACAAGAAAATGTTACAAAAGAGCTTTCAGTAAGCCAGATGCCGACAAAAAGTGGGATTTTGGCAAAACCTTCTGTCTTGCCGAAATCCACATCACGGTCAGAACAGAAATTTTGTTTTGATGATGCAGATTTTGACTTTTCAAACTTCATGGATCTCGATAAAATATTGTTCGAAGATAATTCACAGATAGCAGAGAAAACCGTTGCTTGTTCATTGCTACAGCACAATGGTGGGGATGCTTTAAATTGTATTTCTACAACAATAGAAAGTTGTGCTTCAGGTTTGACATCAACAAATACTAATGGTTTTGATGTCCTGTCAGTAATGCAAGAAAGCACTTCAGGTTTTGAATCTACAGAGTTTGGAGATGTTGCTGTACACAGATCATTGCCCAATTTAGGTGACCTTATTCCTTCAGACAATTGGACGTCATCATCAAGTGGCTCTGCATATATAAATATAGTCAGTGACTGCATAAATTCTAGTGTTGCAAACAGTTCATTGTCTAATAATGACATTGGTAACTGTTTACATGGTAATACCAGCAGTGTATATGGATGTGCTGGTATCAATGACAACTCTTTAACCAGTATTCCAGCTGTCTTTCCCTCTGCAAATGGCTTAGCTGAGAATTTTATAAATCTTCCACTACCTGTCCTGTCATTTAATTTTGATGAAGAAGATTGGAGTTGGTTTGCTTAAGTCCATTAACATCTAAATAAGTCAATATTGCTCAAACTGAATAAACATATTACTGGAATACTTGCCGTCTCAAGTTATTGAGTAATGAAGTCTTTTATTCCTGTTGAAGTGGTGTTGTGCAAAGCAGTTTGTTATATGTTAATAAGGTTCTGTTTTTGTTATTTTACTGCCAACAGTATAAGGCATTTAAATTTGTTTCAAGAAACTAATAAATTTGTTTATTTTGTGAATGTTTTGTTCAACATGCATCAATGGCAAGACATTCAAGTCAATCGTGTGCACTGCACTATTGCAATTTCAGTTCTGCAAGTCTAATGGAATATTAGATCCAATCATTTATGCATTTTGCACATAGAGTATCCTTCTAAGGGCCCATCCATATATTACATATGCGAAAAATGTATTTTCGAACCCCCACCTCCTGTTGCACCGCGCACATTTTGTGGACCCCTCCCTCATGCATATGTACGTCTGACCCCTACCCGTTATAAAGGTTGAGTAGCTAACGACATCTATAAAACATTGATTTTACCATAGACTATTTGTTTTTGTTAAGTATCGTATTTCACATCTTAAATTTGTTAACTGTTGAGATGAAATAAAATACTAACAACACTTATATTTAAAATTTTTTTGATGCTACAAAACATGTCATCCGGACGACTATAGATAATCATATAGTTATAAATAGGCTAATTATGTGGACGTTGTAATTAGACAGCTATATTTGCGTACGTCTAGAACCGTGCCCCCACTATAGGCACCCATACGCGAAGTCCAATGCTTTGGCTGGCAGACATAACATAGCCGAAATCCCCTTCCCTATTTGTGTACGTAATGTGGATGCGCCCTAACATGGACTACTTTTTTCACAATTACTTTACTTTTTGAAATTCAGTTCTACAGCTTGAAAAGATAACAGTTAACAAATTTAAGATGTGAAATATAATACTTAACAAAAACATCTAGGATCGGAGATTGACATTATGAAAGTTAACTAGGCCTAGCATTCAATGCTAAGTAAACTTGAAGGATCTGCTTGAACTTTTTAGAACTTTCTAGAATATTTTAGAATGTGTGCGAACTTTCCAATATATAAATGGCAGTATAAATACAGGTACCTTAGGCCCACAAGTTAATTTTTGTTCTAGCTGCTTAAGTGGATAGCCTGCATATCTGGGATGGTATCAAGAGACTGCAAGTATCCAGCAGACGCGTATTGCTGTGTTTGTGGTCATTTTATCCAGACAACAGTGTAAAGTACTCTGTGGAAGCATCTGCCAAGTTCATTCTAGGAGCCTCAAAGCCGTGCTACTTCATAACGGGAACCAGAGGCTTCCATCCTGGGGGGAATGGCGCCAAAGAGCCATAGCCAAAATTAGGGGAATCCGAATTTTTTGGGATGGTATTTTATTTTGAAAGACAGTTATTTTGCGTATTGTGAAGAACAGATTGCGTTCCATAATGGTGGACGACTTCTTCTCATCATTGCTGGTGCTAGCATCTGAAAAAGATCTCTTGGATGTACTGTCTATTGATGACATTACCAACCGATTCACTTCACTTTCTATGCCACTGTGCAAGCAACTGATTTACACGTAATAATGTCATGACGCTTTGACTCTGTTGTTTAGCTGCTTTGTTGCATAATTACAATCAAATCATCTCATTATTTATAATGTGATATATAATCCCAGGCTCTGAGATTCAGAAATTTACTTGTTAATTTAGCTGTTTATAATATTTATTATCATTTAAAAAATTAACATTTCTGTGCAAGTTCTTGACTTTTTGGAGTTATGTGCATCGCATTAAGTTACTGCAATACGATAACATTGATATCATATCAATGATATAGGGCTTGGACGAGTTTTAAAAAAGTATTCACTACAATATTTGGGGCCCCTCAAAATTCGGGGGCCAAGGGCTTCAGCCTTATGACTAATCCGGCCCTGCGTCCTTCAGCAGCTATACAGGGTTTCTGCCGTGGTTTGTAGCTGCTTCTGTTGAACGTAGGGTTGCCAGATACCTTTTCTGAAAATACTGGACACCTTCCAAATCCCATCCTTCCCTTCCCGGGTATCACGCAAAGCGGGGGAGGGGTACGAGAGTTACCCATGGGAAAATTGTGTATATTGTTATATTATTGTTGTCAGTGCATTTTTTGAAATAGGAATCATAGGATTGATTGTGTTTCATGGGCTTCCTCACAGGGAGGGGGTAAAACCGTAAAAAACCCTCTCTGAACCCTCCCCATCGGGCCATCACAAACGCCCCCAAAAGCTCTGAACGGTTATTACTCCTAAACACTATTACTCTGTGGAGTCAAAAGTCAGGAAACTGGTTAAATACATGAGTCCTCATTCCGCCCCTCCCCCCCCCCCCATTTTTAAAACCCGTTCTGCTTCCCTCGGGGCTTCGTGGGCAGAAAATGAATAAGACTTAGACTATTATTATAAGACTTGAAGTCAATAATAAGAGAATAGTTCTAAACTTCTAATTCAATACTATTTAAAGTTTGCAATTTGCAAATTTAATGAACATGCTGCAAATGAATGATAAATTAAAATGTTAAAAACGTGTGTAATCAAGTGTTTATTGTATTCTACACACACGCACATTATCATGTGACATAATGTTCTTCAAGAGTTGTTAAATTTGTTCTGCTATTTGTTCTGAATTGTTCATATTATAGTTTACTTTTTACTTGTATATCTATATTTACAAGTATAATTATAGACTCAACTGCTTTCAGTAGTTTTTTGAGATGGCATCTTTGAATTCTGTGCAATTATAAGGTATATTAAAAAATATACAAAGTTCACTTCTGACGGATTCAACACATAAGCGATTCCTTTCGTCTGTCCACACATTCCCCATCACGCTGAAAATTCTCTCAACATTTGCATTTGACACTGGAATCGACATGACATACTGTACAATTTTCAAAAGATTTGGAGCTGATTCCTTCTCGAAAAATAATCGCCACTTGTCAAGGGATGATGTTCCCGGAAGAGACGGGAAAACAAATTCCAACGCACCCAGTTCATCGTGAAGATCATCTGGTGGAACATCATTTTTCCAAGGTGACATCATCCAAATTTCAATAACTTCGTCCAAAGTTGGCGGATTTGTCAGATTACCAAGACTAAGAGCTTTAAATTTGCAATATGGCGAATTGTTGAAAGAAAACCATTCTTCTACATAAGTCAGAGCTCTTGTGTAAACCAGCAATGCTTCTTTCGTGAATTTCTGTACTAATCGATCGGGCAAATAATTTCTTCGGAATGCAAGTTTGACCTTCATTCCAAAAAATTTGTCATCGATTTCTCGACGCAATGACTCGAAATTTTTCCAAAATCAAGTAAAGATCACATGCAACAGTTGACCTGTTTTCTAATTTAAGCAATGTTCCTTGAAAACAAGACATAAAATACTGAGTGAAGAAGAGATACAACTCAGAAAAAGTTGGCTCCTCATCACTTGACATTTCGTTTTCTTGGTCAGATAAAATATTCCATATTGCCTTAGCGCATTCATCAGAGCCAAGCGCAAGAAAGTATGCTTTCAATGGTTTCCAGCTAAGTAACAAACGTTCAACTGCCTTCAATAAACTAAGCCATCGAGTTGGAACGTGTCTAACGACTTCATGGAATTCGGATTCACAGAACGCAAAGCATTCTTTCAGCTTCTCTCGTTTTTTGGCCGAGTTGGAAAACTCTGCAAACACTTTTAAGACTAAATTTTCTATGTCAAAAGATAAAACTTTCAATGCATTTTTAGCACAATTGTGCAAAATGTGATCATTGCAATGAGCAGCAATTATGTTTTGATTTTCCTGGTCTACTAATTTTTGATAAACCGAATTATTTACGCCATAGTTAACTGACGCGTTGTCAGCTCCGTATGCAGTTACGTTTGCCCACGACAAACCTTTTTCCTGAAGCACACGACACAACTTACGTTTTTATAGAGGCTGAGTCCTCAAATGAATCTTCATAAAAATCAATTTTTTGTAGCACATACCTTCTGATGCTGTGAAATACTGTACTACAACTGGATAAACCTTCCGGTTTCCTTTGTTTGACGCATTTGTTGCAACCGAAAACGGCAGACCATTTTGCAAATCATCCAAGACAAGCTCTAACGAGTATGGATACAAAACATTGTTAACACTAGCAGTTTTCGTGCGACCAGCAGTAATTTTCTTTACTATTTCAGAATCTGGAATGATTTGTTTCATAATTTTAATTGTACAATCTTGTGCTACGAAAGAATTGTGGTGTTTTACTCCATGAAAAACATGGGTCAACTCGGCTAAGTTCACTTTTTCAGTCTGTGAATTGTCTTTTATGACAAAGAAACTATGCATTCTTTGTGAAGCAGCAGCAGCTGCGACGTTTTTTTGTGTTTTTCAGAATCGCCATGTTGAGTTAATGCTTATAATATATACATGTAACTGTGGGCAAAAATGCATTTGCAACGAAACCAGCCATTTCAAAATTTCCTTTCATAAAATTTCAAGGTTCTGGAACAATCTAATTATGTGATCGGCCACGTGTAGTCATTATTAACCTACAATTCCAAGTACAAGTAGGCCTACATCATTCAAACGGAACGTTGTTCTACTTGTCTTAAAGTATAGTTTAGTAGTTACCTATCGTATACTGTAAGTAATTTATAATGTGATATTGTCAGACTTACTGCCCCTAGGGGTTGCTGGCTGCTCGGGGACACCTTCCGAGGTTACAATGGTTAATCCCACTTCCGGTCCTACCGCATAGCCTACGGGCCATTTCCCTTGCAGTCGCCGACTACGTCTCAAACGCGAAGTCAGGGCTTCTCGCCCATATGCCCCCGTCGGCGCTATCTCAGCTCCTAGTATAGTGAGGGCCCCAGTTTGCACCACAGGATTACCTCGTACCGGGTTTGACATAATGTCCGTGACCTCGGGGCTGACGGTGGCGATCATCTGCTGAGCAGATGAAGCACCTGGGCTGGTATGGTCCCTACGAGCAGACTGATCTATTTTCGCTTCCATAGGGCTCCTCACTATGACCCCTTAATTATTTTAAAGTCTAACGAATTTGTATGTTCAATAGTCAAACAATCTTTATTCACGGCAATTAATCCTCAGCTACCCGCTGCGGCTTACATTTATTAATCACGATTATACAACAAACAAACGAATTTTATAATCTACCAAACATCAAACAACCCCTAAAAAACTGCACTAATTATATAGTTAGGTAATGACAGATTTTAACCAAATTTCTTAGCTACTTTGTTATCTATTCTTCCTAGCACAGCGCTATAAAAATGTACTCCAGCCGAATGCCGTCAGTTACAATGCATTCGCGCTATCGCCAGTTCTGGCCAAAAGTTAATCACATTTATTTTTGTGCACATTCGAAATTTCCAGACGACACTTGCACCACGCAAGTCGCAATACTTCTCTTATCAATTTCGCTAAGTTTTCTACACGGAACTAATCGCGAATATGACCTTTTAATGAACTTTTACCGACTCGCTAACTTCCACCCTTCTAGAACTTCGACCATTTCAACACCACAAAATGGCCGCTCACGCGTCACCTACCAATAGAAAAATAGGTGGCGCCTCAAGCGATTACATCGAGAGCTTTAGCTGCGGGCCCCATTAGGTTCAGCCGCGAAAGCTCGAGGGAGACCGTTGCGCAGGGGCATTTGCGCAACAATATTCTCAAGCCGAAGCCAAGGGCTGAAGCCGAAAAAGTTCAGACTGGCCGGTAAAACTGTTTCTGGACCATTATTAAGAATAGTATTCTTCAGCAATAAAAATAATGTTAAGCGTGGTATTCCGTCTTAGCATCTTAATCAATTGAATTGTTTATAAAAAGAGCTTCGGTCTTGGTCTCGGACCATTCGGTCTTGGTCTTGGACCTCTCGGTCTTGGTCTCAAGCTTTTGGTCTCGTGCCCAACACTGAAAGCTTGTAAAAAACCTGATTCCTCATGATCATGTCACCCCTTCACGAACTACACTGGCTTTCCGTACAAGCTCGCATGGGGGTGTACATCTATGATGTTGTTCGGGCAACCACACTGGCCCGACTAGTATTATATGCATCCTCTGCATGGTACGGTTTTAATAATGGTGCCCATCGCACTCGACTACATGCTGTTTTGCGTAAGTTGGTGCAAAATGGGATGCTTCCTGTGACCAGCCATCATTTGATTATCTTTGTCATCGTGCAGATGAATCCCTCTTTACATCTATTGTAACAAACTCCGACCACGTTCTAAGAGGATTGCTACTTGCTTGCACCGATTAATACCTCAGCTCACCATCTGCGCCAACGTGCCCACAATGGGGTCGTGCCTAGGACGGATGACTTTACCCGCTGTGGTTTTATCATAAGGATGCAGATCGAGTATCTTACATATAATGATATAATATGAGATTCATATCTTTTCAATAATTGAACTTGTCGGAATTGAAATTTTTGTGTGAATGGTAGTTATTATCGCTATTATTATTATTATCATGATTAATGGTCCTCATGGAGCACAAGATGCAAAACTTTATTTTATTTACATATGAATATGGTTAGTGTGATATGACCGAATAGCCTAATTGTAACTGCGCAATACGATTCTCGTATTTTTCTGTATTCTACTGTTGCTCCGTGAACGCTGAATAAAACCCTCATAATGACAAAAATCTCTACAAAGACACAAAGGCCAAGACAGATCTCGAAAGGCTCATGATGAGGAGTTGGCATTGTTTTTGAACGCCTAGGCTAGCAGGCAGACTGGACGGCCCGGCCCATATGGGCGTTTTCTGCCGTCCGCGTTTTCTGTTCCAGGTTGCGAACCTGTCTCGGTGATGAAACCATGCAATGGGGGACTCTGTGGGCAGTTCCTTTAAGTAAAAATAGGTGGCGCCAGTATGTACATAGGTGTAAGAAATTTTTTTGGATATTCTTTTTTAATATTCGTAAATGTACAATTATAACAGCTGTACATGCCATGCGATTGCAGGCGTCCTTATTAAAAAATCTTACTTTAAACTTCAAAATAATATATATAATTTTATATAATGCACCGATTCTACACAAATTCATCTCCATCTTATATGTCGCTTCACTCGTTACACCTTGCTCGTTCTTTTCAATCCAGGCTATGGATCGATCGATTGGTAGATCTAGGTCAGTAACATTCTTCATGTCGAATGCAAAATAACAACACTGCTGATAGCGGTGACGTATACAGGTAGAGGTGACCCAATGAGGTCACTAAAAACGTATACCTAGTGCACCACCAATCATGAGGCAAACCCTCATGATTGCCTCTTTCGTAATCGTAATCTCAGCATTTCTACAGCGCCCACAAAAGTGAAGTCGCGGGAACTAGCTTATTCACAGGCGCTTAATCAAAACAGAATCGATAGGCAGAGGGTCAAATCCAGAGAGTCAGGCAGGCAGACGGCTAAGCTGGATGGTGTTTGGAATTGAAACGGCGAGGGAGATAGGAGGAAGAGGAGGAATCAGGATAGGATTTGCGAAAGAGCAATGCTTTGAGTTGTGAGTGAAAAACCTGTGGAGAGATAGCTAGAGGTGAGGTGTTTGTAAATTCGTAAGACGGATCGGATATTTGTCTTAATGCTGGAGGGAGTTTGTTCCAAAGAGGCGGGAAAGCAATGGCTATGAAGCGATTTGCAAATTCGAATGATGATGTGACGGGAGGGCGAAGTAGTGTGAGGGTGGAAGAGGAACGGGTTGAACGATGTGGCTGAATCGTGAACAACTGACGGAGATATGTGGGCTGTGAGGATTGCAGTGTGTTGTAGGTGAGTGAAATGACCTTATATTCGATCAGGTCAGGTATTTTGAGCCAGTGGAGTGATTTGAGGACAGGAGTGATATGGTGATGCTTTGGGGTCTTGGTGACAGCACGGGCGAGAGCATTCTGAATGGCTTGGAGGCGATTTAATTGGGTGGTGTCTATGTTTAGGAAAAGGGAAATTACAGTAATCCAATTTAGCGTGAACAATTGATGTGGCGATTGTGAATGCTGTTTTGGAGTCAAGCATAGGGCGGATTCTACGAAGATCACGGATGTGCATGAAGCAAGAGCGAGAAAGATGGGTGATGTGATCAGCGAAGCTAACGTTTTTGTCAAAGATTATGCCTAGGTTGTGGACAGGAGAATTTGCTGTGAATTTGTGGGTGGATGCAGAATCAGGGTTGAGAGAAATAGAGGGATCAGGAATTTTCTTCAGTTGCTCACGGAGACCAATCAGAATGAATTCGGTTTTGGAGGGGTTCAGGCAGAGGAGATTTGAGGTCATCCAGGATAACCAATGGTCATCATCATTTTTCCACCAATGGTCTTCTAATGTCCGATCTTATTCTCGTGTTTCCGATGAAAATCTTTGGCTTAGCTTAGGATTATTGTTGTTTGACTAGTTTTTCTGGACTCGTATTAGTTTCGTTGATGGAGGAAAGGGTATTTAAACATTTAAACATATTTAGACATTTAAACGTTCACTTCGTTTCTTTTAATAAAGTATATTCTCTTCGTTATGTGATCAAGTAAGTAATCAAGTCGTCTTGATTAAGTCGTCTTGAGTACTTACTTATTTATTGTGCGTGGATGCGTTTGGTTGTGTCGTTAGATGCGCTCTATTTTCAGCCAATTCGGGGGTGGCCATATTGTTTACATCAACAGGCTTCTAATCATAGACATCCATGTACACATAGTAATATACAATGTCTATGGTCCTAATCTGATTATAATCTAAACTTCACTTTTAGCGAAGAAAGGCTTCGGAACGCATTTTGAAGGAAAAATAGAGCTCTCCTGAGCTGGAAGAAAGTGATAAGTGTTATCAGCGTAGAAACAATCACGGAAGAAAGAGAATTCCATGGAGGGCTAATTTGCATAGTCAGGTAATGTTGCCAACTGAGACTTAGATCTTAGTTCCTCCCGTACTGTCCCGTTCCTCCTGGAACATTGGTCGACGAGAGCTGTCCATCCCGTATGATATTTAGCAGTCTCTTCCGCGTCTTCCCAGTCGATTCTCATCTCCTTCTAAAGGTGCTTCTCCAGGTTTTCACCGGTCTTCCTCGGGTGCGTAGCGAATCGCCGAAACCCGAATCCCCGAAACTGATTTCGGCCGTATCCCCGAAAACGAAGCTAGGTTGATGAAAAGGATTCTGCTTAAATGGAAGCGGGATCGATTAAAAGAATTCAGGTAGAAGCTGGATTGATGAATGAATCCCATTGTTTTAAGACAGTTAAGCGTTTTTCAATAGTACATTACTGTTTTCGGGGAATCGGGCTTTTTTTTATTATTTCACCGTTTTCGGGGATTCGGGTTTCGATGAATCGGGTTGATCCCTCTTCCTCTGCTCCTTCCATTTTCGGTCATCCATCACATTGCCGTCTTTGCTGGGCGCTGTGGTGGTAACAGCTAAATGTGTCCGGCCATTCTTCTTCTCCTTCGTCTGACGATCTCGTCAAACTTCCCCATCTCCGCCAACCTCATTCGTGACGTGGTTTCTCCATGATATGCCCAAAATGGTTCGAATGCATCTTTGATGGAAAACATTCAGTTTGTGTGAGTTTCTTGCCGTTTCCTTCCATGTTTTACTTGCGTGTGTCAACGACCGACATAAACCAAACGGCACGAAATCATTCTGTTTCCGTCAACATAAATTCATCCGTTTCCGTTCCATAAGTGGTAAAAGCGTATTTTATTACCTCGTGTGCTTGCGGTGTATTTTAGCGTATTTAATTATTTCCTTTATTATATCACATATTTTGTAAGAAGAAACCGGATTGATGATAATAATTATGCTTAAATGGAAGCTGGATCGATGTAAAGAATTTTAAAAGTGTATTTTAGAGTATTTAATAAACAAAATGTTGATCACAAATTCCACTAGATTCCTAGATTTCATCGCGAAGCCATTTTGTCATCAATCGAACTTCTAAAATTACTCATGATATTTTCGTCGATCCAGCTTCCATTCATGCATATTTCTCTTCGTCGATCCAGCTTCCATTTAAGTATATTTCTTTTCATCAATGCAGCTTCCATTTAGGTATATTTCTTTTCATCAATCTGGTTTTTGCGCACGTACACGGCCTTGTTTACTTCGATTCCACATCCATCGTAGCGACATTCAAGCATCAATCAAGCATGATATTTTCATTGATCCAGCTTCCATTTAAACATAATTTCTTTCATAAATCCAATTTCTATTTGGACATTATATTTTTTCATCGATTCCATCTCCATTTATGCTACAATTGCATCTATTCACATCAAATAATAAAATATGCAAAAATACACTAGAAACACCATGATATAATAAAATACGCTAAAATTACCCCGTAAGTAATTCATCACCTTTAATATAGCGGCATTGTCCGAAGCATATTCATTTATATTAGCGCTAGTACTAACCTGCAGTCTGTTTGTCCATTCATCCGACCGACCGTAAGACCATCATAGCATGCTAAATCTGCATCTAACTCAAAACGGCCAAATTTTCAGTTGCGTGGTTCTTGCTTATAAGGGCAGTATAAGCCTACTAAGCACCATCAAGACAGAAATGATTTTCCGGCACTGTGCTTGCCTCATTGTGTCTGCTAAAACCAGACAGATTTATTCACGTCGTCACCAAACTGATTTTCTAGATATATATATATATATGAATGAGATGGCCAGCCTGACATATGTGTGCATTGCTCTGTGTGTGGCTCTCTGACTGACTGTCTGTCTGTCTGCCTGTCTATCTGTGTGCTAAGCAAGATAAAACCGAACAGGTTTATTCACGTCATCATCAAACTGGTTTTCCGGCGTAGAGCCATAGCTTATATATATATATAAATAAATATAGATATTATGCGAATCAGAGGCCCAGTGTGACGTGTGTGTGTATTGCTCTCTGTCTGTCTGTCTGACTGACCGCCTGTCTTTCTGTCTGTCTGTATAGGCCTACTAAGCACCATCAAGACGGAAATGATTTTCCGGCCCTGTGCTTGCCTCATTGTCTGCTAAAACCGAACAGATTTAGTCACGTCGTCACCAAACTTATTTTCTGGATATATATACATATAGATATAGATATTATATATATATATATATATACAGGGTGGCCCAAAAAAAGTGGGACCGTCTTATATAATATCTTATCATAATTTTTTTGAAATTTTTTCTATTAAAAAGCTATGGAAACTGTTGCCAAATGTTAATTTATCTAAGATCAGAATTCGATTTCAATGTGTCGTCTTTGGTTTTCAACAGTTTTTTCTAAACGTCTTCGCTACTGGTCAATGCTCCTATTTATAAACCTCTGAAACAAATGTTGCCACTATTCAACAATGGCCAATTTAAGTTGTTCTATTGTTGCAAATTTACGACAAATATAAATTTTTTTTGGAGGGCTCCCCAGATAGCATAATCTACTGGGTTTAAATTCGGGCTATTTGGTGGCCATGTCTGGTTCAATGAAGGTGACATTCTCAGGATCTTCTGCTGTTATTTTTGTCATTATATCAACATAAAATATGAAAGAAATTGTAAAGATGGCAACCGAAAATTGACGAAATAATGACGTCATGCGTTGAGATAATAAGTAAGAAGAATATTACGGTTTGAAGACTGCTCAAAACATAATTTTATATATATTTCTCAAGATTGCCCTAGGCAGTCCCACTTATTTTGGGTCACCCTGTGTGTATATGAATGTGATGACCAGCCTGATGTCTGTGTGTATTGCTCTCTGTCTGGCTCTCTGTCTGTCTGTCTGTCTGACTAACTGACTGACTTACCGCCTGCCTGTCTGTCTGTCAGTATAGGCCTACTAAGCACCATCAAGACGAAGATGATTTTCCGGCACTGTGCTTGCCTCATTGTCTGTCTGCCTATTTGTCTGCTAAGCAAGCTAAAACCTGGACAGATTTATTCATGTCATCACCAAACCGATTTTCAAGATATATATATATATATATTTATACAGGGGCGGAGATCCCGGGGTCGAGGGGACAAGTCCCCCACCTTTTACAGATAGGGGACAATTTAGACATGTGTTCACCCAAATATAAATGTAGCCCAATATTCTCATCCAGAACTTCGAGGGTATGGGTAGATTATAGAGATATCGGTAATATCAAATGTCGGCAAGATGATCAACATCGATATTAAAAAAAAAATTTTTTTAATAATATGATTTTTAGTCTAAAAAGCAAAATGATGACAGCAACATCACAAGGTCTGTGAAGGACGGCATTTCATTCCGTTCCCATATCGTGTCGTCGAGCCAATGGCTTCTTCAGACCAGTGGTGAGACCACCCAGTTTGCTTGTATAGACCTTGAGAACGTGTCAACATAGGTCTTGTGCAGAGTGAGTCATAGTGCCTCCTAAAGCCCCGAAGAATGGCTGGCCAATTCAAGCCAAGGGACTGCTGGCCAATCCAACAGAGAAACCAATGAATGTACAATTGTGCATCGTGGAGGCATGCATAATGAGTACATGCTAGATGCCAATCAGATCTCTCTGACACATGTCAGTGGCCTGAGAGGCTGAGATTAGATGGGTGGCTGTGAATAGGACAGCCGTGCCTTGGCCTTTAATTACCCTGGGCATAGTTCGATGGTGGGCAGTGTATCTAATCTGTACTGCCTGCCTAGGATTAGTTCCCAGCTACATGTATACGTCTCCTACGGGGGAAGTGTTTGCTTGAATCACAACAATAGGCAGTAGCAGTAGGTCTATCTTTTGGAACCGGACATCTTGGGAAACACAATGACAGTCAGAACTGGTGGTAGCAACGCTTAAGATGAAGCTGAAGACGATGAATAAAGACAGTTAGAACTGGTGGTAACAACGCTAAGGATGAAGCTGAAGACGATGAATAAAGACAGTCAGAACTGGTGGTAGCAATGCTAAAGAAGAAGCTGAAGATGATGAATAAAGACAGTCAGAACTGGTGGTAGCAACGCTAAGGATGAAGCTGAAGACGATGAATAAAGACAGTCAGAACTGGTGGTAGCAATGCTAGGGATGAAGATGAAGACGATGAATAAAGACAGTCAGAACTGGTGGTAGCAATGCTAGGGATGAAGATGAAGACGATGAATAAAGACAGTCAGAACTGGTGGTAGCAATGCTAAGGATGAAGATGATGAATAAAGACAGTCAGATATTCAGATATGAGTGCAGAGATATCAACCCACTGTACATAATTGGATAAGCAATAGATTTGAACAAGGAGGGAACTCTGTGACATTTCTGGTGTCGTGAACAGGATCAAGAACAAGAATGATGAACGAATGGCAGCAGAAGAACGACCGGAAGTCAACCAATGACCGACCGGAAGTCAACCGAGAGGATTGAAGATCAGCCGGAAGTCAAACGAAGGATAACCGGAAGTCGACCGAGAATCAACCGGAAGTCAACCGTAGGGCAACCGGAAGTCAACCGTAGGGCAACCGGAAGTCGACTGAGAGTCAACATGAAGTCAACCAAAGGGTAACCGGAAGTCGACCGAGAATCAACAGGAATTCGACCGAGAATCAACCGGAAGTCAACCGTAGGGCAACTGGAAGTCGACTGAGAATCAACGGGATGTCAACCGAAGGGTAACCGGAAGTCGACCGAGAATCAACCGGAAGTCAATCGAGGACCAGCCGGAAGTCAACCGAAGGGCAACCGGAAGACAGGAGAAGACCGGAAGAGGACGAAGGAGACAAAGAGAGAACCGCTCATCGCTGCAGGACGACGAGTGGGACGAGATCGAAATCAACGGCTTGGCGATCAAGAGAACCAACAGATGTCATCACAATTGCACGGAAAAGGTAGGACCCTTTGCCTAGTGGCTGGGTGTGAGATGTAAGGTTAGGATTGTAAGTCTGGGACGAGGGTCGGCAAGCGACATGCCCGAGGGCTGGTGTTGTCTTCCTCGGACTTCCTTCTGATGATATTTTTGGTACATGGAGCGTTTTTCTATCAGAGTCCAGTCCATAAAGGTGTCTCGTCTTCATCTTACTTGTCTTTTTTCTGTCGGAGTTATTTTTTGATTGTATTTGGTTAATTGGAAACGTTTTCTATCGTAATCCAGTCCAAAGGTGCCTCGTCTTCATCTTACTGACCTTCTTCTAGTAATTGATCTTCGCGATGGAGAACTTAACTCCTGAACAGCAAGCGGCCATCAAGCAGATGCGTTGCGGGAAGTTGGTAGGTCATTTGCTTGACACAGGTTTTGAGGAAGCTATACTGCTCTCAATGGACAGAGCGAAACTAGTAGAGGAATGGGCAGAGATCGTGGCTCGAGAGCACGATAGTTCACTGGATGTAGGCTGTGAGTCAAACTCAGTGACATCGGAGGCAGACTCCAACACAAGAATTCGCATATAGCGATTCGAGCTGGAAAAACTGAAAGCAGAGAGAGAAGAGGCAGAATGGTAGAGGAAGATGGAAAGGGGTCATTCCAGCTCAACTCAACCAATGCTTCCCACCCGACCATCTCCGAATTTGCTGAAATTTTTACCACTTGTTGCTAGATATATTGGATGGAGAAATCTAAAATCTTTGGGTATAATTTCAAATACTTTTCAAGATATTGTGTTTTCCGTGACCCCACCCTCCAAAGACGTTTCGCGAAACCTCGCGAGGTCCACTTTTTGAGATTTGATATCTCCAGAAGGATTGGACCAAATCTGATTAAATTATTTTTATCTGTACAGTTTCTTGCATAGATTACGTAAATATAATTATTTTTATTGTGCGTCATATAATTTCAGCTGAAACAAATGTCAAAGTTGCCTTTATATTCACTTTATGTTTACATTTTTCAATAATCAGTGATCAATATCTCCCTATATACCAGGCATAATGCATTCATATTTTATTTGTATAATGTCTATGTGGCTGGCAATTACTTTGAAAAGTTTGAACTTGATCAGTGGTTCACATCTGGTTGATATTTGCCGTCAGAGTTGACCAAACCTGACGTGGGGGATGAAAGAGAAAAAATATTCCCAAAAAGGCCCACTAAAATATATCTTTTTTATGACACTTTCTGATAGAGCAGAGATCACTTGATATGTGTTCAAAAAATCCCAATGGTGTTTTTTTCCGAGTCGCAATCAAGAGTTGTATTTGACAGACATGTTACCCTAATATATCAATATCAAAACTGTGAAACCAATGTGATAATGTTTTTAATATAAATGAAAGATAACTAAGTTAATCTTATTAAAGCTACTGTAAAGAGAAACATTTCTTTATCATAACTAAAGTGACTTAATCAATTAAATTTAGTGTTCTTTGGTGGTGTATCAAACTATGTACTCTGTTGATGTGCTAACAATGTGCAAATATCAAGAAGCTTATCTATTTAGAAAGTTTTTCTGTGCATAGGATGAACATTTTGGATCATTATCTGACTCTTTGACAATGGGACAAACGAATTATGGCTACGGATTCCTAAGATTGTCTTGGCTGAAACTGTAACGCTCGTCCAACTTGAAAAATTTCACATGCTTCTCAACTGAGGCTTAAATTGCAATTCTTAGGAAATGGATGCCTTTAATGTTTTTATTTCCAAGTTGGAAAAAACAAAGGGAACAAAGAGAGATCAAACGCGAAGAACGAGATGAGATGGAGTACAGGTTTAAGCGTTCACTTGTAGGTAGGCTAAAAGTCTTTAACGATGCAATGAGGGGAATGATAGGAAGATAATCTGAGCTACCTAGCTATTTTGACAATCTCGAGAAGTTGTTTTGTAGTTGTAATGTGGACGATGATGTGTGAGCAAGTCTTGTAGCGCATTTAAGTGATAAGGCTAAAGCATTGACAGCACATCTGTCACAAGAGGAGTTAGGCGACTATGAAAGCATTAAGAGATTTCTACTTCGAGAATTTCATGTCAGCCCTCTAACTCTGCGTGAGAAGCTTTACTCAGCACAAAAGGTGCCGGAGGAAACCTTCACAGCTCTAGCCTCAAAGTTACAGAACACACTGCTATATTATTTGCGTAGTCATGGTATAACTGATTCATTTGACGATCTGATTAGCCTGTTATGTGCCGACCGTCTGAAAGAATTGATCCCGAGAGGATGTCTTAATTTCATCCTGGCCCAAGAGAACGGGGGGGGGGGAGGGTGGCTAAAACACAATGAGCTAGCCAACTCAGCAGACAAGTACATGGTGTCACATAAGGGGAGCGGAGAATCGATGGGCTTTGGGAAATGGTTAGCACGTCATAACCCCCGTCCAGCCAAATCCACCATCCCAACCAACGTACCAAAGACAACCCAAGAAGAAGTGAAGGTAGGAGCCTTTGCTGGGAGTAAAATCCCATTGGATGAAGCAAAGCGGCGTGGCCTTTGTTTCCTTTATTCCACTTTTGGGCACTGTAGGGCCGATTGCCCGAAGAATAAATAACATCCCAGTAAGGAAACGGCGAATGTCAGCGCTTGAGGATAACCCGCTTGTTGACAATAGCGATACTCAGACGGACGAGGTAGATAGGGTAGGGGTGAACGTCACGCTGACCAGCCCCGAATTAATTGTTGACCAACCATTCATCGATGCAGCAGAATTGCACTCATGTCCGTTTATCAAGGTGCGAATTGATCACATGCCTGACCAGATGGCGTTGGTAGACAGTGGTGCTCAGATATGCTGTGTCAATAAAAACTTGGTGGACCCTCTAAATCTACCTGTATGTAAACAAATACAACTGACAAGGTTGCATGGCGATACCACTCTGACAGATGTCGTTCGCCTACTCATGAGACCGGCAATTGACGAGCAAGCAGGCAGGCTAAAGATTGCACCTGCGATCCGTATCTGGATGGCAGCGGTACCCAATTTGAATGAAGCTGTCATTCTAACACCGAGTGTTGTGGCCCTCTTGCAAGACACGGCAAAATATAGCGTCCTTGCAGCCAAGACAGAGATAACCCAAATCTCTAGTCACCCAGCTAATGAACCCAATGAGGGCCAGCCAACAGACGAGAGTAATATTCTTAGCCAATTGATTGGGAGTAGCTATTTTGAGCAGGTAGAAGAAGAGACCATGTCGGGTGCGAACGGTGAGGTTCCTTAGAAAAGGCCCGCCCAATTTCCTAGATATAAAGATAACCCACCAATGACTTATATCAGAGTAACAGATACAGAGACGCTAGCGAGAGAACTGGCCCAATGCCCTTCACTTAAGCCATCCAGGAGGTTAGTCGAACAAGGCAAAGGCGGCTTCTTGTTTGAAGGTAGTATATTATACCATCGGGACAGTATAGCAGGTCAAAAAGTCATCCAACTGTGTCTCCCAGAGTCCAGAGTAGGCGTTGTCTTGGATATGACTCATGATGCTCCTTTTGCGGGGCATATGGCCTTCAAGTCAACAAGGGACAGAAAACGATACGTAACACATTACAACTTACGCAGCATGGACCGCTGGTATCAGATCAGCGACAAGGTGATCGTTTTGGCCCCGGAGGCAAACGGAGCCAAGTTGTATAGTCGCTGGAGAGGATCTGGTAAGGTGGTCCAAGTTAAATCACCTCACTCATATATCTTAGAAGTAGATGGGAAAAGGAGACACATGCATGCAAACAAAATAAGAAAATTCAACAAACGCATTCAGCAGGCGATTGTAAACAATTGGGCAGTTATTTACGATCGAGATGAAGAATTTGGAGAAGTAGGGGTGATCGAGAATTGTGCTACTGAGCCCCGTCCAAGTACTCTAATTAACCCTGATAAAGTGGCTCATTTATCTAGGGACGAGAAGCGCCAACTCTTTGAGTTGTTGGATCAATTTCCGGAGGTTTTCTCGGATAAGCCGGGTTATTGCCCACTGGTAGAGCATAAAATAAAGATTTCCCCCGATTTTAGGCTTAGGCATCTGCGAGCTTACAAAATCCCAGAGGTGCTCAAACCAGAAGTAAATAAACAAATAAAGGAAATGCTAGCCCTAGATATAATCGTCCCTTCGTCTAGCGAGATGGTGAGTCCAGTTGTATGTGTACTCAAGGGACCCAACGATCAGAATGGAGTGAGACTAGTGATTGACTATCGTCATGTCAATCTCTATTCAGCCGACGATTGTTATCCCACCCTTGACATAGGCCACGTGCTGCAGAAGGTAGGCAAGGCCCGTCACATCAGCTGTTATGACGCACGGAATGGTTACTGGCAACTTCCGGTTCATCCCGATTCGCGCTGGTTAACTGCATTTGTATGTGATGCTGGACTCTTTGAGTTCAAAAGGTTACCATTTGGGCTCCGCTCAGCGAGTAACACCTTCATCCGGTGTGTCTCGCGCCTTCTGCATCCGGTTCGAGACTTCACTGAACCCTTTGTCAACGACATGGTAGTCCATTCGATGACATGGTCTGACCACTTAGATAACCTCAGAGACTTCTTTCATATCATTAAGGAGTCAGGTCTGACTCTCAGTCTTAAGAAATGCTCCTTCGCACAGAGCAAGGTTACTTTTGTAGGACATGTGATTGGGTCGGGGACCATAGAACCAGACCCGGTCAAAATTGCAAGTATTGTAGAGATCACTACTCCCACCTGTAAGAAGGACAGTCGTCGTTTGGTCGGATTTTTCAGTTATTTTAGGAACTTCATTCCCTCTCTGGCCGAAACGGCACGTATCCTAACTGAATTAACCCAAAAGAATGTACCCAACAATATCCCATGACGGCCTGCGCATCAACAGGCATTATATACATTGAAGAATGACCTCTGTAATGCTGTGTGCTTACATGCAGTTGACTTTACTAAACACTTTGGCTTGTCAGTAGATGCAAGCGGAACAGCCATTGGCTGCTGTCTATTTCAATGGGCAGATGACGGGTCGGAAGTCCCAATCTAGTTTGGAAGCTCTAAGCTTATGCCCACACAGAGTCGATAGTCGACAATAGAGCGGGAAGCTTACGCGGTGATATAGGCCCTTAGGCGCTATCGCTCATGGATTTTTATGTCAAGAGTCATACTGTTCTTGGATCACAATCCTTTGACCTTTCTTACCGAGACCACGCCGAAAAACGCTAATTTAGCTCGCTGGGTGCTGGTTCTCCAGGAGTTTGATCTAGAATTCAAGTATCAACCCGGTAGCAAGAATGTTGTTGCCGATGTCTTGTCTCGGGCATGATGGAGGATAGAGGGTTGACCTAGCCATTAGCAAGGGTCCAGCCTAGACAACTGTAAATAACATTGTGTTATATGGAACGGTTTTTTGTGTGTGTTTCTGCCGAGCTCAACAAATCCACGTAAGATTGACGCAATCAAATTCAGACATCCTCATCGCGGCCATCCTCTTAACGAGGGAGGTGTCGCGATGGGAGGCAACAGGTGAATGTTGGATGACCGCGATGACACAGATGACCCATGTCAAGGACCCTAATGGCGATCTGGGTCAATCAACAGCCGGAGGCAATCACCTGTACGCACGGGGACGTGGAATGACAGAAGGGGCGCTGGGCCAGGCCAAATCAGTTCCAAAACAGTTCCCGGGCGCCAACGTTCCGTTCAACAGAACCGTTATGAATGCACGCCATCGTGAGACTGAATATACCCTAATGCGACGTCGAGGCAATCAACCCCCGTACGGACCCTTTTGATGTCTTAGGCGTACCATAGAGCATTTCTGACAAGCTTTTTCTGTTGAGGATACGCTCGCAATTAATTTTTTAATTTGGAGTACAACAAAAAGGAAGGTTGGGAACAGCAGTTCTAGTGCTAAGTGTGCATACCGACTTATTCATCGGCTTTGCCAAGGATTTTGTACATTTAAGAAGCATTTTGTTCGCAAGTTGCCTAGGCCATGTGACTTCATCAGACCATCCTTCAGATGCATATGGGCAAGTCTGAGCCACACGGACCATGTGCACCCCTTGTAGCTGAGTGTTTTTGTCTCAGTGAAGGGCGGCTGAGTGACCTCGACCGACAGTCACGGGTGACTATTCATTCGACTGACCAAAGCATGACAAATGCTCTTTCCACATCCTCATTGTGCCTTGACCAATATCCGGACATGCGTCATCTTCCACCAGTGAAGAACTACTCGTGAACATCACCGTGTTTGTTATCGCTGTCACCAGTCGTTACTCTACCCTATCAATGCAATTTGACCCAGGGGTTATGAATGTCCATGCTATCTGTCAGCTGTCGACGGGAATCCATTGGTTGGTTCCACACTTGCGCGTGGGCCCACCAGTGCCACCACTGGTAACTCTTTCAGCTTACTGTGCACTGGCTTGCTAACTGCTGTAACATATTCGTTATTAGTGACATTTGATGTCATATAGGTTAGCGCATAGTAGATATCTTGATGGAGTGCTATATAACTGTCTGTTGCTTTAGGCAACAACATTTGGAATCATAGTCAGGGTTTTGTCTATTAGGTTTGAATTTTTGATAAGTAAGTTGTGATTGATTTTGTAGCAGAATTGTTACTGACTTGAAAATGAATTCTCACCACCTTGAATTGGCCATGGATCAAGAAGACAACCATGACATTGCCGACAATGCTTTTTACACAGGTGTTTTTATGTATTTACGTTTTGTATTAAATTACCGATCCTTTGGTCATATAAATAATTATTGGTTCATTTAATTACATTTAAGAGCATTTTAATTGGTTTGTGTTAAGTATTATCTTTGCAACATGTTGAGTCCCAGCTGACCTCTTATTTGGATTCTAATGGTGTCATGCCTCCTTTGTGGTCTGGGTTCAGGAAGTTCCACTCTACGGAAACCTTGCTGTTCCATCTCCTAGCCAACATTTTTGGAGCCATTGACTCTGGCAAAGTGACTCTTTTGGCACTGTTTGATATAAGTGCGGCCTTGTCGATCACTCTATCCTCATTGACCACCTTTCTACTTCCTTTGGTATCTCTGATGGAGCGCTCCTCTGACTATGCTCATTTCTCACAGGCCGATCACTCTATGTGGTTTTTGATTCAACTTGGATTGGCTGGGCCCCCCCTTCCCTATTGCCTCCCTCAGGGATCGGTCTTGGCCCCCCTTCTTTTTACTCTATGCTCTAAGCATTGCCTCCCACCAGTATGCTGATAACACGTCAGGCTTTTCCTAGCATCTCCTTTTCCCTATCTGATCGAAATTTAGGCCTCCTTGACCCTACTCTTTCCTATCAGGCCACATGAATGCCGTATCACGCTCCTGTTTCTATTACCTGCGCCAGATCCGCTCCATTAGACAGTCGCTGTCATAAAATGCTGTGTCCACACTGTGCACGCTCTGATCTGCTCTGGGGTCGACTTTGGCAACATTGCCTTCATTGGACTCTCCTCTCACAACATCTCTAAGCTCCAGTCCATTCTCAATGTGACTGCCCGACTAATTGGTTTAATTCCAAAATTTTGTCATATCTCTTCCTTCATTCATGATTCCCTTCACTGGCTCCCTGCACCTCAACGCATTCGTTTCAAGACCCTTGCGTTGATGTGTAACTGTCTCCTTGGGTCTGCCCCGTCTACCTTCTGGCTCCCTGTACTAGGGTCTCCTCTATTCCGCACCAGGTTTCCCTTCGTTCCTCTGCCCACGGACTTCTGGGGGTTCCCCGCATGCGCTCTGCCACGGCCAAATTCAGTTGGAACAGTCTACCCCTTCCACTTCAGAAGGAGCTGCTCTCTTTCCTCTGCTGCCTTCTGGAAGCGCCTGAAGACTTTCCTTTTCTCTGTTTAGCTTTGTTTAGCCGTGAGCGCCTCTGATTTGAGTGGTGCTATATAAGTGCTCCATTACAAATTACAAATGAAATTTCAGAATAAATAAAAGAAATAAGTAAGTCAGTATGGTGGTTCCCTGCAGCATTCTCATATTGCTCATACAGCAAATGCATCTAGGGTCACAGCCAAGCATGAAAACTAGAATAGTATACCTGGGGTTGCCTTCTTCACATCTTTTTCTGTCTATGGCCTTTGAAATACTGTGGTTGATTTCATCAATGAAGTTGACTCTTTGATACTCTTTGATAAAAATTCATACAAGTCTACAAACCAGTGCTGGTTTGTAGACTTGTATGCATTTTTATCAAAGAGTTGCACAAGGTCAGTTTTCTTTTCGAGCACCTTTCTTATAATGCTTATTCCTAGGCTGTTTATAACCCAATTAATTACTGTTGTGACTACATCCACATAAGTATGAGATAATATAAAATTTTCTTATTAATTGACCGTAGTAACCATCAGAGATCTATGCTTCACCAAACAGGGCTTTTTGATCTTCAGTTGACTGTAACATTTTAGAGAAGTTCTTTCACTGTGGAATGAACTGTTCCTACAGAGTGGGCAAAGGTAGCCTTCCATGTCATTGTTTGTACAATGTGTACTTCTTTTACATGTGATGATCATGTGCCAAATTGTGTTGCACCAAGTTATTGCTATGCCAAACTGTGTTGTGCAGAATTGTCAGTACCAAGTTGTTGGCGCTAAATTGTCATGAAACTGTAATGTAGAATCCACCAGTAGTATTGGATCATTTGTAGGTAAAAGTAGAATGTTGTCTCCTGCTGTCTTTATTTCAACTTTCTCTTCTTTTGTATGAGCTGTTTGATTCTACAGAGATGAAATTTCTGTGCCTTGCTCCTCTAACTGTATTTCCGTGTCTATACTGCTGAGAGCTACTGCTAGTGCCATTTTTTTTATCTCAGCCATTCAGTTTCTTCTTGTTGCAGCATGACCAACTTCAATTCTCTAAGAATTTTAGACACAAAAAGTTTTTACTAGTTTCGTTATCATTTTCCATTACCTTGGTATTGCCACAACAGTAAATCCATTGTTGTGGTTAAATTGAAATAGCTATGCCCATTGCATCGTTATTTATGGTGGTTACCGCAGTTTTACCGCTAGATAAATTACTGCGTCACTCTCTAATGTTGATGCTTACTATTGTGATTTTAAGTTCAGTCTAATTATAATGTTCTAATTATATGTTTTAAGATGAGTGAAGTTTGAAATATGATTACATAATACAGAACAAAGTTTACATAACCATGATACATTTTACAGTCAACAGTTGAAAGAGTTGAAAGGTTGATGAGATATGGATGGGGAAAATAAAATGCTGTACTGGAAATTGTGATATTAACCCACTCATTCAATATATGAATGAGAGGCAGAGCTTAACGACTTACGGGGTATATGTTTTGTAAATGTGTCTATTGTGTATTGATTAGTGAAAATTTCTTGCATATATCCTTTGTAATCACAGCTGTTGAATCACTCTTTTGAAATACATTACTCCACAATGTTATCAGTTGTGGGTAACTGATGTTGTAGATAAATGTTATAATCAAGTGAATTATCATAGTCATTATACAATATTTATTTTACTGGTTTACAGATTACAGCTCAGATGCCTGCTACTCTGAGCAAATTTCTTTAGCTGAATATCAGAAGCAGGCAACAGATTATACAAAAACTTCTGTTCAGAGCCTTATTTCATCTCCGGAATACCAACGAATACACACCCGTTGTCAGTTGTATGTGCAAATTTAAGTCTCTGTCAAAGTTAATTAATTATTTTCTCTTTTATTTTCTTGTAAATCTGTTTCTGTTTGTAAATTTGATGTCATGATGCTTGACATCAAAGTTTTATAATTGTCTGTCAATAAAATTAAATTTTTTATCTACCTTTTACCACATATGATGATTTTAATTGAACGACAATGCAGGCCGTTGATTAATGATCATCATTATTATTAATTTATATGGTGCTGGTAACAGCAGTGCCATTCAGTTCTCCCAGTGTAAGAACCCCAAGAATAGAAAATAGTTTAGATGAGGGAGAAGAAACCCAGAAAGAGTGGTGACACGTAGAGATGAGGAAGAGCATTAACCCTTTGAACCCTGCACTCCCCAGCAATTTGGCACATATACCCTAAGCTCCCCAAGTAATTGTTGACAAATTTGGAAACATTTCATTTTCTGTTTGAAGTGATGTTTTTCAGCAAATATAAATATTATTACTGCATAATGCTTACTTTTACCTGACGAAACTTCACTGCAAAACGAAAGTCGTTCGGGATGGAGCGCAGGTCAGATGTGAGTTGTTCCAAACACAATTGCAAATGCTCTATTTTGTCTGGTGTCAATATGAGCATATAGAACCACAAAGTCGCCTCTAGAGGCCGAGCGAAGAGATCGGTGACTAGAGCAAGCCGAAGTTAAGGTGAACAGATAACGAAGATAGACAGGGGCATTGCCTAAGACACAGTGCCAGACAATAGAGGAGATCCTGGGTGGGATATTGGGTGCGCAGTAGATGCATTATGTACGGACAAGTTAATTCAGAGTTCATGGTAAATAGGTTAAAGGATGTCATTGGTAGTGCCACGGACAACTGAACAGGAAAACCTGAGCTAATAAGCACTTCTTTGTTTGGTATGTATGTTTATAATATAACTGAGCACTGCTTTGAAAAATATATCTTATTAGTTTCCATCATGAATGTAATAATTAATAATAATTTTATTTCCTGGAGGTGCTGGTGTTCATGGTCAGAAGATCAGTTTTCAGCCAACTGTATTGAGTGTGGAGGATATGCTATGAGTCGACCATGTCCACTGTGCCAGGGTGAATGTGGCGCCATCTGGACAAGAGATGTCTACATGGTAACTAAAATTGTTATGCTTGCGCTATCAGCACAAGTGTTATTTCATTCCTTGGCCTCATGAAGATATGATGGACTTTATTCTAAGTTAGATGCCTCAGCAAGATTTTTGACCCTGTTGCATGTCTAATGTTGAGATTTCATGAGATACCCGATGATATTGCATTCGAAGTTTCGTGTCAGTATAGAGGAATCGAGTTTGAATTTCTTGCCGAGTCCAGGTACCGAGTAGTACGAGTTTAATTTTACTAAGTCCAGTTCCGAGTTTCGAATATTTAAAGTCTCATTCTCTTGATTTTGGTTGGGTGGTTTGCACAACTTTTGTGAATTTGTTAGCTTTGCCCTAGTTTACACTAGCAAGTTGTAACTAGTAAGCACTACTAGTAGCAGTATTTGTGTTTTTAGTTCGACCTAGGTCAATTGTCGTTTTGTATTGTAAGTAAAAATTACTGTATTTGTCTTTTTAGTTAGGTCGACTGTTGTTTTGTAAAGTAAAAAATCCGATTTTTGTTTTCAAAACAGAAAAGCAGAAAGATTAATACTCTGACCCATTGTTTGTCCGAGTCCGAATAATGCCGAGTACTCAGGCTGAACAGAGTTCCGAACTGAGTTTCGGTTCCTCCCTAGAATACTTTGTGGGTAATGTGGGTAGGCCTACCATTAATCATTTGTGATCAGTTCCCAGTGCAACTGTTTTAGTCAGTCAACTGCAACTTAAACCCATATCTTGTGAAACTACAGGGTGGGCCATTAAAAAGTAACCCCTTCAGGTGTTTTGTTAATATTTTGGCAAAAGTTACAATTACTAAACGCACAGGATATAATTCATACCTGCACATAATGCCCAATTTGAATGAAATATTTTATACAGAACAAAAGTTATGTCACTTTTAATAAGTCAAACCGCGGTTTTCTGATGGTCAAAAAACATTCAACGCAGGAAAAATGACAAACGATTTTTATTAAGTCACTTCTCAAGTTATTGTTGTAAAGCAAACTTCAGAATTATCATTATTATTGAGAAGAGAAACGGGAACCAGCGTATATGGACATCACTTTGACGCCATTTAGCGAGCAGTCGATCAAATTGGTAAATAAACATCGCTTTCCGTCATGTCGCTGGGCAGATTTTCAGAGTTGTATGGTTTCGAGACAGTGTCTCGGTCTCGAGACGGCTTTTTAGTGTCTCTGTCTCTGAAGCCTGCTGTTTCAGTCTCGGTCTCGAGGTAGTGTCTGGAATTTTTAGAAACTGTCTTGAAGTTAAAGTCTTGTTCTGTCTCAAACAAGAGATCTCGATAAGCTTCACGTTAACTGTCTTAAAATCTTGTGGCAATATAAAAACTATTCTCAGGAATTGGTACTATATACATTACAAGTTTCAAATTGAAATTACAAATGAACCTTATTCCCGAAAACTGATACATTAGTATTTTACAACATTTTATATAGGATCACTAGTCTTTTACTGTCTTGAGCCTAGTGTCTCGGTCTTGGTCTAGGCACCTCACTGTCATGGTCTCATCTTGGTCTTGAAGTTTCAAGACTTGCAGACAACACTGCAGATTTTCACCAATGCAGTGCCTCAGAAGAGACTTAAAAGCTCCTCAGCACTGCTTTGTCGGCTGAAGGTTCACGACTGCTGCCAGCTGGATTTACCTTTCAACAAGACAGCGCACCAGCGCATACTGCTCGACTCACGCAAGATTGGCTCATGGTCAATTGCTCTGGTTTCGTCGAGAAGGACCGATGGTTCCAAGATCACCGGACTTGAACCTGTTTGATTATCACGTGTGGGGAGCTATGTTCGAGAAATACCACAATCTGCGACCAAAGTCAAAAAAATCGATGAGAGAATTGAAGTGTAAGCAGGATTGACGAAAATAAAAAGTAGTAGATGGATGCGGGATTGACGAAAAGAATCATATCTAAGTAGAAGCCGGATGTGATGAAAATAATCACACCTGAGTAAAAGCTGGATGTGATGAAAATAAGTATGTTCAATTGGAAGCAGGATTGATGAAATAATTCACATTGAAATGGAAGTTGGATATGACAAAAAAATCATACCTAAGTAACAGCTGGGTGTAATGAAAATATATCTGTTTAAATAGAAGCTGGTTTGACGAAGAGAATCTTACCTAAGTAGACGCTGGATGTGATAAAAATAGATCTGTTTAAATGGAGGCTGGATTGATGTATAGCCTCATCCGTTATTCTCTCCTCCTCCACAAACCCTGTTTTTAAAACAGCGGCGCTACGGAAGTTCTTAATGCCACTGTGCAATGGAAGCTCGCAGAGCACAAGAGTTTAATCATCCCTTTCCCCGTGGTGGTCTCGTACGCGTATCCTCCTCCCCTCAAAGCCGGAGAGACCATCACGAGGAATCTGTGGCCCATATAGGGCCCTGGGTCATAGAAAGTGGCCTCTAACATCCCACGTGGCTAACAGTCTGATATAAACTAATAAACTAGATATAAACTAGTAAAAAATTTTTAGCCTCGGTGGGATTTGAACACAGACTGTATTATACGCTGCTTCTTGTATTCACCAGGTGGCATGCACTCGTCGATGAGTACTTGCCGTCAGCATCAGTTGCTTATATCCACATTCTCTACATTCCAACGTTACATACTGCAAAACGTTGGAATGTGCCAGGCTGGTGAGATCACGTGGCTTGCGACCAGTGACCTCATGCGTTGGACTCTTGTTTCAAATGGCTTCAATGCCATAAGGATCCAACCCGATGCGATTTACCTATCTTACGGAAACCAATGTTATTTTGGTCTCTACCCTCTCAGACTATCTTTTGACAACCCATCTGATTTGACGAAGCGCTCATGAATGGTTCCCTATGCATAGCTTTCAAGTGGTGCTTTAGAAGTTTAGAAATTACAATTATGTCGGCTTATAATGAAGTATTACAGTGTGATAATAATAATTATAATAATGACGACGGTGGAACGAAAACAAAAGTGACAATGAAGCTGGACATGCCTTGGCTAAAATAGGCGGTTGCTATGGGCTTGATTTTAAGTCTCACAGTAAAATCGTCTGAATAAGGCACGCTGCTGTGTCAATTATTATTAATGTAAGTAAGATGATCATTTCCAATTGAATAAATACTATGTTAGTAGACGTTAAGAGATATAAAGATGCCACGAGGCCCAGGACATAACAAGTGTGTTTACCTACAACTAAAAGAAAAACGCTTTGTAATCGACGTTGTGTAGGTGAATATTGCCACCTACATAATTATTGGATAAAAAGAGGTGGATGGATAAAACCATGCTTGGGATGTGGTATAGGAATCATTAGCAAAGTAGAACTGTGTACATATTGCGAGCAAAGAAGTGTATACGATAGACTACTATAGAGATCCAAACAGAGGAATCATCAGAGAGTGGAAAAGATTATCATCAATAGAAATAGACTGTTTTTCATACGATCTTGGAGAACCATACGATTTGCGAAACACATGCCACTATGATTTGCACATATTGTGAATTATTGTGTCTCTACAAGGTCTCTAAATAGTCTGGTGGTGCTGTCGGGGTCAGAAGAGCACGGAAAGTGGAGAGTCTTTTTCTTGTGGAGTCAGACCAGCATTTACAGTTTAATTCAAAACTGACTTTGAAAGTTGCTTTAAAAATTCTTCTCTGGCAGCAGCGTGACCCTGTTTGAATAAATCCTTTTTTAACTCTTTGTTAATGGATTCCCCTACTGATATGAGTCGAATCTGGTCCTTCAAATCACGATACTTTTCTACTTCCTCAAGAATTAGATTAAATTCATCCTCACTGATCTCATTATCCCCTAAGGCTTTCAAAACATGACTGTGGATGGTGTTCAATTTACTGCTGGCTAGAATGCGAATAGCCTAGTGTTTTCCAGCCTTGGCCGAGCATCTTCGACTGATGGCAACACACGCAATATCGAGCAGACTCACCATCCCCGCAACGACCTCGAGGGCTATTCCTGGCATTATCCCGACCCCTGTGACCAACAATGTGGTACCCCCAGCACCTGTTCCAAGGCCAAGAAGTGCAAAAGTTGCCGACGCGCCGTTAACAAAATTAACAGCTCTTTTATATTTTTTTGCAAACGGCTGCAACCTTCAATCTCTGACCTCAAGAACGCCTCCAGCTCCCCAATCTTCTGCAGACGAAAAGCCTGTGACGTTGTCTCAGCGGTGACGCTTCATCTGAGGCTTTTGAGGTGCTAGATTTGGATATAAAGACAGTATAGTTCCTATAACAGTAATGTTATGGTTAATACAACATCCAAAGTGTTTACAGCTCTTCTTTTTTTAACCTCAATACGAAAACCTGTCTGGCTTGCAATAAATATCACCCGTGTTGCATCAAATTGTGAATTAGAAACATCAACTGTCCAATCCAAAATACGAATCGATGCTTCACCCGAACTCTTGCTGAGAAGTGTTAATTTCCAGAATCCAAAATCTATTTATGTCATATCTGTTGCGTTCTGTAAGGTTATACATGGATATCTAGCCGCTGTTAGTGAAACATTCTGCCACGCATTCGAGGTCAATGAATCGCTAGATGTATAAATGTCACGAGTAAAATAGTCTTTTGACACAAAGTTCATATGTTCCTGAGGAACTGCAGCCAACATATCTGCTGTGGGTTGTGGGATATCATATCCCCAGTTGGTCAATCCAACCAAATCATCGAAGTCATATTTATGCATATTCGTTTCCCCATTTTGTCGGAGATAACCTCGAATCTTATAATTGATGTGAGTCAATCATCTTTCGTTCTTATACTAAGCAATATCCCCAACTTTAAAATATGTGAATATCTGAAAGCTTCTAACTGAGACTGTCGTTGCTCTTTCTATAGCATGGCGAGTGCTATACTGGCAGAATCGCTTTCAGATGTTGGCGCATCTGTGGGAAAACCAGTCACTCTGTTGCCATCCATAATCAAATCACCAGTCATGGTATCGCCTGCTTTGAGCACGTGAGTATGCGAAATGACAGCATGCTGAATATCCGCATACAGCCTGACCGCTGTGTTCAATACCAGGTCCTTTTGATCTGCATACTGCTTGGCAGCATCTGTCTTTTGATCTGTATACAACCTGACAGCTGCATCTACCGCCGTAGTCCTCTCGACCACGCAATCATCGTTGATATTAATCTGATTGATTGTATAATTTCTAAGAGTGGTGAACTGAGTAGCTACATATTGCTTGTTTGTCACATGTAGCGGTCCCGTGGGCATTCTATCAACGTTTGTCATGATGTCGCCGCCCACTTTTGATACTTGTACGGTGCTGGCGGCATCACTTTCCGACGTTGGTGCAGCTGTGGGGAGGCCAGTCACTCTTTTACCCTCCATAATCAAATCACCAGTCATGGTACCACCAGGAAGCAAGTGATCTCTTCTAATTATAGCATCCTGTGAGTTTGTTTCAGTTCTAAGAGCGATGACTTGTGCGTTGGCATACTGCTTTGCAGAGTGTGTTCCTTGCTCTGTGTATTCCCTGGCAGCAGCATGCTTCTGATCCGTATATGACCTGACAGCTGTGTCCAGTGCCATATCCTTCTGATCTGCATATTCTTTTACCAAAGCATCTTGATCCACCGCATACTGCCTCATTGCAGCACTCTCAGCATCAACATATCGTTGGTTGGTTACAAGTGACTGGTCAGTGGGTGCTCTATCAAAACTTATCATGGCGTCTTCAACCACTTCTGATACTTGTGTGATACTGACGGCATCACTTTCCGATGTTGGTGCATCGGTGGGGAGGTCAGTAACTCTTTTAACGCTCATAATCAAATCACCTGTCATGGTATCACTGGCTTTCAGCAGGTGAATATCTCTTGAGGTAATGCCCTGCTCACTGGCATACTGTTTTGCTACTGCAGTCTTTTCATCCGTATACTGCCTTGCAGTGGCTGTCTTTTGATCCGTGTACGATCTAACTGCCACGTTTAGGGCACTCTTTCTCATCCGCATATTGACGAATCGAAGCACCCAGCTCAATACTCAGTGCTGCATTCTTTTTGTCCATGTAACGCCTGGAGAGAGTACTAATCTCGGTTTTTAAGTCGTCAGCGTGCTTCTCGATAGCAGCAGCCTGCTGGTCTGCATACCGTGTCACTTCGCCCCAATCAGCGTCATCATCCCTGGATTGTGGGATTGGAAGCCTAATTATTCTGTAACCACCCATAGCCCTTACTTGCAGCATCGGTTTTTTTCTATAGGCCCACCCACATTTGTGACTCGAAATCCACCAGTTGAGAGAAATCTAAGCATGGTATCCCCAGTCCTGTGAACTAGTCCACCCGTGCTGAACTGCCATCCTCCTCCTCCCACTGTCACACCCGTAAAACCTCTACCAAACTTATTGACCGGCATTGTTCTTATGCAGTTCAATCTATTAGTTAAAGAATGATATGTTCAAATTTACGTCCACCAACGAGCTCTTTGAGTACGAGTGACCACATATGACATCGCTGGGACCCTGTAACTGGAACGTTTGTGTCTTAATGGGATGACCTAAATATCGAGCGAGTTCGTTAGGCAGAGCCAACCCAAAACTTCAAAGTAAAAAGCCTTGCGTCCATCCAACCAGTAAGCAACCCAGTGAGTGCCATCACCAACGCTAGAGTCCAGATTGATGACTCCACACTCCTTGTCATACGGTGCGGTAGGTAGGCCATCATGCATGAAGACTCCACGGAAATTTGGTAGCGCCTTGCCAGCTTTCTCAATTTCAAAAAATTGCTCAGAGGTTTCAATTTTTTTGCCCGAGGAATAGACTCAATCCCTTGCACATTGGACAACAACCCCCGGTAGTGGGGGTGATGATAGGCTGATGACTTAGGAATAATCCCTTACCAGCCCATCGAATATCATCCTCGATTTCACGATTGTGACGCTGTGCCTCAGCCAGAGCCATGTCGTTGGCTTGTTTGCTCTGCATCGCCTTTGCCACCCCGGCAGCTCCACCAGCTAAGGCACCAGCCGCTGATAACCCACCGAATATCGCTGGAAGCAGTGCCAACAGTGGTAGAAAACCACCCATTTGCGACATCTTTTTTATTTGCGTTTTGCTGAACCTCAACTCCATTCTGTGTCCTTTATCCATATTCTTCGCAATGGGGTTGACTTGACCCCTCGTCAATCCGAGCTTATCTTCCCCACGAAGCTGTTCACGAGAAAGTCGGATTGTAGCACCAGTACCACTGTGTACAGCCTTGCCCAGCGTTTGTTTCAGAACCGAATTCAGCGACAGACCGAATTTGATGTACTCCGACTTCATGTTGGCATGTATATCATACTAAAGCTATTTTTTATTTCTATATGGACGCGAATCTAATAGACGACATTGAATTTACTGCCCTCCGATTCGAGTCTCAGGAGTTGATAGCTGATTAACACTGCATATGCCGCAGTGTTGGCTGTTACTGCGGCGTCAAAGTCTACCTTGATCTGTATGTCTTGTACAGTGGTTTTCAATCGCTCCAATTGCCTGCGAACATCCAAGACAAAGATCGGAAATAAGTCTACGAAATCGAGTGGTGTGACTTGACACGAGGATTCATGAGCCTCGATTCCGCAAAACTCTTCCTTGAAGTCTCGCAAAGCCTTGTAAGCACGAGATGTTCTCACTGAAAAGTGAAGTCGAGAGTCATGTCAACGATGGGACAACGATCGCTGTTAAGCATGGCGTATATATTGCGGACCCGCACATGATCAAAGAGAGCTGGGTTCTGATTTTGATTCGTCGACTTTCCTGTCTGAAAGGCAACAAGCATCCAGCGAGGTTTTTCTGTACCCGACTTAACGCTGAGTCGCCACGAGAAGGTCGTTGCCCTCGGTACCGAAACATTGTCGCACTACATGGCACGAAATGCTACAGGCACCTTGACCTTCGATTCGATCTGTTTCATGAGCAAGCCCTTGTACTCCAGAGCTGGAATCACATGTGGCATGAACCAGGACAACTTAGACAGTGTAATTTGGCCGGCAGCTGCAGCATTTTCCTTAAAGATCGCGTCTGTATCAGTCTGTCGACTCAGCAGTAGAGACTGCTTAATTCCATACACGACTTTGTGGTAATCGTCACAGAAACCAAATAAGTGTCTGAGGGGGACTACAAACGAAAAAGTGCCAACCGGATTAGGCTTAGCGATGATCATATGTCGCCTTGCTTCAAATCCCAGATTTGCTTCAGCGGCTGCTGCAGTCGTGTCCTTCTGCCAGCACATGTTCAGACCTTGTCCTTGGCAAAGTCGTCACCGTAGACCAACATACCCTTCATCGTCGTGGCTTGTCCTGGGGACATGATGTTTTCAATCTCAGTGTTGTTAGCAGGTATCGGATCTGAGAGAACATGTATGGGATGACATTGTTAACCAGTGAGACGACAGTGGTCGCAACATATGTGTCGTTTGTCGTCGAATACTCATACTGTGGACCTTTTTGAAACTCTACAAGAGACTGTCACAACACTACAGAGGCATCAACCAGCTTGATCGTATGTGTCTCGACCACGACGTGGCTTACGCGGTGCACAAAGATACGACTGGAAGAAACCGTGCTGATGATATCCTAGCCGCAGCGGCAGCAAAGATCGCAGTGGCTGATAAAACTCGAGAGTATGAAAAGAAGGATTCAAGACTAGTCTCTGCCATTATGTCAGCGAATTATGTCACATTTTGACAGCCATTAGGTCAGTTGGGGATGGGTGTACCTATTAAAAAGTAAATTATCTTTAATATAATAGACGGACAAAAAGCTCTCCGCAATATATTATAGCCCGATTGGGTACTGGCGAGGTAACGCCGCAGTTATTAAATTTGTCACAGCCGCTATGGTTTCCTTGGCTGACCTTGCAAATGGTTGAAGAAACGGGGCTGTGTGGCAGATTTATTTACCCATGCCATGCTACATACCACGCCTGATGTTCAATGAAGAGATTCCTAATGCTGTACACCAGGCTGACTTATTGTTTCTACCTCATGATTGAGTTGGTCGTAAAAGTTACAAATACGCCCTAACCGTGGTTGATGTCGCCTCCCGGTTTAAAGAGACTGAGCCATTGATGAACAAGAGTGCAGCTGAGGTCGCTGCCGCCTTAAGTCGGATCTACACTGACTTGGCCCGCACTGTTCCAGGTTGATCCCGGACACGAGTTTATCGGTGAAATCAATCCGTTGCTGAAGAAGCATAATGTTGTGAGACGGGGACAAGCTGCAAATCATCGTCAGCAGGGTAGTCGAACGATTCAACAGAACGTTGGCTGAGCGATTGTTTAGGGCCCAGTACGCTCAAGAAATTACTTCTTGCCGCACGGGGTTCCTCGAAGCGGTCTGTTGAATGGGTACGTCGACTGCCCGATGTGGTGAATGCATTGAATAATGAGCCTACACGGTTGATTGGAAAGCGTGGCATGAAACCGACTGACATGATTAAGGCGGAAAACGTGGTGCAAAGACCCTCCCTTCCAGCGCTTCGTGTTTACGGAATGGATGAGCCTATTCTTGGACACGATGTTCTCGTCTGTTACTTATACGCACCCGGTGAACTCTAGGGTGGCAGCAGATCCTAACTGGTCCCTCACCATTCGCACAATATTGCATGTCATCCGACAGGTCGACCAGCCAGCGTTGTATCATCTAGTGGATGGACCTGGTCATGGGTTTGTTCATGAGGAACTACTTGTTATGCCTATGGGACCTGAGCTCCCTCTTTGTAGAATACTGCGGTGAAGTAAATCACTAAATATCGTATTGTGAAAATTATGCCATTTCCGCTTGACATATTGTATGTGGCGGTCAATGTGTTAAACTTCTTCCAAGCACTATCATACCCTTATTGCACTTGTCAAATCCTTTTCCTTCAGCCTTTTCTTCACCAATTCAGTTTAAATTGCCTGCATTGTGAGCAGATTTCTCTTTGGAGGTCTCATAGTCGAAGATCTAGTGTCAGCAAAATTCGCCTTGCTTTCACGAAACCTCCATTCTGCCAAATAATTATTTCTCTGCTATAATTCACTATAGTTATAATTCAAGATTATGCCAAATAATTATTTATCTGCAGGGATGTTAACAATACTGGAAAAAAGTATTGCAATACTATTACTTCTTAATTAAAAGTATCGCAATACCAATACGAATACTTTTTCTGAAAGTATTGCAATGCCAATACTTTTACCCATGCTTTTCAATATGCTTGCTTAATTCGATCTTAGCATGATTCATGCACCAACAATTATAGAAAATTTCCCAAGGAATCGCTTGGACCAGTCACAAGGGATCTAGATCCCTTGTGATTGGTAATAAGAGGAATTAATAGGAGGAATGGTTACTCGTCAAATTTCCATGTACACGCTTTTCTCCCAAACACGGATGTCGCCCCAATCCAACGGCATTATTTTGTATGTTGCTGACATACCCGGCAGTTATTCATAAAGGTTGTTGAATCAGCTAGTTATGTTGAAATGATCTAAAATTTCTGGCTTCTGAATATCACCCAAAAACTGTTGACACGAAGGAACATGAGAACTTTCCTGTCCTGTGCATAAAATGGTCTTCAGGTCAATCAGAATATCTTTGAAGTAGCCTTCAGGCAAGCTGTTTGAACACAATGCTCTGATATCGCACTTGCAATCTTCGTTTCATCAGTCCTATTCATTTTCAAGATCAATTCAATTCGCAAGCACTCTAAAATTAATTAGGCATACCAGTGAACGCAAAATGACATAGGCCTACTTCGGTCATTTCTTTATTTAAGCCTTAAATATTCCATCTGTTCGCACCAAGATATTAATATGGCCGAATGAGAAGATATATATAATATATATAAATTATATGTATAATTTTTATATGGTTTCTCAAGAAATATGCAAAGTCAATCATTGCGCTTTGATAAGTTTGGGTCTATATATATAAATTATATATATATAAATTTAAGTGAGAAAAAGTATTGGTGTCGAGTATCGCTGACAGGCTAAAAATGGGTATCGCGGTACACACGCGATACCAGCAAAACAAAACTATCGTGATACTTTATCACAATATTAACAGCCCTGTTTATCTGTTATGATTCAGTATTCTTTTATACCAACTGCCTTTGGGTATAATCTCATTGACCATGTATTAATCATGACACTAAAATATTATTATTAGAGCTGTACCAATGCATCGACAGCACTCATAATCGGCGCCGATTATAGAGATTTCGGCGGTATTGGATATGAGCAAGATAACCGCCGTCAATATTTTAAAAAATTTCTTACTTTATAATATTATTTTCAGTCTTTAAGAGCAAAATTACGACAGCAACATCATTGGATCTGTGAAGGACAGCAGCATTCTTTTCTGTTCCCATAGAGTGTGGAACTCTGGCTTCGTCGATCATGGCTAATTCAGACCACCCAGTAGGCATTGTACTAGTACCATGGGAAAGTGTCAACATAGCTGTTGTGCAGTGAAACGTAATTGCTTGCTTGGACGCAGTTGTCGTAAAAGTGGCTTTGGCGTCAAGTGTTCTGTACTCCGTCATGCAAAGTCGAGAGCGGGCGATGTGCCTAATCTGTGTTGCCTGCAGCGTTGGGCATCCTGCCATCAGATAGGCCGACCAGTTCCTTGGTGCTTGGGATCTGAGCCCTGAGAAAAGACCGCCAATCGATGTCATTTATGACGCTGCGCCGCAAAGAGCATCCCTGGGCCCTCCTGCACATGAAACCACAGTGGCCCTCAAGCCCATCGCCAACCCAGTGGCCCAACCTCAGGCCTACCGCCACCTGAACCACCTCGTTGTCAAGGATAAGGCTGCATGTAGCAATGTTAGAGGTCTGCAGGTAGAGCGCTTTTTTCTACCAGACCCGTACCCGTAACACAGGACCGTACCCGACCTGTACTCAAAATTCCGACCCCACCCAAACCCGCATTTATATCTGTACCCACAGTGCCGGATTAAGCACCGTGGAGGCCCATAGGCAGTGAAACTTTTGGGGTTTGAATTCCTTTACCTGCATCACGAAATAAGACGCAGGGAAAACAGTATACATTGCCAGAAGTTGGCGAGTACATCGACCATTCTCGTTTAATTTGTTCTCCATTCACATGCTTCCGAAACATCATGGAACGAATGAAATATCGTGCAGTACCATCATCGTACTGCCTACGTGAAGCCGAAAAATCACAATCAAAGTGCTGGCATTCTACAGGATCTCTACTAGACCAATGTTCTTGCACTGCGTTTGTAATGTTTTCCCATAATCCGACGTCGTTTTGAAATTCCGGTCTCTGAATTTGTCTCTCCGGACCAATCACATTAAAATCCTGATCGGTTTTGGCAGTGTCATCTATTCTATGGTGTCCTGAGGCTCAACCATTTGTACAGCAGTCAATTCGGAAGGCAAGTCTGTCGCCATAACATCGCCGGCACTGCCGACGGCAGTACTACCACAGCCACAGGCTTGATCTTCTGCAGACGAACGAGTGAAGCCAAGTTGGAAAGCGACGGAGTCCTTTTCATTTCTTCTTGAAGCTTCACTGTGGCTTCCTTTTTCTTTCTTCGCTTCTCTGCTCCGCTTTCGTGCCTTCTCTCGTTGATCGACATTTTATCTAGGGCCCTATTAATTTTATTTATAATTATTTTATTTTATTTAACTTAGTTAACTACTAGACTAACTTGAAGAAGTTGAAGTGTAAACATTATTGTATGACGTCACCGTCGTCACGTGCCTCTATTCTTAAGAATAAGTAAGTAAAAAAAATTCTTTCGTCACGGTCTCATGGGGCCCCTAAAAGTCGCGGGGCCCATAGGCAGTTGCCTACTCTGCCTAATGGGTAATCCGGGACTGCGTACCCATGATTCATTAGCATGTCCTCTCAAGGTCTTGCTGCCTGCCAGGCTAATAGGATCACAACTGACTAAGCATTATGCTGTTGTCATTGTAGTGACAATAACAACAGCAGCCTTAGGGTAACAATGGCAGAGGAAGCAGGAGAATAAGGAGAAAGTGGATGAGGAGAAATGAGAGGAAGAAGTGGAGAACATAAGATGGAGGAGGGGAAGTGGAGGAAAGGAGGGAGGGTAGAGTCAGCAGAAAGGGCAGGAGCAGATCGAGAAGCAGGAGGAAGAGGAGCTCGGAGCAGGAGAAGGGGGAAAAGGTGGAGGAAGAGGAGGAGGCAGAAGAGAAAGACGAGGAGTATGGAACTTGAGGAGGAGAGGAATAAGAGAAGGATGAGGAGAAGGAAAAGAAGAAAGAGAAGGGAAGTAGAGAGGAAGCAGAGAAGCAGAAGGGAAAGCTCGAGGATGAATACGAAGAGGATGATGAAGATGAGGACGAAGTGGAGAAGATGAAGAGTAAGAAAGAGATAAAAAGCTGTAAGAGGAGCAGGAGAATGAGGAGCAGGAAGAGGAAGAGGTGAAGGAGGAGAAAAGGTAGAGGAGCAGGAGGAGTAGCAGGGAAAGGAGGAGTAGGAGGAATGAGAAATACAGTGATTAACACACATACGTACAAAGAAGCATTATTTGGATTTCAAATGTTTGTGTACAATAGTATTTAAGTCTTGCATTTAAGATGCAAGATTCACTTATATATTTAAAGGTGACATTGTAACATTAACACTTGACGTTGACATGGGTAAAACCGGGTATACCCGTACTCGTGATTAGTCATCTATCTGCGGGGCAAAGGTTACGCCGACTGAGGAGTAACTCCTCCAAACAGGGCATATGGATTTTAATTTTACTTATTCCTGGTGCAAGAGTTACTCCAGGTATAAGTTATGCTTGACTCTTAACTATGGCTCCAGATGTGCAAAGTTGGCTTTTATGATTGACACTGTTAGTCTCTGGACAGATGCACGTGCAATGTCCATGCTATGTATGCTATGTTATTGTGTTTTGTCTGTTTTTGGTGGTATATTTTCCTCAAAGCTCTGTACAGCATTTCACTGCCTTAGACAAAGTTAGCATTAGACAAGGTTATTTGAGAAAACAAATATGGCTGTTTTTGTCATTTTTTTTAGAGCCACAGCAACTATGAGGCACACTGGGATGGAGATTGTCTTATGCCTTCAGAACGGAAACAGGGATACCTACTACAACTGCTTATAATGGCTGAACGATCTGAGGAATCGGACGTCATAGATGCCATGCAAACTTTGTTAACCAAATAATGCTAATTAACTTATCAAGCAGGGAGGCAGCCTAACCTATAGGATTATTTGTTTTTAAATGTTCTTATGTCATGTCATGTCACATCGTTGCTTTGCGACGGTTGAAAGTGTTGTCCAATGCTTTCTGTCTCGTGCAATGTTCATTAGGTTTATGCCTTTTAAACCAGTCCACGCCATGACATTGTCAAACCAGCAGATTCTGGGTCTTCCACGACTTTGGCTTCCTTCCACTATACCCAACATCACACGGTTCTCAATACTGTCTTTAGGCTGTCTCACGATGTGCCCGAAGTACCACAGTTTTTGGGATTTGATGTGACCCAACAGTTTGCTGCCAACTTTCGCCTTTTGATACAGTTGTTCGGTGGTCACCACTTCTGTCAATGGAATTCTGAGCAGTTTCCTCTTGCACTTGTTCTCAAATGCTTTTATGTGTTTCTCTACTTCTTTCTTTTTGTCCGCACCTCACAACCATACGCTGCTACTGGCCACGCCAAGGCCTTCATGAGTTGCAGTTTATTTATGATTTTTTTTTCCAGAGGCTTATCAACTTAGACATGACTGACGACATTCCCATAGCCAATCTTGATTTTACCTCACTCGCGCAGTCCCCGTCCTTCATTACTCTGTTCCCCAAGTATGTAAATGAGTCCACCTGTTCCAGTTTGTAGCCATCCAACTATTATTCACGCATGGTCCCCTGCATGGTACGGTTTGATTAATTCTGCCTATCGCACTCGACTAAATGCTGTTTTGCGCAAGTTGGTACGAAATCGGATGCTCCCTTCTGATCTGCCCTCATTTGACTATCTTTGTAATTGTGCTGATGAAAACCTCTTCACATCTATTTTAACCAATTCCGACCACATACTAGGAGGTTTGCTTCAACTGATTAAGTGCCGATAATATATCTGTGCCAATTTGTTCACAACAGGGCTGCAAATACGTTGGTTGTTTGGTTTTTTTACAAAAAGTGACAATTTTTGGTTTTTTAAGATATTTTTATTCAATTTACTAATTTATTACTATTATATTTCTAACTAGCTGGGGTACCCGGCGTTCGCCCTAGTGCAGAAAATTATGGGGGCACCTTGATTGAAGACGAAGTTGTGGGGAGGCATTTCTGGTCTTGCAGCATCTGCAGCCTGTCATTCCTGATTGGCCGGAGGGGACTCTGCAGCTCTGCAGGAGGCTGCCTGTCTGGCAGAATTCACCTTTCCTAAATCTAATCCCTCCTCCTCATCTCTAATTCCTTCTCTTTCTCTGTTTTCTCTAATTTCTATTCACTCTTTGTTCTCACTCACCTTTTCCCAACTTTTTCCCCTTCCTCAACTTGGTTTTTAAAAATATTTTTATTCAATTTACTAATATTACTATTATATTACTAACTAGCTGGGGTACCTGATTCGTCCTCCCATCCCATCCTCCTTTTCACACACCTCACCCTCTTCTCATCATCACCCTTGTCCTTTCCCCTACTCCATAATCCTTCCCTACTACTTCCTCCTCCTCTTCCGCCTCTTCCTCCTCAACAATCCACCAACTCCTGTACTGGGTGTCGGAGGTGTTCCCCGAATGATCGAGCGAATAGCTGTAAAAGTGTAAATGGAGAGACAGACACACACACAGAATCTAGATATACATGTAAATAAATAGTATTTATAGTACAGACCGATTGTGCAAACTTGACTTCACCGTAGCTTGCTTAGATGGACCATTTCTTCGAAAGTCTATGTAATGTAATATAATGTAAATCCTCGAAAATTTCTCGGCGCCCACAAAAGCCATGTCAGGGAGACCAGCTTATTCACCGGCGCAATACCAAATAAAGTCCGCAATAGCCAAATCTCTTTTCTTTCTGGTGCCAGGTCGAATCCGGGGAGTCAAGGCCTGATCTAATTCGTGTTTAACCACGCTGTCGTTTCGTAGTTCTGCTGTTGCGAGCAGAGTGTCACATTAGGGTACTCTATTGTTCACGTATAATTATACTTCTATACAAAGCAGGCAGGCAGACAGCTGCTGGTGGCAGCTAAACGATATTGTGTAGCTGGTAGCAGTGTTGGGCACGAGACCAAAACCTCGAGACCAAGGCCGAGAGGCCCAAGACCAAGACTGGGGGTCCGAGACCAAGACCGGGTGGTCTAAGCCGAAGACCAAGACCGATGCTCTTTTGTTATAAAAATTCAATATATTAAGACGCTAAAACGGAATACCGCGCTTAAAACATTAATTTTATTGCTCAAGAGTACTAATCTTAATAGTGGTCCAGAAACAGTTTTACTGGCCAGTCTGAACTTTTGCGGGTTCAGCCATAGGCTTCGGCCTGAGAATGTCACACTGTAAAGTATACTTACAGTATACGATAGGTAAATACTTACAGGTATTTGAAGACTGAACAAGTAGATTAACGTTCCGTTTGAATGATGTACATAGGCCTACTTGTACTCGGTAGTGTAGGTTAACAGTGAATACACGTGGCCTACCACATAATTAGTAGATTGTTCCAAAACCTTGACATTTGTGAAAGCAAATTGGAAATGGTTGGTTCCGCGGCAAATGCATTTTTACCCATAGTAACATGTATATATAGATGATCAACACATCACAAATCGAAAACAATCGTGCAGGGCCTAAACACCGGTGTCTCTAATCGAAAATAACCGACAAATATCAAAGAAATTGCGCTGATATGGCAAATGACCAAGAGCGCTAACCTAAGATGGAGACCAATCCCAAGATCAGTGGCGTAGACAAGGGGGGGTTTGGGGGGATAAAACCCCCCTCCCCATGACAAAAACAAAAACATTTATTACTTCAGTAAGTATAAAAGTTCATTAAACTGGTTGTTTGCAGTTCCGAAAGGCCTTCTAAACCAGTATAAATCAAGTTAAGTTAAGTTAAGTTTAAGTATTTCTTTTTTTAAATTTTATTTTGTTTAGTTTTGTCTGATGTCCCATACTTGTCTCCGTACTTTCATGGATTCAGCTAATGACGTCATTATTTTAATATATAGCGTCTTTATTGTTTTTAACGAAAACAAACAAACATTTTGAATAAAATATAAAATTTGTAATTTGATTCTTTGACGAAGTTTAGAGAAAATTGTTTAGATTTAGTGGGGGTATTTCAGGGCTGCAAAAAATCAAGATTTTTATTAAACGTTCTAGACTAGTACAGATTAAAATAAAATAAATAAATAATAGAACATTATGTCTAAGAAACGCCAGAGTAATAGTATTTTGAATTATTTGGATTTCAAACGTGTTCGTACACCACCTGATGCCGCAGCTGAGTTACGAACTGAATGTTCAGTAGAAGTGGCTCCACTTTCATTGGTTGTGGAAACAATTGCAACAATCGAGAGCCATCGTGATGAAGTTGATCTGTCACCTTCACCAAACATTCGAACGATTCATCCCAACGACATCGGAAATTATGTCAATGTGAAGGTACCAAACGAGAAAAAAATCGATATGTTAAACAACATCTGGATGCCAAGCAGCACTTATGAATTTGCGGCAGGCAACAGAAATTTACGTTTTAAATACCATTGGTTTTCTCAGTGGAAATGGTTGGCATTCTCTGACTTGGAGCAGGGTGCATTTTGTAAATACTGTGTTCTTTTTGCTCAAGATGGAGCTGGCATAGGTCGCCAGCCGTTAGGCCAATTAAGCAAAAAGAAATTTAACAAATGGAAAGATGCAAAAGAATGTTTCGCTGCACATCAAACAAAAAAGTATCACCTAAATTGTATTGAAGAATCAGATATGCTGACTGGAATTGTGTCTGGAATTCAGGACCCCATCGAGATACAGTTGAACAAGGAAAGCCAACGTCAAGCTTTGGAAAATAGGAAAAGAATAATTCCAATTATTGAAACGGTGTTAATGTGTGGACGACAAGGGCTAGCTTTACGAGGTCACCGCGATTCTGGACCGATAACACTAGAAGAACCACTGGAGAACGATGGAAATTTTAGAGCAATTTTACGACATTGTGGTAGTATCAATGATGACACAAGAAACTTGCTTCTCTTGAGTGCAGGAAATGCACGATATACCAGTCCGACAATACAAAACAATATTATTACAGATTGCAACAGCATCATTTTGACGAAGCTGGTGAAACAAATAAATGAAGCTGCTTGTTTTACCATCTTGGCAGATGAAACGGCTGATATTTCAGGAGTGGAACAGTTATCCCTTTGTGCTAGATTTGTCGATATTTCAACAAATATAGTCAATGAAATATTTCTACAGTTTGAACCTCTCACTGAAGCAACTGGTATTGGCATAGCAACCAAAATCCTCGAAGCACTTAGTTCATATGGAATAGACTTGAGCAAAATGCGAGGGCAGGGATACGATGGAGCAGCGGCAATGAGCGGTCAGTATAATGGAGTTCAGACACACATAAGGGCACGAATTCCAACAGCAATTTATGTCCATTGTGCTGCCCACAGCTTGAACATAGCAATTTCCAATGCATGTGAAGTCCAGTCTGTTCGAAACTGTATGGGCACAATAGGAAAAGTGTACAATTTCTTAAATACACCAAAAAGGCAACTTGTTTTATCATCGGCCATATCAGAGGCATGTCCGAAGTCTAATATAACAAAATTGACGCAGATGTGTGCAACGAGATGGGTCGAAAGGCACAACTCTGTATCTGCATTTTTAGAACTTCAAGATGCTGTTTTCTCTGCCTTAGATGATATATCAGAATGGACTGATAGAGATACGTCATCACAAGCCACGCAGCTTCTATGCGCCATGAAGCAAGCAGAGTTCAACATTGCTCTGCATTGCACAGCTCAAGTGTTTAACTATAGCAAGCAACTTTGTAAAGAACTCCAAAAGATTGACCTTGATCTTGTGGAAGCCATGCACTCAGCAGAAGACATCATGGCAGAAGTGCAACGTTTGAGAGAAGAAGCAGATGATGAATTTAAAAAGTTGTATGTTGCTGTATCTGAGGTTGCAGAAAAACATGATTTTGCATTAAAGCGACCAAGAAAAGCTGCAAAACAAACTAAACGATGCAACATTTCAACTACCTCTGATGAGGAATATTACAAAATTGCAATTTACATTCCATTCTTGGACTCGTTCATAAGTCAACTTCAATCTAGATTCTTGGATCACAAGAGTGTTCTTCAAGGCTTCCAGTGTCTCCTTCCTAAAGATCCGAATAATTCACCATCTCGTGAACAGTTGGAGGACCTTAAGCATCTTGTGGAGTTTTATCATGAAGATCTAGATTGCGATGTAGATTCAGCTATTGCAGAAACGAAATTATGGTATCGTCGTCTGTCACGTGTGAGTCAAGATGATATTCCAAGAAATGCCTTAGACTTGGCTGTCTGTAATGCAACATTGCAACCAAACATAAGAAAGCGTCTGCAAATCTTAGCTACACTACCCGTATCCACATGTACCAGTGAGCGGTCATTTTCGACTCTCCGACGATTGAAAACGTATCTACGAAACACTACCAGCGAAACACGACTCAATGGACTGGCCCTTTTGAATATCCATCACACACATACTCCAACTACCGATGAAATAATGAAGGAATTTATGAAACAGAAAAGGCGTTTGGACTTTGCTATAATGTAACAAAGTGACTATACATTATAGACAAACTGTTGCTGGTCATTGGTGTGCTGCACACCTTAGTTAAAGGTGCTATAGTTAAACACTTGCACACCGTGTGCATTGAAGTCTTAAAGACCAAAATAAATTGACAATAATTTAATACTGTTGTTCACCTGAAAGTTCTACTTAAGTTGAAAGTCTTTAATGAAGTTGGTCCAAATTATTTGGATTTTTGTAATTTTAATGGAATCTGCATCATCAATGTGCCACAAAGACTGATTTGCATAGGCAGGGCTATTTTATAATCATATGAAATTTAAGGCTTGAGCATATGTTTGTAATTTTTTTCCATTGTTATAAAATCACTAGCTATGCACCTTAGCCGATTTTAAAAAAAAGTATTTGTGTTTGTAATATCACAAAAAAACTGTTGCAGTGCAAAAAAGACTAAAATTAAAAAAAATCCTGGCTCATTGAGCCCTCTAATTTATTGTAGATCTAGAGGGGAAAATGACTATC